>JAJLRJ010000005.1:27796472-28218972 GCA_024195265.1 Dendrophyllia cribrosa | reverse complement strand
AGACTACATCCTTGACATGGTCGAAAGGAGCCACTAGCGCCACTTGGCTGCAAGGGAAATTCATCAACGCAGGATGAAATCTGTATGCCGTTCAATAAAAAATCATTATCACTGGCAAAACGATTGCCATTTCCCTACATTAAATTCACAAACATGTGATAAATGCCAAGAACTCTTCTCACCAGAAGTGGACATGGGCAGACACCGAGCTATTTGCCCCGGCATGCCGCCTTATAGATACATACAGAGGGCGTTACTGTTAGCAGACATCGGCAGTGATGACGAGGAAGACTATGACGGCTCAAGTGCCCATGAAAGTTTCTATGGCATTTACTCGAGCAGCCCTTATAGCATCTATGATAGAAGTTCTTATTTGTACAGCCACTTAGAGCCCCAGACAGCCCTTGTTGCTTGAAAGGGACATTTCGTGCCGCATATACAATATCTTTCTTTACCCGTTTCAGTCCCCCGCGGTCAGAAGGCTTCGATATTCATTCGGCCGCCATTATTGTTAACTTTGGCCGATAATATAAAATACCACCAGAGCTTTAATCTTGTTCAAATACACTGCAGATGTGGACGCAGTAACTTCGAGAAATGCCACCTAAAGTGCCAGAGTGATAGAATCAGAAGAAAGTGAAAAAATCACCGGATTTGTAGTTCGAGAGATCGATCTACGATCGTGAGGAAACAGTTTCTTTGGCTTGTTTAACTGATGATTCCTTCTGTGATGCTTCCAGGCTGGATTCCACAACTTCATATGTTATTTGTCTGACATTTTTCTCAATCTTGCCTGGTAAGAATAAAGTATTTTGGTTTTTATTGACCCAAAAGCGCATGCAGAATAAAGTATTTTGGTTCATGCAGAATAAAGTATTTTGGTTTTTATTGCCCCGAAAAGCGCATGCGTGTTGCTTCAAGTTTTCAGTGTTAACCAAAGAGAAACCACAAGTAAGCGGAATGTTGACCTAACCATTATAAATAGGCAAATCGCCCCATATATTACTTAGTTCACAGATTTTGGTGAAGTCTAGGGAGGTGAAAGTTGGCCACTTTCTAAATCCTGTTTAAAGGCTTGTGCGAATGGTGAATTACAGAGTAGAGGGGGATGTCTTCCAGTAGACGGTACCCCCGGGTGAGCCCGCTCTGGCCCTACTGGTTCCAGGGGGGTGCCAAACAGAGTTATCCTCGGAGTTCTCGCCCTCGCTCCCTGAGGTAAAATGTGGAATGACAACCGACGCCTTGTCAGCGGTAAAAGTCCTAGCCGAGGCTAGGCAAAGAACAGCCACCGGCACCCCCCTGCAAGGGTTTTTGTCCCTTTTTTTGGTATGCCACGCAATGGGTCACGCGTGAGAAGTAACGCAATGTCACACAACGTGACCCATATTTTCAAGCACGATCTTCCAGTTTTGTTCGTGTTTCCACATTGAGTTTTGTGGAATTTGTAGCCAGAAGTAATTGACAATAGCACGTTGTGGCCATTTTAGTACTATCGCGTCTAAGATTTTGTAGGCTACAAATGGCATAGAGATATCCAGTAGATGTTCTTCGATGAAATTGAAGGAATCATTTGCATGTTGTATTTCTTCTGAGGACAAGCAGGTGTAGGGTTCACAAATTTTCAGATGTTTGTTGAGATAGTTTTTGAAGTTGTAGCGTTTGGTGGGCCTTCTTTTTTTGGTAATTTTGTAATCACCACCACAGAGCTCGTTATAATCAAAGGTCGCACCATCCAGAGGCTCTAGGAGCCCGCAGTTCTCACAGCAAAGTTCAGATGAAAACATCCTGAGGTTTAATTTGCCTTCGCAGTTTTGGCAAGCTTTTTTCCTTTCATTCAAAAGTGTGAAAGGTAGGTTGGGGTGGTATTGTGCCACGTGACAAAGACGCTCCTTGATGTGATGAAGGCGTTCTGGCAGGTTTAAACGGCGCATTTCCTTGTTGTAGTGAGTGAGTGAGCGTAGGAGGATAAATTTGTGTTCTTTATCCAGCTCATCGAGTTGAGCTTTGTATTCGCCTTTAGTGTCCAAGCGTCGAACATCAGCCAGTTGTTTAGCAAACTTCTCCATGGTTGTACACAGCCGTGTAGTCAATTCAATTGGGCGCAAATTGCATCCCTGATTGCAGCTTTGAGTTCGTGATATTTTTCCACCTCACGAGTGATTATGGTGAATTCTGTATCACTGATCCTCTTGTCTTCCAGAGCTTTTGAGACCAGCTCATTGACAGAGTTGCGTTTAGCAAGGGCCAGTGTGTAGATATTCTCGTGTTTGGCTACTTTCCGCTCTAGCCGTTTATTTGCAGTTGCAAAGCCAACTGAGGACAGCCCGCAAAGCGTAGCAACACCGGCAAGTGCGGGGCTTACAACAATGCTAACCCGGTCAAGGCAGTGGCTAGGGCTCCTGATGACAACCCAACAGAAAGCGACCCAAGCTAAGCTAAGCTAAGCTAACCGCTGAGTAATGAACTATTGATTGGGTCCGTTTATATTTTTTCGCGACTTGCCTGTAGTGCTCGGCTTCGTCAGACAACTCCTTCAGCAAGTCAGAGATCTTTTTGAGCCGGAAGTCTTCTGCATTGATTTGAGTGATCTCACGCATAGGGTAAAGTGATTGGGCATCACTGTATTCCGGGGCCGATGGCAGCACGTTCGCAGAACTCATGGCAGATGTGAGTATATATATGGCTTTATATGTTTAATTTATCTCTATTTCAAGATCAAAAGATAAGCCGTTGAAGTCGAAGAGGTTTCCGTGTTCGTCTTTGATTGAAACTGTTAAACTATGTACAAAATTGTCAGATGCTGTCCTAAAAAAACATGCTGTGTTGTTTGCCAATATAAATATCGATTGTAGGCATAGCCATTAATTTTAATTTTTGCTAAAACAGCCGAAGGCTTTCCATTAACTAAGCTTTGTTCTTTATCAACAAGATCACAGTGAATGTAATAGAAGTCTGGTTCCACTAATTTCTTAATGTATGTCGTCCCAGGCTGCAATTTAGAACCCACGCCTAATAATTTAGACAAAGCAGGATTTAATTCTACTTCATTAGGAAATGTTTTGTGTATAAGCAGTACACCATTGATTTCACTGAATTGGGTGCTTAATTTTACCGGTTGATTACTGAATACGTAATCTATATGGGCCTACAAGTTATATGGAGTGTAGCTCCCTGCTGGTAATGTCAAGACAGTTCCTGTTTTATTTTCGTCAGTGGTAAACCATGTTATTGTTCCCTCTGTTTTCAAATTCAATGCACTAATCGTGGGCCCCACTAACTCTGGCAAGACACAGTATCTTCTAAACCAATTGCGAGGCCCCTTTAGGGGTTGTTTTGACTACATCGTTTTATTCTGCCCCACATTTGTCAAGAACAAGACATACGATGGCTTCGTGGACCGAGATCCGCGAATCTTCGTGATTGTCTGCCAACAGCATGAGATCGAATACTGGTTGAAGTTGGCGAGCTTCTTTTTCACATGCACCAATACACTATTCATACTCGATGACTGCGCCGCTTCCAAAGATGTCAAAGGCCGCACAAGTCAGCTGGTCAATCTGGGGTTCAGTGCAAGACATGACGGCATATCCGTGTGGGTCTTGACCCAGCAGATCACCAGCATTGCCAAGCCATACCGTGATAATATCGCAGCGATCGTGCTATTTTACACACCCTCCAGCAAGACTACCAAGGCCATCTTCGAAGACTATGCTGGTGAGCTCTCCCACGAGGAATACAAAGAGCTTATCGACAGGCTCAAGTCGCGCAAGTTCTCCCACCTTGTTTTCTCACTGAGGCACCCGTATGGAATCGAGTACAAGATGTAAATAATACACACATATATACAATACATACATGGATATGAATGCGCCAACCAACCTCCACAAACTCACGGTGCTTTCTCAGCTTTTGGATGGCTTGCGTGCCCATACGCTTGATGCGCAAAACAAAATTATCAAAGCCGCTGGCGAGGAAGATCTGCGCCTCATGCTTCTCAACAGATATCCATTGCGGCTGAATTCTATGCCAGACACCATGGCGGGGCTTATACGGGAGCTTGAAACCCTTTTGCCCGAGATCAAGAGAATTATCGAAAAATAAAAACAAAAAAACAAACACATATGTATACACACTTGCTGATGGCACAAGCACAAGAAGAGCAGGCCGCTTCTAACGAAGTATTGCAGATGCTGGAGGCCACCCCTGATACCACACCTCCCGCTGGGATAGCTGGTATCATCATGCCCGGTACCAGTGACATTCCTGCCAAATGTGAGAAGCTGGCAATCCTTGTTTCTACTGGCAAGACCAAAGAAGCTATCGGCGTACAGCTCCACATGATCATGTCAAGCGGCTGTCAGACAAGGACGTTGACAAGTACTACAAAAGGTACGAAGCCTATATCGGCAACAAGACAACCGAATCACTAGTTGATTCCGCTATCAGGCTCGTGTCCAAAGGCGTTGGCATGGTGATCAAGGTTGAGGATGTCAAGGAGTTGCAGCAAGAACTCAAAAACGACTACATCATCAATCAGGAGCTATCAAATCTTGCTGGGGCTCTTACCATGCGATGCGGACGATGGCTGGCGCTTGCCAATGCTGCTCTCATCACGACAAAACACATCAAGCTTGAACGAGAGCCTGATCACAAGCCAGACTTGATAGAAATGGAACCACAACCCACACATCCAAGCAGAGACAGTGAAGGCTATCCACTTGAGGGCTTTGATGAAGTTGGTGTTAATCTGGCAGCAACCTCGCAGAAACCTTGAAGGAACCTGGCAGCAACCTTACACCAACCTTACCACACACTTGTTACACTTTGCAAAAATAAAATTCACATATATACACTATGGCCACACCACTCGAGGCGATCCCTGAAGAAACTCAAACTCCAACCCTAACCCCTGTTCGTGTTACCCTCTGAGACCCCAAAAACGAAACCTGCAACAGAAAAGAACCCCGGCCGCGTTGCTTCTGGCAAAAGGCTAGCACAACGCAACCGCGTGGCCCGTGAAGCAAAGAAAAAGGCCGAAGCACAAAAGACTGCACCCTCAACACAGTCCAGTACTGCAAACCAACCCTCAACAAGTGACACCGGTGGCGCAACAAGTGACACCAACAGCAACTCAATCTTTTATATTCTGGGGTTTGGTGGGTTGATTGTCTCTGCTGCGGGTGTGTACTACCAACGCGAAGCCATAATGCAAAAGCTTGGACGCACACCAAACACACCACCACCACCACCGACCCCAGAGCCCGGTTTACCACCACCATCTAGAATTCCGGTAAGACAAGGAATTAGAAAAATGGAATAAAAAAACAAACACATATGTATACTTCACACAAACCATGTCTGACAACAAGCTTGTGAAGGCTATCCTCGACGCAGCAACAATCACTGGCCTTGTCGCCGGTATTGGTTGGATTGGGAAAAAGACCATCAAAGAAAACTTCACTGCCGACCCCAGTGCAAGCTTGATGAACTACGTCAAATTCACAGCCGTCATGGTTGGCAGCATCGCGCTGAAGAAATATCTCGAGGACCAGAAAATCCTCCCAGACAACAAATATGGCAAATATGTAAATATGGCAACCATCCCACCCAACATGTAAAACCATATGTATACACACCACCACCACAATGGCCTCGATTGCAATAATGGCCCTTGGCGCTGTTCTCAATGCGGCCGCTTTCACGGGCGGCAACTATCTCGCGAAATATCTGTCTGGTGATAGCGGAAAGGTAGCAATGGATGAGAAAATCCGTCATGACAAAGCCCTGGAACAATACCAAGCGGCTTACGCTAAATACCAGAAGGACCGCACCAAGCTCCTCGACTGGATTGCAACCAACGATCGGATGAAACACCAAGCTAGCCAAAACTTCCAAACCACCGACCAAGCCCTGGCTTGGTATAACCAGAGGCACCAAACACAACCAGATAAACAAATCAAAGACTACAAAGAGCCTCAGTTCTCGGACTTCTACAAGCCCAGCCAACAACAGCAGACTAGTGAACTTGCGTTCATTGGAGGCACGCTGCTTGCGGGTGGGTATGCGGCCTATCGCTTTCTGTAAACAAACAACACAATACATAAGTATATTCCCCGCACACCCCCTATGGATGCCAAACTCTTTAAGATATACTACAGCCCGAAAGGGTATTGGAAACGTCTTGCCGCTGTAAAAAAGCTAGCTGCATCGGCTAAGGTCTCTGAAGAGGCGACAAAGAAATGGCCGGTCAAACAAGCCCTTTGGCAAATATATCTCCCGGCGCCACGCTACATCCCTCGGCCCAAGTTTGATGTCTCCTCACCCAATGCAGTGCATCAAGCGGACCTTCTCTTCCTACCCCATGACAAGCTCCCTAAAGGCAGAAAGGTCTACAAATACGCCCTGACAGTTGTTGATGTGGCTAGCCGATACAAAGCTGCGGAGCCCTTGACTTCGAAAGAGTCTGGAGAAGTCTCAAGGGCATTTCAGAAGATTTATAGGAAGGGGCCTTTGAAGTGGCCTCAACTCTTGCAAGTTGACCCTGGGAGTGAGTTTATGGGGGCTGTGACTAAGACCAAGGAAAACAACAAAACTACCATTCGCCGAGGGCGCCCCGATATCCACAGAGACCAAGCAATTGTGGAGAGATTCAATCGCACCCTGGCTGAAAGGCTGTTTGGCTACCAGTATGCCGTTGAAATGAATATGCCCTCTGGCCGGTCTACTGCATGGGTCAAAAGACTGCCAGATGTTGTCTCTGCTTTGAACAATGAAGTGACCCGGCTCACTGGCAAGAAGCCAAAGGATGCGATCAAAGAGAAAGCAATATCTTCCAAGCCTGCGACACCATATGCTAGGCCTGTGGGGGTCTATGAGAAGAAGCTCCTTCCAAGGCGAGTCCATGTACGATACTTGTACTACCCTGGCGAGCTGGATGGGGGTGGAAGACGTGCGACTGATCCCATCTGGTCTTTGAAGGTCCACCAAATACTCAAGGTTGTAACCAAGCCAGATGCGCCCGTGGTATACTACTTGTATGACGGGCCCAAGAGAGGGTTTGTTCGTGAGGAGTTGATGGTTGTGCCGCCGGGCACTCAGTTGCCACCAGCTGGAGTGTGAAACTCAATGGGCTCTGTGTGGATACCGTCTGGCAGCACCCAACGCTTGTCGTAGTACGCGGAAAGGCCCAGCTTGCGCTGCTCGTACGTATACATGGCGCCGTTGTGCATTCGGAAGCCCCTGTTAGTGGCCATATCCTTGCGCCCCTCGAGGGCTCTTTCGTATCTTTCCCAGCGCAGCTCTTGCTCCACTTTGGCTAGCCGCTGGGACTCGTGCTCTTTCCACGCCAGCCCGTTTTGCTTTTTGTTCACTCCCTTGGCGGAGATCTTGGGCTCTTTGTTGGGGGTGCCATCGTTGTTTACGAGGTAGCACTTGCTGCATAGGGCGATGGCCCGTGTGCCTTCTTTCTCAAGCTTGAACAAGCCGGGCTCTCTGCCGCTCCACTTGTCCCACGCCAACCAAGTCTTCTTCTCCGCCTCGAACTACTCACTGAGTTCTGACTGTACTGCCTCCTCCAGCTTGTCGTGCGCAAGGGCGAAGTACATGCTGTCCGTGTCCATCTGGATAAGCTCGAAGTTGCGCCTGTCGAGGTAGTAGTCCAGGAAGTCGTAGTAGAACTCCAGCATGCGGAGCTTGGCAAGCTGGTACACAACGGTACCCACTTGGAAAGGGCGGTTGATTGTGACCTTTGGCTTGCGCATCTCGATCTTGTAGGCATCTCCGATCTCTTCGAGATCTTCGAACAAGGCCGAGCGGAGATTCTTGTCGACTTCGTCCTCGTCCCTTGTGTACACCGTTCTTGTCTGGCGCTCCACGGCTTCGATGAACTTGCCGTAGGCGCTGTTGCCCAGGAGCTTGAACACTTCAGCAAGTAGTGCCTTCTCCTTGTCAGCGTCGCCTTTCCTTCGGTTGTCGGCTACCTCGCGGACGAACCAGTCGAAGAGCTTTTTGGGCTTGTAGTCGATAGTGCGGTAGACTGCCGTGATCTTGAGCCCTCTTTCAAGATACCACTTCAAGAGGGGTGCGTGGATCAGCATTTTTCTCGCTGACAGCACACCCAGCAGCTTTTTCTGGTCCGGAAAGCGGGTTCGGCCACTTTCTTGGAGGTAGTCGTGCATATGCTGCGGAACGCATTCGTCAGGCACTGCTTGATTGATGAAGAGTGGTGGAAACTCTTCGAACTGCTCCCACAACTCTAGGAGGACTTCGATGTCCACTTCCGCAAACCCGAACCACCTGCCTGTATTCGGATTCATTTCGAGAGCTTTCGCTGCCTTCGCCGGGTCGTTGTAGTGCACAACCTTCTCTTTGCCGCAGGGCATCTCCTTGAGCATCGTGCTTGGGTAGAGGGAGTTTGCATCGAAGCCGAGGATGCGCTTCGTGATGCGCGCCAAGTCGTATTTGTGGGCGCGGATGCGAGTTTCACCACGCACGTGCTTGCGGGTGAACACCAGGCTTGGACCACCAACCACAGCCTCCTTCAGCATGGCGTAAGCTTCGGGCCCAGGGGAGTATAGTGCTGGGGCATTGCGCCCTCTCAATGAGCCTCGCAGGACGTATTGCATCGATACCCCGGGCAAGGAGACCGCGTCTTTGAAGATGTCTACCCCGAGCCCAGTGTAGAAGGACTTCATTGTTTGGCGAGCTTCGAGGAAGGGAGACACGTCCAGATTGTTATAGTACTCCAGCCAGTCCCGAAGGTCTTCATGCCTCGCCCCGTGGAAGATACGATTGCATTCTTCGTGCTCCTTGAGTTCTGAGTACCAGCTCCAGTATGGCGGGAGACCTTGGTAGTCCAGCTTGTCAGCACTGTCAAACCACTCGTATGGGAGCCAGGACTTGGTCTGTGTAGCACCATACGTCTTGACCCACTTGTCGTACGTGATGCCTGGGGCCAAATAGTTCATGATGTCCAAGAACTTGTTGCTGGGTGTGTTGATGAACATGATGCGACCCTCTTTCTCCGCAGCGAAGACCCCGTTCTCTTGAGCGAGATGAGAAACAAAGTACTTGCGGATAAGCTTGAGATCGTAGTGGCCTGAGTTGAAGCCGACTACCGGCACTTGGTTGCACCATTGGTCAATAAGATTGAATTGCTTCTCGGGAAGACTCTCAGTGTCTGGGGGCATGTATTTTGCAGCTACATCCTCGCGGATGACAGCGCTGCGCCGCTCCAGGGAGCTATAGAACAGCTCGATAAGCTCGTCGGGATCTTTGGAGAAAATGTACTCAGGCTCAGGGTTCAACGTTTCGGCAATGGAGACTAAAATAGGCACATGCTCACTTTTATACGAGAGATCACGTGTTGGAAGAGATGCCTTGGTCTTGTCCTGGTACGCTTCGAAGTCGTAGACGATCGCGTGGGGATATGTTTTGTTTCTTTTCTGTGGGCAACGGTCATTCCACCAGGGGCGAGGCTGTTCGTGTTCCCACCTTTCCACCACGTT
The DNA here is from genome assembly GCA_024195265.1 of Dendrophyllia cribrosa. Taxonomy (NCBI): domain Eukaryota; kingdom Metazoa; phylum Cnidaria; class Anthozoa; order Scleractinia; family Dendrophylliidae; genus Dendrophyllia; species Dendrophyllia cribrosa. The sequence goes on along the minus strand of JAJLRJ010000005.1, from coordinate 28,209,466 downwards.
GTAACCAGCGGCTCGAAGCAACTGAGTTCGTTGCAGAGTCTTTTGGTAGGCAACCGCCCTTGTGATTGGATTGCCCCTGCGGTCAGTATATACCGATTCGAGCCTCTGGTCAAAGTAGGGGTAGCACACAACTATGCCAGAAGCAACCATGGAACTGAAAAACTGTCTTGCTTTCTGGGTGGTAGACGTCGACTGGGTGGCCACAAACGTATCTCTCACCGCCATGGCTGCACCTGTGATGGTGGATGTGAATGCCTCGCCGCTTCGCCTCCCACTCCAGCCAGCACACTGCCTTGACACCGAAACCGCCTTCTGGGTAAAAGGCTTTCTTGAAAGCGGACTCAGGAGCGAGGATACGTTTCCCCGGGCAGTCGGTAACAAGCTTGTGTGAACCTCGCATCGCACTCGCCACAAGTGTAGTTGTTTGTGACTTTGTTGATATCGGTGATCAAGAAGGCGTGGCCCTCATGAATACCGATAGTCATGGTTGGAGTGCCTACCTTGTCGTAGTTCGCAGGGTTGTGGCTCAAAACGAAGTCACCATTGGGTAGAACAGAGTATGCGGCAATACCTTGCTTGAAATGCCTTTCGAGTTTAGATAAGTGCCGCAAAGTTAGACGGTCTCGAAGCCCCGGATAAACTGCGAAGAAACTTTGTGCGAGTTCCCTGGCTCTGCGAGTAGAACGATCTATACGAGCTCCCCGATGGACAGCCAAGCAGCGATGGAGACAAAGATTGTCGTTGAAAGTGTCAAGGGCAATGACTTCTCTTTTGTTGCGAAGCCAATCAGGAAGGCGTCCGAGGCCTATTTGCAAGGGTTGCCGATCCAACACTACTTTGACATCAAGCAGGACAGTGCGTTCGTAAATCCATTTGGTATCAGGCCTGTTGAGTCTTGCGTTTTGAAGACGAAGCTCTTCCTGTGCTTGCAACCACTGTCGTGTCTCGGAGAGAGTGGACAACCAACGACTATTGTGGTTGTTTTGATGAAAATTCCACAACACCCCGGTTTCAGTGTTTCGTAGTTCGACTGTGAAGCGTAAGTTGATTGTGTGGCGTGTGTGAACATATTGCTTGATTTTGTTCAGAATTCGGGCGACAAGAGAGTTTTCCAGATTGGTTACAAAGCGGAACCTGCGTGTTCGCCTGCCCTGTTGAACGCCTAGGTCAACCCGATCATAGATTTGAACAAATTGTTCGAATTCTGGCTCCTGTGGGTTGTTTAGAGGATCGAACTCCGCAATAATGTCGTCGGCAGGCTCGATCCGTTCGACATTTCGTTCCTGTTCGTCCAGCCAGGCAATCAGCTCGCGTTGATTGTAACCACGTCGTCTTCGTTGCCTGGGTTGCGCCATATATATATGGATTTTTTTGTACGCGGTGTGCGTATATACCTAGGGTAGGGATTTCTTCAATTGCTAATACCTCCCTTGCCGTTGCGGACGAGGACGGGGCTAACTGGTATTTGAGGGTTAGCTTACTGGTATTTGAGGGGGGTACAACGGAGTAGTATAGGGGGGATGGCTCAAATACAACCCCGGGAAACCCTAAAATACCCGCCCCGAGGCCAAGAGGGGCGGGTATTTTAAGGTTTCCCCGGGTGGTATTTGAGCCATCCCCCCTATACTACTAATGTTGGGGTTGATGAATGAATACAGAATATTAATTAGCTTAATTAGTATTCTGTATCTAGATGCAGAATACTAATGAAGCTAATTAGTATTCTGTAACTGATGTACAGAATACTAATTATGTATATTGACTCACCTTCGATCATCTTTGGCGAGGATATTAAAATGGTCTTCACTTTTTACGTCCGCCAAATAACGATTTATGCCACAGGCCAGTAAATAGAGCGTTTTCGGGGGATATCGTCCGCCGCATTGATTTGTTACTTCGCCAATAAATTTACTAAGCTAGAAGTTTACTGTTCTGCTGTGATAACCTCCAGCTTGCAGCTTAATTCTTGAACGTTTTCCACCCTGCAGTTTCTCGCCTCCAAGGCTACAGTTTCATTTTCGGGGTTTTTGTTAGCCCTTGCCATCTGCCACTGTTCAAATATTTTAACGGCCCACTTCGTGCCCTTTTTAATGTTTTGGGGAGTCACATCCTTGAGCAGAGAACTTTCTTCCGATAAACCTTTCAGAGGACAAAAGCGCGTGGACGCCATTTCGCTCTTCTAAAATGAAATAAATGTTATGCGAATCCCTTTGCGTTCATCGGATTAACTTGATTCATATAACAGCCAATCAAATTGAATGTAAACAACATTCTTCACACTTTGTATGACATTCACTACTACCCATACAGATCACCCGCTCATATTGTATCTATCATATATATATATATATATATATATATATATATATATATATATATATATATACAATTATGTATACAATGTGCCCTCCCAGTTATTACCATAATGGCTTTATGGCAACTCCTGAACTTGGGCACAGGATGTACGGTATAGAGGATATTACATGGCCGCGCGAAGATACGCAATTTCTCTTCGAGTGTTGAAAAATATTTCACGAGTGAGCGCAGCGAACGAGTGAAATATTTTTCAACACGAGAAGACAAATTTCGTATCTTCAAGCGGCCATGTAATGTTCTGTTTATTATATAAACACCAATGAAATCAAAGCATTTCACTTTAATATTTTTTTGTAGTCCTAAAGTAGCAACGGTGTTCTTTTCACGTGTGAAGATAACATGTTATTCTCACGTGTGAAGATATGAAGTTTACGCGCGAAAGCTCACCTGGTATTTCATTGGTGTTTATATAATAGATATATATATATATATATATATATATATATATATATATACAATTATGTATACAATGTGCCCTCCCGGTATATATATATATATATATATATATATATATATATATATATATATATAGAAGGAAAAGAGACCAATATAATACATACTAATGTGGGCAGGCTACATGGAGAGGCAAAATTGTCTGCGTCTAGTTGTAACTTAATTTTGTTAGCAAAAAAAAAATCTTCAAATTCGCGATGGTTTTTAATTTTTATTTTCTAATATCTAGTATCTCGGCCTCCTAAATGTCTTCTTGTGCAACTGTCAAAGGATAACAAGTACTTTAAATTTTACATTGACATGCAGGTAGCAAACGAATATTAAGTAGTTCAGAAGGAAGGCGAAAATAGATGTAGCAGGCAGATGTCAATATCCAAATTTTGTGCAGAAAATACGAGAAGGGGGGGGGGGGGGGGTACTCCCTATAATGAGCTATACGGGGATGCTCCGCTCGATAGGGGTACCTTTATATTTTAGGCTGGAGGTATATAAAAGGTAAGGATTTCAAAAGTTGAAGTATAGAAAAGGGTAGGAAAAACTGTCATTTATTTTTTTTTGTTTATTTATTGTTTGGTTAACATCAACAGACAAATTCGGCTAACGCATTGTTGTACCCAATTCAAACCTTCTGGGAATAAGATTCTTTGTTCACAATATTTCCATATAATTTCCATGTCAATGCTTCATTGATATGGAAATATGACGAACAAAGAGTTCTAATCTCAAAAGGTTTGAATTGGGTACAACAATGCGTCAGCCGAATTTGTCTATAGTGGTAACACTTAATGTTTTTCCGTGGATATCTTGCAAATGCAAATCTTATACACTTAACATTACTCTTATTCAAGCGTTCCATTTTTACCAACATTTATTGCTTCGGCAAGTGAATTTTTAAAGCTGACACTTTTCCCATCGGCCTCGAGTTTATAGCGGAGCGCGCGGGCCGAAAGCCCGCTGCGGAGACCCATACTCATAGAACCTAGAACTCATAGCACCTGCCCGTCATTTTTCATGGTCATGGCTAGCGGAATGTTTCTCGGGCGCGTCGTGTACCCGCCGTACGCGTTGAACAGGGGCTCGCGGGCGCGTATGACGTCGCAAAACATGCGCGTATGACGCCACACAACATCCGGGATCTTAGCAATTTTGAAACCAAAGCGGGGCTTTGTTTTTCGCGCGGCTACATGGCAAAATGTCACGTCAGCTGGGTTTTGCTGTAACCGATTCAAATTAAAGTTCTAAATTCGACGGCGGGTTCGCGACCAGAGTTAACATGTGCAGTGCATGTTCTGGGCTCCCAGAAATTCGGGAATTATCTCCCTGACGGCTGAATGACAAATTTGTTCGTGATTTGAAACGTTCATGAATTATTTCTAGTTGCCAGCGGCTTTAGAATTATTTTCGCTGACGGTTTCAGTTGTTTTACAATTCCTGAAGGATATTTGTTTTCTTTTAAACTACGAGTTATGTGACCCAGACCAGGTTACCTTTCTTACCAGGTAAACGAAGAATGGCTTCGACAAAATCTTCGAAGTAAGTTGTGCCTCCAAGCTTCCTCTTTTTTCCCTCTTTTTTACTCTTGTATTTTGCGAATTTAAGCGTTAATTTGCTAAGAACATACGAGAAGTGATGTTTCGTGGAATTAAGCACAAAATTATTTTCAACTCAGTCTGAGTTCAAATTTAACTCGGTTTTCAAGATGTTGTTGTTTTTTTTTTCTTTTAGTTCGGTGATGTCTTGGACAAACGACCACGATCGACATAATCCTGTGTAGTGAATTTGCCAACATAAACCCTTACACCACAAAGAAGGGGTCCACACAGAGAAGCAGCCTGTGGGAAAGAATTGCCGACACTTTGAATAGTAACTGTAAAAGGGATATCTCCCTTTTCCACGTGAAAATTTGCTTTTCGTTCAGACGGATCTTCATTTACAAGAGAAAATTTCTCATACGACGAGTGAGGAAATGGAATATTCTGCGGTGTGTATGTCTCGTACAACACGGCAAATTCTTCATCACCAATGATTTCTTCTTCCAAGCACAATAACATTTCTTGAACGTCTTTGAACGAGCTCATTTTATTTTTTGCGTTTTCTTTTGTCAAAACAAAAATCTTGAACTACCGCGTCGCGTCGGAAAACTTAAGAGCTTCTGCCTGAGAGACCGGGGCAGACTTGGAAATGGAGGTTGACCGATTTCGCTTAAAATTAGTACACAAAGTCGTTATGTGGAATTATGTAATATGCCAAAGTTTCAGCTTCAACGACCCTTTTCAAGCCGAGTTCTGGATATCAGCCCCTCAGGGGTCCCGAGAGGCTGATTTTCAATGCAATTTTGGCCACTTTTCAATCTCCCTTTTAGCAACGTACAATTGATTTCAGACAAAACCGAAACCATATTTGTAATGCCCTATCCTTAGGCTTCTAGGGGGAAAAGTATTGGCTCATTGGAATATTTCGTTAGCCTCAGGCTGTTATCACAATTTGGTCCTATTTGAAGCATATTGGGAGCAACCGGAAATGGCCATTTTTTTTAGATCGTATAATTTCCATGCCCATGTTTTATATCGTCAAGTCTTAGCATCCCTGCAAAGTTCAGCCCTTTGTTTAGTAATACCAAGAAAAAAATACTAAGGTTGAGGCTTTTTTTACTAAGGAAAAACTTACGAGAAGATGACTAAGCAGGCCACTTCCGGTAAAAGTTTCAACAAAGGTTGTCTATATTAATCAGCCATTTAATTTCGATTAATACTTTTCTTGCTTCTAAGTTATAATTTAGAGACTCTGAAGTTAATTGTAACCGAAATGACTTGCCGTTAATTAGAAATTTTCATGTGATTTTTTTAGGACAGACCAGATTTTGGTCCGGCAACGGTTATAAATTTCTGGGCCGAAGTCTTGAAAATTAAGGATAATGGAGCTGCTGTGAAAAAAAAGATATATATATATATAACAACCCATCTCCTGCCGGTTAATCTCAGTGCACCATTGCATCTTTTTTGTCAAAACTGCAATATTAAGTTTATCTTTTTCATTCAACCCGTTCCACGTAACAAGTCTGTGGCCCCGGGTAATGAAGTGCTAATCAATCAGGAAATATGCCAAGCTGTAATTTGTGGTCCCATTTTCGTCTCCTTCATACTGCAGAGAATGATTATGTATAGAACTTGCACGAGAACCTGAAAAACGAGTGGATATGATTTGTTTTACGGATTATTTATTCATACCCACTCCCCCAGTGCAAACGGTCCGGTTATTAAACGGGTCCGTTTTCGTCGCCAAGCCGCTAAACTGTTTGACCAAATTGCCAGAAGATTACTCATGGGGGTAAACTTCCCCTTTCTTTATCGGGATTTTCCATTTATTGCCAGTTTCTTAGTCAGCACAGATCCATGATGGCAATCAGACTTAATCGGTGCACTGCATATATATCCAAAGATAGGACAGGGGTGGAGTGGATTTTCCTTCAAATGCTACTGCTTTGGCAACTTGGGAAATGCAATATTTCAGCTTTCCTGGAGCACTTAAGGACTTGTTTTTTTGTTTTTGTTGTTTTTTTAATCGCACCCCTAGCTGTAGATCAGATTAAAAAGCAATTGTTGACGGACTTACAATGAATTGCTGGCCCTTAACTCCGGTTTCCGTAATAAGAAGCAAACTAGAAGCGATAATCCCCCTGGACAGCCATTATGCTTGCTGTAGGTGGTAAGGTAAGTCGTCACAAGGCCCATTGCCTCATATCTGCCGCTGCTTAAATTGGTTATTGCTCCTCTTCCCTGGACAGAATGATAATCACCGGCGCCCATTTATAGTTCTGTGTGGAGAGAGGCCCTGTTATAGAAGGCACGACGACATGGCAACGCCCTAGTAACCAGGATCGCTCGATCCGGAGTCCAGCCCGCTAACCGGCATTAGGCCATATGCGTAAGGCAGTTGCTTTTGTGTGGAATCCGAATGCATTACTGCGTTACATGTATACTTTAAACTGTGGTAAATCGACAAAATCCAACAGCGAAAAAGATATATAGCCAGCACTTTTAAAAGAAAGTGGACACCTTGCCGGCTGTTTTGTTTATTTACAAGAAAAGAAACTACCTGCGATCAATTAATTAAACTAATTAAATCTTTTCAGTTTGTAAGTGAATTTGTTTCATTTGCGTGCGCTTGAAAGGTAGAAGAGCGAAAGTCTGGATTTTACAATTTAGTCTCCTGGAAAATTAAAAACACGAGTATACGGTGTACCTTTTGGAAAGAAGATGACATATGTGAGGCACGAGATAACAAGCCGTCAGAGCCTGCTGTGACTCTCCCATGATCGAGATGTCACCCACCTGCTGATCAAAGTGGGCGCTGGTGGTAATAAACTGACCGCGTCCCACAGAGTTGACAATTTCCCTGAATGGAACTTAATTCTTAACCAAGCTGGCTTGCTTGGCGTTACAGAGGATGAATTAAAGACGATTGTGATTTGCCTACGTCACCCGTTTGCGTGACCAAAGTGGGCCATGTCAACACCCTTTCCATCAAGGAGAAAAAACGAAATTGAAGAAACCGAAGAAGGTTACCGCTGACGTTTCAGATAGGTTATTTCAGGAGTTCGGCATTGTGATACCTATTGCATCCCGTAAGTATCCTAGCGGAGAGTGACTTCATGCCTGCTCATCAGACATAAAATTATTTTGCACTTTCAAAGATTTTTTTACGCGCTTCAATATTCTAACCTATTCATATTTATTTTTATTTCATTTTCTCCAAGCCATATGCAAAGCCTGTTTCGACCAAAACAAACCTGAAGTGGCCAGAGCGCTGACCTTTGTCAGTGAATTTACAACAGTTCCGAGGTAATGTAAACATGCGAAACCAAAAGAAAAAGGTCACGTACGCGATGTAGTCGTATTATATTTTAACTGAAGAACATGTTGTAAATAATAGCTTTTTTTGGAAAAACGTTTTATCCTGGTTGTACTTCAATAATATTAAGTTAATACATTTCAGTTATTTGTATTCATTTAGGGAAAAATGATTCTTCTTTTCATTGTAATTAAATGACGAAAGATAACAGAAGTTAATTTATAACTAATTGTACTGTGCTACTTAACTGATCATAAAATTATAAAAGTTGACTGTTAAGAATGGATGGACAGCCACAGATTAAACTAGCTATGGAAGCTAGCTTCTGCTTTGTTCAAAACTCAATAAAAACGCTGTGAAAAAAAATAGTGTTTTTTTGTAAAACATTATTGAAAACAAACACTTGCCGTCTCGCAGTCTGGTAGCTTTATCGTGGGAAAAGTGCACCATGAAAAAATTCTTATATTCAAGTAAACGTGATCTGAACCCAAGTTTGAATTTTCCGTACAGATTAAGAGTGCCTTTTCAAAACGATTCGCCTGTAAAAGTTAAAAACGTTTCCTACGTAAAGTCTGAGAGACAAATTATACTTAACAGACGGGAAAAATTAAGGAGGGGGAGGCGGGTATTGGTGAATTAGGGGCTATTAGGCGAGCTGCAATAAGCCCATTAGGGCCATATAGTTTTTTATATCTTTCCTAGTTTTTTCTTAGTTTTATTTCATTTTTTTCTGTTTTTTTCTTTTATTTTCCCGTTTTTTCTTCTTTTTTAATTTTATTTTATCTATTTAGTTTTATTTTCTAACTGTTATTATTTTGCAAATAAAATAAAATAAAATAAAATAAAAAGTAAAAAATAAAAAAAATAAGCCGATTTTTTATTTTATTTAAAAATAAAAAAAAATTGCACGTGGCCCATGAGGGCCAAAGGCCCACAGAGGCCGTAGCCCATCAGGCATTTCCGGACTTTAGATATCCCACAATGCATAGACAATAAATTGCGCGGGAAGGACAAAATGGCCGCGAGAGTCAGAAATAGCGATTGGCAAGATCAAAATTTGAGGGATGATTTGATCAAGTAAGTGAGGCAAAATTTGCGCCAAAAGGAGATTTTAGACTTAATTCAAATCAAGTATCCTATGTATGCATGGAACCCTCGTACTCTCACTCGTCGACTCGAATATTTCGGCATTCAGTTTACGGATTATAGCGTGGATATTGACGAGGTACGCGAAGCTGTTGAGAAAGAGATGAACGGTCCCGGCAGTCTACTGGGCTACAGAGCTTTGCATCAGAAAATTCGTGAATTTCATGGCTTGAGTGTGTCGGCCCAGAACTCTAGTATATGCCATGATGACAGAGGTGAACCAACAAGAACTCGAAGAAAGAGGATGTGTCGGAAAACCTTAAAGGCCACAGAGAAAGAATGCGTTTACATCAAACGTAAGCAAACCGCAACTTTTTTTTTAAGTTTGAAGATCCGAGTTTAGTTCCTTTATAAGCGTTTTAACTCAAGCAAGACATGCTAAATCTCCCCTACCATAGAGAGGCTAATCAAAGTTATCTTATGTCAGACATGAGCCGAGAAGTCTTCCCCAAAGATCGGACAATAGGTCCAAAATGACGAATCATGGTCAAAGTACAGTTACAGATTACTGTACTTAAAGAGTTTAGGAAAATTAGTTTCCTTTAAAATCTACTTAGCCTAGAACAAAGAATCTAAAAACTGATACCCCTTTATCCTGCCCCTTTCAAACGTAAATATCTAATGACTGCCCTAAGAGGTATATATCATTAGTGCAGTACCAGGTTCGATAAATCTGATGTGAAGCACTTTCCAATTCTTTATTTGGCTTGTCTCGGTGTAGGATGGTCCCCTCTCACCAGCAAGCAAATCACACTCCATATCGGTGAGCTGGAAGTGTTTTTTGCATGCTTCTTTAATATTTTGAAGCGTGGCTTCGCAATTGAGGGAAACCATGGTCAGTGGACCGATACGTGAATATTTTTGGCACTTGCCTTCAACAGATGAGGAAAGATCGCTTTTGCCAATTACAGTAAAATTAAAAGAGTAGAGAAGGGGTACTAAAGAAATAAAAAAGTGCAAAAACTTTGTTTGTCACAAGAAACTTGAAAACGTCAATAAAAAAACTGAGAATTAGACGAGAAAACTTAAACCTGGGGTAATTATGCCTGACAAAACAAGGTTGCCATGGAAACAAGGCAGAGTCCTATAAATAAAGTTTTGTTTGGCTCAACCTTTCCCACCTAACTTAAATACTCACTAAACAACTTGTTTCATTGTATTTTGATTACTTTTCTTGTTATCAACGTTTCTTCCTCACCTTTCATGCAGTCCCTGGGTCGAAACTTATAAAATTTAGTTTCAAATCCACATTAGGAAAATTGATTTCTAGCTTATGGTTTGCAAATATATATTCCCTTTAATGATTTACTTTGGGATCATTGATTGTTTGTTAAATGTGCGATTGGTGTCTAAAAAACTCTCCTAATAAGGAATTAAGACTTTGACCGGAAGTGCGTAGTGGGTAATTTCTCTTAAAGTGTTTCGTAGTAAAAAAAGCCTCAACCTTAGTATTTTTTTCTTGATATTACTAAACTAAGGGATGAACTTTGCAGGAGTACTAAGACTTGACGATATAAAACAGGGGCATGGAAAATATACGATCTGAAAAACAGGCCATTTCCGGTTGCTCCCAATATGCTTCAAATAGGACCAAGTTGTGATAACAGCCACAGCCTAACGAAAAATTCCCATGAGCCAATGTCTTTACCCATAGAGGTCTATGGATAGGGCATTACAAATATGGTTTTGGTTTTGTCTGAAATCAAATGTACTTCGCTAAAAGGGAAATTGAAAAGTGGCCAAAATTGCATTGAAAATCAGCCTCTCGGGACCCCTGAGAGGTTGATATCCAGAACACGGCTAAAAAACAGTCATTGAAGCTGAAACTTTGGCACACTACATAAGTCCACACAATGACATTCTATACCAATTTTAAGCGAAATCGGCCAACCTTCATTTCCAAGTCTGCCCCGGTCTCTCAGGCAGACGCTCTTAAGTTTATTTTTCCCAAACTTAGAACGGCGTTTTCGTTCCAGGCTGCTCGGTCACCGCGTTCTAAAAGCCGTCGCGTCCTAGATCTAAAGCTCCCTACTAATGTATCTAGATAGGCTGAGCCTAACAGCGTCGCTCTCTCAACAGAAAGCCGATGATAAGCTTAACTAAGGTGAAAGGTCGGAAGCAGAAGAATTAAGATTGACGATCGGGCTATTTTTCAATTTTAGCAATTCTCAAAAAGAGTAAGCTTAAAGTGCCCCTGTGATCAAATTTTTGATTTTCATTTTTTTACATTTTCGTGTGCAATTAGACTTTCTTACTCATCTTGCCAAATTTCAATTCATTACGAACATCAGAAGTCATTTTATTTTAACATTTATTTCCGAGAATTTACGGCCGCCATTAATCAACCTTGTTCCAAGGCTTGGTTGCGAATGGGAGAAAGTGACGTCAAAGACTCAAACATACTCACGGGTTGAAATTATAATAACAATAAGTATTGAAAATCACGCGAAAAGCAACAAAGACTTTGGACTTGTTCTTCGTGCAACTTTCTATGCTTATTGTTATTATAATTTGAACCCGTGAGGTATGTTTGAGTTTTTGACGTCACTTTCTCCCATTCGCAACCAAGCCTTGGAACAAGGTTGATTAATGGCGGCCGTAAATTCTCGGAGTAAATCCGCTATAAATTCCCGGAGTAAGACGGAATTGAATTGAAAGTAATTTTTGGAGACTAATTTATCTCCCCAAAATGGAGATGTTTTGTGGCTGAGATTGCCCTGCAGGGCCAAAGCAGCTCAACAAGAGCCAAATCGGCTTTAACAGTTGGCTGAATTACGCATCAATTGTCTAGAATAGCTCCCTTAACAGTCGAATTAGCCTTCGGGGACTCGGGGTCGATTTGGCACTTTGGCGCTAAAACAGATCTGTTGACTTTACAGGCGACAACTGCAAGTTAAATAGTTGCTGAGATCTATTTAATCATGATATGGTGTGAGCCGTAAAACGGGGTTCGACTTTAATTTATTTCTGTAACTTCAAGCTCTCCAAGTAAACTGAAAATCAACATGACTGTTCTTAAATTTCAAATATTCCTTACCAAATTTATTATGATAAGATCATTTCCTTGTATTTGTTTGCAACGCAACAATTGTTCCGATTGATAATTAGCAGCAACGATAATATTTATTGCTAACGTACCATACGTTTACTGCCGAAAAAAATAATATTACAGACGTTTACCTCGTGAGAAGTTTTCTAATTTCGTGTTTTTGTTCAATATACTTGGTGGCCAAGGGGAGCAATTCTCGATCTCCTGCACAGACTCCTGTATTCTCGCAACTGACCCACGAATATCCGTATCAACACTACACATGAAACATCACACACGCGTTTCTTGTCCAAGCGCGAACTATGACAGTAAATAGATTTCAGTAAATAAAGCCCACTTAAAATACATAACATAACATGATGTTAAATGACAGCCAGTGCGTTCTCGTTTGGCATTTACATTAAGATAGCAAACGAATATTAAAGTTTATAATTCAACACATTGATACACTGCCCAAATATGGTCAAAACGTTATCGATATACGTACGCTATGTCTACATGAAGAATATCCAACGATGGAGGTAAATTTCGCATTTTGACAAGAGAATGCAAAAATGACGGACCGGCCTCGATATTTTTCTTCAAACTGTGCTTTGTTATCAATGTGTTGAATTATAAAACTATTATTGCGCTCAAGCTTGCGTGATATCGCCTGACGTTGGCCGACTTGGCCTACGGCCTCGTCGGCTAAGAATTATCAGGCGATATCACGCGCGCTTTCGCGCTATAATAGTTAAGTATATGACAGTTATTTTTTTTATTTGCTTGATGGAATCTACATGGCGTTCTGATAAGAAAATCGGCGAAAAGAGTTTTTTTGATATCGATTTTCTTTTCCGTGTTTCAGCCGTCTAAAACGTGGAATTTCACTTCCGGTTGGTTACAAAAAGACTGGAAATAGTCCGCTGTGACGTCAATACAAGAATGCCGGTGTCGCGGTATCTCGGTTTCTCGCATTTTTTGGTGCGCCCTCAGGAAGAAACATGGTTCTATTAAGGTGTGTTGTCTATGTTCGTAGCAACACGCACCAAAAAACACACATGGAAAGTTCAAGCATCAGGCATAGAATACTCGACTAAGCCCAGTTTCATTAGGGTTATAGTGTACCTTCAGATCGAAAATTTATGGAAATTTTTTTTTTGGCGTCAAAATAAAGTTTACAGAATGAACTTTCATCCAAAAAAAAATTATCGAAAAATAGTGAAAATTGACGGAGAAATGACGGTATAACTTTTGTGGGCGGAGTTTGTTTATGAAGCGATATGTTTATTTAAGCGCTGTTTTCTCAAAATTAATTTTTCGCTTGTAGGGGACACTTTAAAAAGCTACAACTCAAAGGAAATTTGTTCGATTTTCCTCAAATTTGGACAGAAGCTAGGCTAACATATAATCAACAAAAACGTGTTGGCGAATTTCGTATTTCCGAAAACTTTTTCGTCAAGAGCGATTTCCGTGCGATCACTCCAATTTTTTTTCTCCCTTTTTCGAAAATACTCTGTAACTTTTCACTGCAATTAAATATGGGAAATCGCCGACACGTTTTTTTAGCGCTTCGTGTCCGGAAACCCGAGAACAAAACAAATTAGCAAAATCGCTTTGAGTTATAGCGTTTTAAAGCTAATTCGGACGTTCGAATTTAGACGTTGTAAAAAATTCGACAATTCATTTTATTACCAAATGGTTTCCATATTTAGATAGCCAGCTCTATAAGCTTTAATTTGATATCTGGGTTTAGGTATATTAAGTGTAATCTTAAGACGCTAGAGCTGTTATACTGGAGACACCCCCTAAGGTACACTGTAACCTTAATACGCCATCATAATCATATCGTTTTTCATACGAGGCAGACCACCTTATACAATAAATATAGGTATAAATTACTCAATTAGTAAAGTATAAAATTATATAAAATCTATATAAAATTTAAATATTACATTAAGATAACAATTTATCTTAATATCCAACTTAATAGCATGCATTCACATGCTGAAAAGGAACATCACATTTTTGCAGTGCGCCTTTTGTCGAAATAACCTAGCGTGTTTCATTTTGAAATCTGGAAGGGGGGAAATTTTTATTCAGTAACCCTCGGGCATACGAGGAACGAGAGTGGATGCTACCCTTTTCAATTTTTTTTTTTTATTTCTTTCTTTAGCGGCTTTTAATTTGGAATGCAATTTTACTTTGTACAACACGTAATGTGGCCATGACAACTAATTTTTAATAGGCATGCCGTCTGAAATGTTAAGTTTTCTTTGCTATTAAGGTGGCTCGACTGTGATTTTGCCGACATAACATCCCAACTTTGAACGGCTGATACTTCACTGTCTTAGCTCGGTCAGGCAAGCTGCTTCACGCATATACTAGAGATGACATGAGCTTTCCAAACAATTAGATTTGATTGACATCGGTGTTACCATAACAATAACCTGATGACGTCATGGTTTTATGCATATTACTCATTTTCTCAACATCTAGACCTAAACATTTAAAACGACTGTATACCGCTTACAGTCTAGATGTAAGAAAATCTATGAGAGCGTTTTCGAATCAAATTGGGTTGAATATTCTCCATTAAAAAATAAAAAATTCTCATTACTTTCTGTTAATTCGTCGATGCCAGCGTTTTCCTGGCAAATTGAAACAATATTTTTACCATATATTATTTATATTATTATCCACTAGTTTTCAGTTGATGTGATCAAAAGCAATGTCTAAAATATGCTTATTTTACTCACAAATGTAACACTTTTGTTAGGGAAGCGTTTATTTAAAAACTAGTCGATGAACTTTTTTAAATCTTTTGATCTAAAGTTTAACATGTAATACACTACCTCTGTAAATTTCGTTTGAAAACGCAAAAGTTTTTTTTCCGTTTTCGCTTCCCATCCACACGTATCCGATGAAAACGGTCACCGAAAACGGAAACTTTTGAAAACGTTTTCCAAAGTGGAAACTTTTGAAAACGGTGTTTTCGCGTTCTCGTGTGGACACCTGAAAACGGAACTTTACGAAAACGTAGTACGTTAAATAACGAACTAAGCACACATGTGAACTAAATAAGCTAAGCACGCGCACAACTTAAGGATAATTGCGCGCGCGCAACTGCATCAAACTGAATGGAAGCAATATAGAAATAAAATAGGGGCGCTAGGATGATATAAAGGATCTAAAATAACAAAGGATACGGCGGTGTCTCTCAATTCTGGATTGCTAGTCTAATTTCCCGTAGTGTAGTGCCATACTTCTCAATGATAGCACCTTGGCGTTTGAAGAATTTAGTAAACGATTTACGAAGTAGCGTAGATTTAAACCCTTGGTGAAGGAGACGTGATGAAAGTCGACGAAGTCTATGTATAAAATCCAACTTCGATGTGCAAATTCTAGCATATCTCACCAATTGAGATATATAAACACCATAGGCCGGATTGGCGGGAATGTTGCTGTCCATATGAGGAAAATTGACAATCTGAAATGAGAAGTCATCCCTCTTGTCGTAGACGCTAAGATGAAAAGGTGTGTTGCTGTCACCATTAAAGCAAATAATTTGCATAAAGTAAAATATTTCCAAATGTCTTTACATATTATGTAATCATTATTTTAACAGCTGGCCGTTTTAAAATAATATGCGAGGTTTATTACTGTTTTACCTAAAAAAAATTGACGTTTGATTTACTCGAAAACCGTCTTTTAAATTTGCTTGAAACTTCGCCTGCAGCTAGAGATACGTGAGTTCTACAAAATTTGAAAGTTTAATTATGAAGTGACTGTCTAGATTTGGACAAAAACGACATTGTTCAAAACAAAGGGCAATAAGCTGGAGTTGCTATAGTAATCGCTGCCGCTTGGAAACTAGTGAAACATAAAACTTTGATCACATTTCATAAAATATGGTGAAGTATGGAAGCAATCGAAGCATGCCTTCCCTTCGAAATTTCGATTTCAAAACACACCACACGGCAAAAAAAAAAAAAAAAAAGAGTCCAGTTTCCTTAAAACCAGTTTTATCTCGTCTCGATAAGTCCCGAGTGATCGTGACTAACTTGGTGAGATTTAATTACAAAAAATATAAAGTTTAACTCTCTTCAGAAATGAATAAATTTCAAAATTATACATTACCCTACCCTAGTCGCACCCTAGTAAGTACTTTTAGTCCAAGACGGTCCAACGAAAGAACGACCACGGCACGATGTCATAGAAGATATTTGGCATAACTATGCAAATACATGTGTCTTCAAAAAGTGTAGATATCTTCCGTGGAAGGGTTATAAACTATTGCTAATACATAAGACAAGGATTAACAAGAAAACTTTATTAACGTTTTTCTCTCAATTTAGTCCAGCATTTAATTTCAACATGCAAAATTAACCAGGGACCGCGGAGCAAGTTGAAAAGTGGGAGGGCTGACAATTGAAAATATTTTTTTCATATTGAAATAGCGCAAAAAGTAGGGGCGGGGGCGCAAAAAAGTGGTGGGGCCGCGGCCCTACCAGCCCCTCCCCCTCCGCGGCCCCTGTTAACACTATAAACATTTGCAACTACATATAACTACAAATAAACAGGGTTTGTTTCTACCTGTACAAACTGCAACATATTGGGCGGTCGCATGTTTACGACTCGGCCGCCAAACAACAACATACTCTGCAAAAAAAACCTTTGTCGTTTCGGTTTAATTTTGATAAATAATCTCTATTTTATCTCATATTTTTATTTATCAGACTGCGAAGAGTCCCTCCTTCCTCTCGAGGACAACCAAAAGAGAAACACGCACTTATGTAAAAGATACGCGTCTCGGCTTCTCGCTGAAAGTCTTATTGATTTCCCTTCTGTTAAAAAAGGTATATTTTCTCTAACAATAACAATATATGGTTACTTTTCTTTGTCAAAATGCCGCACTTTACAATAACATACTCTTTTGATTTTCTTTTTTTATTTCTTGTAGCTGTATTTGGATTCGTAGATTTTTGTTCTTGAGAAGTTTTAGCTAAGAATTTAGACAAAATGATCCTGATATTTCCTATGATTCCTATGACGCGTGGAAGACCAAAGTTCGTCCCAAAGGGTTTCTAATATTTGGACGCTAAATCGAAAGATCGCAAATACGTGTTTCCACATCTCAGTTTTCGAGCAGACAATCTGACATCTGCCACAGAAAAACAATCGATGCTGCCAGAAAGATCACCTTACAATCAGCAAAACCAATAAAATTGAGCGTTACAGTGTATGTCTTGCTTAGAAGCGAAGGTATAGGTCACTGAATTTTTAATTTTTTACATAAGTTTGCATTGGCGATACGCAAATCTTGCAAACCCAGTATGCAAGATTTGCGAACCGCCATATAAACATCTTGACATTCACTGACGTATATCTCCTCTTCTAAGAGGATGTTATACTACTTATTTAAGGAAACCGCAGGCGACGGCAGCGAGAACTCCACATGAACTTCCCTTTTACATTTTTTGCAAAACAGCAACGTCAAATGATCAACTCATAGGTTTTATGGAGAACGTGAACACACGACGGTAAATTTTCCTATCTCTATTTTGAAAGCCGTCCCTAAGAATTCTACTCCTGGCCAATTCAGTCGTATTACAAATACAAATTGAACAAATTTGGACAATTGCAAAGTAGTTGAAGGAGGCTCGACTCAGTTTTTTTGCCGTGGAGTGACCAGTGACACACAAAACTTTGATCAAATTTCTGACCCGAAACTAACCCGAGCCTCCTTTCATGACAGTTCGCTTGGTTCCAAAGATATCAAAATTCATACAATCCCCACCTCTACAATACAGGCACTTTGTTCTGTCCCTTTGGTGCCCGTATTAAGGAGGTTCGACTGTATAAGAAAAAAATGGATTTTTCTTTTCCACTTTTCCAGTCGCCATTGGAAGTTGAAAGTAAGTGAGGCCAGTCTTCAACAGTGTCCACAGTCTCGTTTGTCCTCATTCCGGTATATTAACTCACATTCACTGTTCAAGATGCAAATTCCCTGTGCTTCCCACTTGCCTTGGTCTTTTGAATTCTCTTCTCACGCTGGCCGGGATGGAACTGAGGAGAGGAGATAGGGGCGGTGGCTCAGGGATGCTGTCCAACAACTTTCGTTTTGCTTGCCTCGACTTTGCGCTTGTACTGGCACTGGTCACGGTCAAAGATGAATGCTCCTCGAAGCTGGGCATGCGTGTCTCTTGTGCTTCCCCGTTGCCATGGTTAGATACAATGGATAAACGATCTTCTTCGGCGTTTACGCTTAAACAATTTTCCTGAAATTGAATGATGGGTCAATGATTAAAACCTAACCATCAGCCCAAAAGTCGTATTTAAATCAGTGTAAACCCCAAAATAATGGTCCAGTTTTGTTTAAGTAACAATGCGTGTAAGAACTAGGCAATGCTCTATTGTTCCGCGGCATTTCACTTTCCCCACATAATATTGTTTAGGTTTTTCTTACTGAGAATACATCAACCTATGGACATGTTTTTTAAATAAAATGTACTGAACTTTATTTTATAGTGACGTTTCTTTTGTGCTACAAGATTTCATCCAATCGTGAAACTCCAAAACAAAGGCCAAGAAAGGCTTCTAATTTTACATGTTTCCCACATAGAATTCTGGTTGCATTAAAACTCAGAATAGTTTTCACTAAAAGGGAATCAATTAGTAAACTAGAGAGAAATAAATGCACTACCTGGTTAAAAAAGTTATGGTAGATTTTCACGTTTTAGCCAATGAGGTGGACGGTCTCAACAATATCACAATAGTCCATTTTACAGTTGTCTTCTTAGTGTCCTGATCCTTTGAGTGGAAGCGAGGCTAAAGGTGACCTTGCTATGATACAGACCTTGGAGCTTTTCAGATGTAAATTTAGCTAGTTAGCATGAGAAAAGCATTATTAACATGAAAGGAAGAAAGGTTTGTATCAAAGCAAGGTCACCTTCAGCCTCGCTTCCACTCAAAGGTACGGTCACCAAGCACACAACTGTAAAATGGACTATTAACACCTTTCTGCATTCCTTGCCGTTAGGTTGCCTAGTTCTTACTAGGACCATTACTTAAAATTCAGTACTCTACGAGTGTTCTAAAAGTAAAAATAAGTGTTTTGGGCTGCAGATGGTCAGGATGCAAGTAGATTGCAACTTGTTTCAAGATTATTACCTTGTGTGGTAATATCTTCCTCTTAGTGTTCTAAACACATTTCGTGTATGACAATGGCTTTATTTCCGGGCAGTTTTGACGCACAAATGTTAAAATCACCATGACATAGCTCCTTTCAAAAAACCTTTGGCCAAGACTGCTCCACAGAGGCGCGCGAGGAAACACTATTAGCAGGGCTTGCTTCGACACAACTTCCACTTATCTTAAGGTTTCTTTATGCAACCGGCCTCTGATCCCCTGACTGTAGATAGTTATGGCCTCTGATCCCCAGACTGTAGATAGTTACTTCATCGCATCAAATATTTCCGTCATTAAAATTTTAGGTGATTTTGGACTGGCATATTTGGCGACACCAAATTTTCGCGATGTTTTTAACCCGGAATTTCGCTATTTCATCGTACAGATCAACAGGTTTTCATTGTAAACACTCTTTACAGATGGACTGTTATGTCGGTGTAAGCTGTCAAATAATGACGCCATAAACTTTAAAGAATTACTCAAAACATTACATTTTAATCAACATGTCACTTCGACCCATAACAAAATGTCTTTATCATATTTCACTTGACATGTTCTGACATTTTAATTTTCGCGCATACAAATATCCGCGACATTTTTGTCAACAATAACGTAATTGTTTGATTTTCACCTAAAGGCCATGAAACTGGCTTTGTTTCTCAAAGCCCATCATTGCATTTAAGTCTTGTTCCACATAAGAACGATAGCAAACTTCATTTTTCTGCGGCATTGGCTCTTTCCCACATAGAATATCTTTGATTTCAAGAATAGAGGAGGACCTGATGGTTAATAATTATATTTCATTATAAAAATAAAGAAAATCCATTTGCGCCAAATAAATTTTAGGAAATGTTCGTGCTTAACCAATCAGAATAGCAGAAGACAATAGCTAATAATTTTGCTTCTTTTAAAAATTGTATGTTGTGCGATTGGGTCTCAAATTACTTGAAACCTTAAAAAAATGAGACAAAATGCACCTTGAACCTTAACTTTTTAGCGGTTTTTGAGTCTAGGCCAATGAGATCACTAGTTTTAACAATGGAAATTCTTGACATTCCATCGTGTTTGACATTCCATTGCCGTTGGCACTATCCTTCGTATGCGGATCATTACTTAATGTGCTTTACTATGCCATACCGTATTCTTATATACACTTTAAAACCTTTCAAATTCTTCAAGGTATGACGCTCAGTCTAACGGCCTTGATGATTGTTCTGTCTATGCCGAATACATGTATCATACACAAAAATAACTTCATCGCAAAATCAAAACAAGTGAGACGCATGATTAACCCCCCCCCCCCCCCCCCTACCTCTTTCCGAGGGGGGAGGGGAGAGTTCCCATGTAATAATGACAGGGGTGATCTTCGTACCTTTCAGGGGTCAAAAATTGTGGGTTGGTACCGCCGAGGGTGACAAAATCTGAAATGACCATCGCGTAGATTTATCGCGGTACATTTTCGGGTATTGAGCCGAATTATTTCAAACTCCTAAAGACTAGAAGGTATTCGAAAAAAATCGTCTTTATCGCTATTAAACATTGCAAAAGTGTCGGTTAATGTGTGGCTTCAAGATTGGTACCTCTTAGAGGTGAAAATGATTTGAGCCACGCCCATCAAAAATGTCTGACGATCATCTCCGGCTTTTTATGGGATTCTCTTTCCCCCAGACTTACGTGCTGCTATAAAATCGAATTTCACTTGGTATTTTTCAAGAATTATGATCTTCGCCGTTCTTGGCATTGAAATCAGATTTACCTAACGGGTCAAAAAGGTTAAGCTGATAATTACTTTTTCGATCGACGAATTCACGCTGGTTGTAGCCAGGTCTGTTGCTTTTCCATACATGCGCACAGTGTTAACTTTTACGTCCGCTGACGGAGAGGTGCGTTGAGGGCGCAAAATGGCAGTCAACCTCTCCTGAATATGAGCCATGAAGAGATTTAGATCCTGGAAACAATCAAATAAAGGTTAGAAATAAAAATATCGCTCTCTTTGAGCAGTTTTTGAACCCTATAACTCCCAGAAATGCCAATAATCAAAATTCAAAAAAAAATTCCAAATTTCATTTTGTAAAATATTGAAAAACAAATGGTGCCATGCAAAAGTACTGCCTAAGAGGTTTCATTTGAATGGTCACACCATAGGATTTCGTCCAAAGACTCAGAAGTTAGAACTGCACTACATGTCTCCATAATTGACTCTGGGAGTGGAAGGATTAAGGAATAAAGTAAGCCGCAACTCAAAGCAATCGCAGAAAAAATCACTACGGAGGTAAAAAGTGTCACGAAACAATCAGAACTCGAAGAGGAGGCAGTAACAGATGCGGGGGTGTCAAGCGAGAAAAAAAACATACAGTTGTTGTAAAGCGCAAATAAAAAATCACAAACATGTTAAAAATATGGAAATCTTAAACGAAAAAAGGGAAAAACACATGAATGGTGTTGAGATTTGAGAGCGTGAGAATATACATGTTAAACAAGCGCGGGGAACACAACGGTGGCGCATTTCCTCCACAAAATCCAAATAAAGAGTTAAACCACATTACACGACATGTTAGACTTTGGCAGTTAAATATACGACCACGTTACGAACCGGTATATTTTGCTGGAGATTATTCACAGAAGCAAAAGTTACAACCACATTACACGACATGTTTGATTCTGGCAGTGAAATATACAAACAGGTTACAAACCTGTATATTGTGTTGCAGATTGTTCACATAAGCAATAGAAACAAGCACATTACACGACATGTTTGTCTTTGGCAGTGAAATATACGACTAAGTTACAAACCGGTGTATTTTGCTGCAGATTGTTTACAGAAGCAAAAGAAACAACCACATTACACGATATGTTTGACTCTGGCAGTGACATATATGAACAAGTTACAAACCTGTATATTGTGCTGTAGATTGTTCAGGGCAGCACGCAGGTGCGGTTCACGAGGTTTAAGAGTCAGGCTCGACAGCTCACTAAAGGACAAGGAGGGGCACTGAAGCCGATCATCTGGACGAACCGTCAGGTTACTGCAGCAGATAAAGCTACGGGGTTTGACTAGATCTTCTAAAGCGACCGTCTGCGTAAAGACAAAATGGACACACTTAGGCATATACCTGGCTTTGAGACTGAAGATAGCATTGCAGATAGCTATCAAATGTCATTCCCAGCCGCTCCACGGTTCGACGAACTCATGAGGGCACAAAAGCCACGACTCTCTAGGGGGATCTCTGAACACGTTAATACGATTACTTTCGACATCGTCACTGCCCTAGGGTAATTAGAACAGGTAGCATGTATAGGGATGATATCTGTTTACAAACATTCTTTTTGTTATTCAAATGTGCCAGCCACTGGAACAAAAGAACCCTTTGTTTCGGCAGCCAATAAGGCTCTGGTTGGCACATTAATAACAATTGGTGACGTCATTGATATCTTTCCTATAGGATTTCTAGGATTTTTGTAATGCCTTGATAGTAAAAAGGGTGAAGGTCGCAGAAAAATACCAATGGTAAAACTCGGGTACGCTGCTTTGTGATGGTGCCGAGGGTGGCTAATTGGCGTAATTACAGACACAGAAAATGAAATTGAAGTCAATACCTTCAGTCCACCCCAGAACTTTATCGCCACTAAATTGCTCTCCTCGTCTGAAATATAGACAGTCTGTACACTAGAACTGGAAAAAAACATACAAACGAGTAGTCAGTCATCTAAGGCCGGTTGCATAAACGTCAGTCGAACGACCAGGGGCCAGTTGCATAAAACCCGTTACCCGTTCCAGTCTTCCAAGGGAGTGATTTAATTCCGGAGAGTGATTGTACCGCGTTTACATGGTATTGGTATGAGTTTTCGTACCGATATGAGAATCTCGATCCGGTACAGCTACCGGAATGGACTCGTACCAGAATGAGATTTTGTGCGGGTATCATTTAAACGAATGCAGAGCCCATAAGGGAAACAGGATGAACTCGTACGGGTGTGAAAGTCATTCCGGTGTCAAAAAACGGCCCTTTAATGACGTCCGACTTTCACGTGCAAATTCGGGCCCGTTTACACGGGTCCGGACAAATTTTTGCACGGACGAATTTTGTTCCTAGACCACGTGTTTACATTGATCCGTGCAAATTCTGTTATAGATAGCAGTGGTGTTTACACGGAGACTTGCACATTTAGCCGTTCAAAAATTCGTCCAGTTCCGCCGGTCCCGTGTAAACGCAAGGTGGAACCGTGCAAGTTTTTGTCCGTGCAAAAATTTGTCCGGACCCGTGTAAACGGGGCCTCAAATCAGTCATCAATATAAAGACGTAAAATCTAAATTTGCATAGTTCGGAATCGCCGCAAGATGTTTTCAAAATAGGCAGATACAAAATGCAAAAAAGAAAAAGAAATTGACCTTGGGCTGACTGAAATGATGGTGACAGTTGAATCATTGCGTGACGAGCCCTAAGAGGCCTGTAATGAAGGTTAGATCAATGACATACAGGACTTTAATGTGAAGATTATTCTAACATCAGTACAGCCAAATTGAAAGCTATTAAAGAGAAATTGGCCATCTATTCGACGGTAAAGAGCAAAAGAAACCACAAATTCCGCCAAATAAACAAACAAGGTAAGAGCTGCTTAAAAGTGTTTCTTATCTCAGTGGAAACCTAAACATGGACTACATTTGTTTAACATTCTTTTACTAGTACTCTAAGAGTAAAATGAAGTGTCTTGGGCAGCAGATGGCCAGGATCGAAATGGTTGCAACTTGAAAAAAATGGCCATTTTTTTTAGGTTTATCGCCTGTTGTCGTGGAAAACCCGCTAAAACTCAGATTATGGTTTATTCTCTCCTCGAAAATTCATTTAAGATCTTCCTCTCGGTGTTTTATGGGCATTTCGTGTCTGACAAAAGTATTTAGTTGCAATTTGGGATCGTTTTGACCCAAAAACGTCAAAATCGCCGTGACATAGCTCATAGAGCAGTTGTCAATCGAGTGTCGTAAAACCAAAACCAAAGTAATTACTCTGACCAATCACAGCAGTCGTAAACAATCCAATAAATCAATCAGAGATCGAAGCAATTACATGTCGGCGGCGCCAAGCGCGGGAAAACGCGTGCGAGCAAGTCACGATTGGTTTTGGTTTTACTTCTGATTGGTTTAGAAAGTGGCGCGAGATTTTTTAGCCAATCACAATGCGTAGCAATGCAAAACCAAAGCAATTGTGTAATTACTTTTGACACTCAATTGAAAACTGCTCTATTCGAAGTTGCTCACTTACCTCGAGCTGGAAAAACAAGAAAGGGGACTGCAGAAAACAACTAATCCAACAATGTCCACTTCTGAGCACGGCTGGAGCGAACTGCAACGCAGCTGATCAAAAGAACAGGCCTGGAAAGAAAGAATTGAGATAATTAACAAATGCGAATAAAGGCAAATAAAGTTTGATCCCACTGCAGCAATCACTTAGGCGAGTGGTGATGCGATATTGGAAAATAGGACTTTGTTCACTTTACAGTTTCTCTTTCGCGGTTTTCTACGAGTTTACCGGCACAATAGTCAATAGGTTTTTGACCAATCAGAACACGCGTAGTGTCTCAGTTATTTTAAAAATTATATAAAGTATCTATTAAAATATCCCTCTACACTCCCCTAAAATCAGAACCGGAAGATTTTGTATTTCACTCCCAAGAGAGATCAAGAAGAACCAGCAGCGTTCAACTGAATGAACACACTTTAGTATTTTATCCACAGACTCAAAAGGGGAACCACTTTGCACACCATCAAGAAAACAGCACAACAATGAAGTACTGCTGAGGAACGTTCAATTGAATGAAAACACTTTAGGATTTCATCCACAGACTCGAAAAGGGGAACCACCTTGCACAGCATAATAAACAGATTAACAAGATTCAAGTACTTCTCAGGAGCGTTCAATTGAATGAACAAAGGTTAAACAACAAAAAGAGATTTGCGAAAGCGCAAGAACGTGGAACAAAGACTTGACTGTCAAACAAACATTTTTAGTTATCACATGATCATAGACAAATTCGGCTAACGCATTGTTGTACCCAATTCAAACTCTACGGGAATAACATTCTTTGTTCACAATATTTCCATATAATTTCCATGTCAATGCTTCATTGATATGAAAATATGACGAACAAAGAGTTCTAATCCCAAATCGTTCAGTTCTGTTTGAACTGAACGATTGTCTAGCACAATCCTCCAATTAGCTCCGGCATGAGACATAAGTCAAATGTCAGCATTATCTACTCAAATCTGGTAATATATTGAAATCAATAGATAATAATTTCACTGTATCGTTTGACTAGCACAGTCCGCGGCAGCTTTATGGTGCAAGTAGTACATAGTAAAGAGTTCATTACATACCTGGCGTGACACGTTTGGTGAAATAAGTACATAGTAAAGAGTTCATTTCATACCTGGCGTGACACGTTTGGTGAAATAAGTACATAGTAAAGAGTTCATTACATACCTGGCGTGACACGTTTGGTGAAATAAGTACAAAGTAAAGAGTTCATTACAAACCTGGCGTGACACGTTTGGTGAAATAAGTACATAGTAAAGAGTTCATTACATACCTGGCGTGACACGTTTGGTGAAATAAGTACATAGTAAAGAGTTCATTACATACCTGGCGTGACACGTTTGGTGAAATAAGTACATAGTAAAGAGTTCATTACATACCTGGCGTGACACGTTTGGTGAAATAAGTACATAGTAAAGAGTTCATTACATACCTGGCGTGACACGTTTGGTGAAATAAGTACATACATGTAGTAAAGAGTTCATTGCATACCTGGCGTGACACGTATAGTGCAAGTAGTACATAATAATGAGTTCATTACATACCCGGCGTGACACGTATGGTGAAATAAGTACATACTAAAGAGTTAATTAAATACTTGGCGTGACAATTATAGTGCAAATATTACAAAGTAAAGAGGTCATTACAAACCTGGCGTGACACGCAAATCGCTTTTATCATATCTGTGTCACCAGATAATGTTTCATATCTTGTTGTTCTTGTTGCTGTTAACTGTAATCAGAAAGAACAAGCACAGTTATGATAGTTTAGTAGTTATATCATATGAAGGTCTATCATGGTAATGACCGACCTTAATGCGCTTATGGCGATTATCAACGCATCAGAAATGACAGTGTCTGTATGGGAATGGGAGGACAAACAATTCAGCTCCGTGATTTTGGAAGTTTGGGATAAGCTTAGAATTGAAAATCGTAGGTATCAGGCAAGAGGTTTACTTACTAAATCCGAGTAAAAGTGGATTTCCAAGGTAGAGTAAATTTTTACGTGCGTAAAAAAAAACGCACGGAAACAATTTCCACTGTCGTGTTATTGTTACGTGCGTTTTACGTGCGTAAATAAAATAAGAGACGATGTATGAACGGCTTGCGTAAACTTAAAAAGTTGAGCACGGTTCAACTATTTACGTTTACGCAAGCCGTTCATACATCGTCTCTTATTTTATTTACGCACGTAAAAATTACGCGACAGTGGAAATCCACCTTCATGCAGTTTTTCAAGAAACCGTGAGGTCACGTTTATAATTTCTACATACTCTTAACTGAATTTTTTTTAAGGGAAGTGTTAACTCTTTCCAAGTCCGCGGGAAAAATTGGAACATACATACAGGAAAAGGACAGCAGGATTTTCATATCCATTTTCCTAATTCACCGTACCTGTAATTCTGAAGCACCTTGTCGATACCTGTGAAAAAATTAATTCACCATTAAAGGGGCTGTGTCGCTTAAGTTTACTATGTGCTTTAACGGGACACTTCTACTTCCATCATTGTAATCATGGGCCGGATTGTTCAAAGTGCGGTTAAGCTAACCTAGGGTTATCATCGATTTTGATTCCAGTTAAATTATTAATCAATGGAGATTTTTGCAAAGTATTTTTGCCCTTTAGTTTCGTCTCTGACTTGTCTTTCCGTGTAACTTATAATTAACTTTTGAAAACACTTCTAACAAGACAAATTAAATCCTCGGTTAAGTTTTAATCCCGGGTTAGCGTTAACCGGCTTTCGAACAACCGGGCCCCGCATTTTATCTCCAAACTACGGCTTTTGTTTTGCTCTATAGAATCTTTTTATCCAACTAAGTTGTATACTTGGTGGCATTTGGCGATATAACATAGGAATAACTAAAGGAATTTTAGCGAGAGTGTCCTTTTCACTCAAAAGACATATTTGCATAAAAATAGAAAAAAAAAAAAACGGCAAGATTTTGCCATCCTCTTCTACCTGTCGTTGTGTCGCGTAAGTTGACTAATGCAGATGATGAGCTTGAAGTTCTAGTGTTATGTTAGGCATGTTTATAGAGTTTCCACACCACAAGAAATATCATTTGTAAAATGAACACAAACATTGTTTAAAGTCCAAATTGGCGGTAGTCTAAACAGTTGGCTTTTACATAGTGTGGCTGAGGATAAGAACACGCAACAGCTGCATTACAAATCCAGTTCGTGGTCAAACGAGCTTCAGACTGGAAAACGATGCCTCCGGATTACAAGTAAGCGCTTATTACTAATCAGATTTTTGTTTTTGTTTTATTAAAGATAACATACAATTTTTTTATTTATTTCTTCTTTTAATAGCTTCGCAATCCTCGCCTTCTAAAGCGGTTTTCCAGTAAGTGTCGTAAAGTCGAAGCCAATGTAATCACTCTCGCCAATTACAACGGATTGAGACAACCCAATGAACCAAACAGAACTCGAACCAAATACATGAACAAGTCACAAATGATTTAGGTTTTTCTTCAGATTGGTTGAAAAGGTTTGCGTGAGATTTCTTAGCCAATCACAAGCCGTACAGCTGTAGCAATGCAAAACCAAACCATTCGCGAAACAAGTATTCTTCGAGTAGTGAAGTCGTGCTTTAAGAAGCTTTAAGGGTCTTGTAAGTACCCCTAAGATACGAGAATTAATTCGATATATTGTTATGATTTGTTTTACATGTACAGTCGCTTTTCCGGTCACACTAGATGATCCGTCACGCACGTTATACTACACTGTACGTCATTTGAAACCTTTAATCAGTCTTTCGCAATCACTCATGCATGCATGGTCAACTATAACTTGTACTGATATTACATCCATTTATCTGTTGCTCGAAAATAAAGAAAACGAAATCGTTATCGAATAGAACTCTCGGCAAATCCGGCAATAATGTAAGTTCCTTTTACTTGATATGTTTCGTTTCGTCATTTTCCTTTTTCTTATGTTGTAAATAAATCCAATCATCCATGAGCTTGAAGTTGCTATATCAACTGATATGACGTCACTAACACTTCGCCTCAGGCTATAAACCACTTGAAAATCGCCACTTTTTTCGTTTCGAGCCCATTTTATAAGTCGTGCGATTGGCTAGTAGCCAAGAGCACGAATAATTACTTTCGACACTCCATTAAAAACCAGTCCAATAGCTTGCGTTTTTTTTAACTATGGTTTTACCTAACACCAGCTGCTGTGAGGTGGTATATTCTCAAACGGGATCCCTCACTCAACAGATGCATCACTTCTTCGCTTGGTCGCCAAATACTTAATACAGCGTCTGTAATTATAGAGGTTAATTTAATGCTTATAGTCAGAAAGCACATCGAGCGTCAGTTGCCAAAGTTGTAAACCCTAACATCTAAGGCAGGTTCATACATACACTGCAAGCGCAAACTTAAGCACAGGGAACCTACGTGTAAACTAAGTGATGCAAGGACAACCACAGGAATGTTACGTGTAAACCTTATTTTTCCTTATAAACGCCCATACAGATCTCCCGCTCATATTTTATCTACTACTTAAAAACAATAAACCACTCGTGTCTCCAAAACGGTCAGTTTCTGTGGTCCCTTCGGTGTCCGTATTAACAGGGTTCGACTGTATTCCGAATCTTCACAGGGCTCAACATTAACGCGAGGTAGTACAATACATCACCTTTAACGGATAACCCTTTAACTCCCAAGAGTGCCAAACACAAAATTAAAGAAAAAATCCCAAATTTCATTTTGTAAAATATTGGAAAACAAATGGTACCATGCAAAAGTACTGCTGAAGAGGTTTCATTTGAATGGTCACACCATAGGATTTCGTCAACAGACTCAAAAGTTAGAACAAATGGTAACATGCAAAAGTACTGCTGAAGAGGTTTCATTTGAACGGTCACACCATAGGATTTCGTCCACAGACTCAAAAGTTAGAACTACACTACATGTCTCCATAATACACCAATATCACGCTAGCATGGCATGAAAATATATTTAATTTAATGGGGAAAAGAGTCCAGTTGCAAAATCAGCACATCAATATTTGTAAAACTGTAAAGTTTCGTAAAGATTGCTCGTATACTGAAAGGAGATATGAGCTTTTGAAACTTAGTATTCTGGTCTAATTTTTACAAAGAAATGTATGGGAAAAACACGAAAACGAGGCTGGATGGGCAATCTATGCCCGTCCACCATACATTTCTTTGTAAAAATGCTCAGTTTCAAAATTTCATATCTTCGTCAGTTTTCTAGCAATCTTTACAAAACTTTGTAGTTTTACTAATATCGATCTGCTGAATTTGATGCTGGGCTCTTTTTCCCAATAAACCAAATATATTTTTGTGCCATGCTAGCGTGATATTGGTTTATTGACTCTGGGAGTGAACGGGTTAAGGCATCAATTATAAGACAAGCACTTACTTCGCTTTTCCTGGCCTTTGCAACCACCGTAGTCGGTAATTCGAAGTTTCAGTAGAGGTACCACATTTCTTTGAAGCTGATGCTGATGAGAAAAAACAAGACCCCTTTTAGGAAGTCAGTATACTTTCTTTCTACCGTCCACGAATATTTGTTTTATGCTAGTTCAAGAGAATTTGGTGGTAAATCAACATTGGTTCTTACTAACCTGCAGTCTGCTTGATACGGTATTGATTTTGTGACGAAAAGTAAGTTGTTCACAGCAAAAAATTACAGGTTTTACAGAGGGCAGGTTATATACACACATACGATTTCAACGACGGGTTTTGACCTACCTCTTCTAAAGGCTCCTCTCTTCTAAAGGGAGAAGTGGAGACTCAGGGAACCAACAGTGAGTACAAAAAACGAGCGGGCAGAGCTTGGGAACAAGCGCTAATCGCGAGTGGGGGCTTTTCCTGCACCCATGGGACGTTAAATTACAAAGTTGTCAGACTTTATCAAGTTTATTCTCAGTGAGCCAGCGACTGGGGACGAGACAAGCACTTGACGGCGATTTGCACGGCACGTCACACGATGCAACGTTATTACAGTAATGTTGCGTTGCATAGGGAATCTTTTATGCAACATATCATTCATCCTCCAAGACTAAGGGGGTAGATAGTGGGGGCGAGAAAAGTTGACAAGGGCGATACAAAATGGGCGAAGAAAAGTCGGGAGACCTTCACCAAATGATTCCCACCCGTTTGGACTTTTCCTCGACGCTACTATCTGCCCCTGGGTAGCGGAGGATGTGTTTTACTTGCTGCAAATTGCAACAACCTATTGCAAAATATACTTGGCTAAAAGATGTTCAAAGCGTTATTTATAACTACATCTTCTACTTTACTTCAACTCATGACAAGGATGTTGCATTTTAAATCGCCTTTAAAACCGTCTTGTTCAACATCACTTTTAAGATCACGGAAAGGATTGTCGTCGGCAACCGCTAAGAAAGAAATTCTCGGCACTACAACTGAAAACAACATTCCACATGAGTTACCTCTTCTTCCTGTTCTTTCCAAACTCGTTCAAACTTGCTCTGTAATTCCGCACATTTTCTCTCCTGTAACAAGCGTCGATACTCGTCAAGTGCACGCAACTGGCGTTCACCGAGACATTCCTACAAGATGAAGAAAGGAAAAACGGGCAATGTCAGGAAAATTTTTTATTTATTTATTTACTTATTTATTTTTATTTATTTATTTTTATTTTTATTTATTTGTTATTTATTTATTTATTTATTTTTTTTTTTTGGGGGGGGACAAAAAGCAAAATTCGAATCAAACCCCATTAACACGGGTGATGTCGCAGCTCTTAGAAGGTCTCACACCATTGGCTTGACCCCTTAGAGATAACAATAGGACAAACAACACAACAATGGACCCTAACCCTAAAAACAATAACAACTGTGTTTTACAAGGCCAATGAAAATAGAGGCTTCTAAGAGCTGCGACCCTACCGATTAACACGTACACCTTAAAGAATCTGACCCACCCAGTTTGCATTGCACGCCTACGTTGGTTCATCCGCCATTTTCAGGGCCCCCGAACGTCCATACTGTATTGTAGATGAGAAATTCACTCGTGCAAGAGGTGATATGCTTGCCCAAATATGGAATAGAGCCGTATCATAACAATAAGAGACGTGCGCAATGCAAACTGTTTGGGTCAGACTCTTTAAGGACCAGAGACACCAAAATAATAGGCCATTTCCGAGTTACGTTATATGCCTCGTTGTCAAAGCGAGGCTTGGTGCACAACCTTTCATATGAAGATGAGTTTTATTTGCATTTGAATAAAAAACCATTTTCAAATGAAAGGTTGTGCACCTAGCCTCGCTTTGACAACGAGGCATAACGTAATTCGGAAATGGCCTATTCGCTATCAACCTGCGGTGCTCTTGCTCAATCTACCTCGCGCCATGCGCTAGTAAAGCGCGGGGAAACATTGCATCAGTCTCGTAACTCCACGCGCGCCGTGCTAGAAAAAATGAGCGACGCCTGGGAATCGGTATTTCATTAAACTTATTCCGCTTAAATCTCCCCTTAAGCACAGTGCTGGAAATAAATATATCTTATTGACCAAGCGCGAGGGCCGTACTGGGAGAATATCGGCCCGAGGTCTTGACAGTACGGACCGAGCGCAGCGAGGTCCGTACAGAAAAGACCGAGGGCCGATATTCTCCCAGTACGGTCCCGAGCAAGCTTGGTTAATAAGAGATTTATTACATGACTCCTGCCGGTGGGAGGATCGCGCGGGATCATGCGGGACAATGCCCGGTCCAATACTTAGAGAATATTGGACCGGCAATCGAGCATTCTGATTGGTTCATTTTAGTTATTGGCCCTCTGACTGTCTTAGTCGTGTAATAACAGTGGGTTATTGAACATTGTCTGACTAAAATCATAAAATGTCACACTATTACATTATAAAAATGACCTAGCTTTTGTCTTGAAAGTCTTGCTGCAAAAGGCTCTCTCTCGATTCGAGAAAATTCAGAAAAGGCCGTGTGCACGTGATTTGATATCGCCCAATAATGCATTGCAAACCGCAAGCTCTTTCAGTACGTCATGTATGCTTGCCGATTGTGTCTCAGAGAAAATCGAAAATTGCGGATGTCTGACCAATTTTGTAAAATGTCTGATCAAAAGGACACATGCCCTTCTAAGTAAGAAAAATTATATCCAGCACTGTAGCGGGTGTTCATAGAGGGACTCGACTGTCAATCAGTCATTCACTAATCCAAAAATAGTTCCCAACCAATACCGCAGCTCCAACCTTGACTGCTTCAGGGTCAGAAGCCTGGGTGAGAGCTTCATATATCTCCTTCCCGTCATGCAACTCTCTTAAATCACGCGATGAAAAAGAACGACGACGAAACCTTGCAGATCTTCTATTCTCGGTCTCTAAAATAGAACATCAAAAACACTGGACGTCACGCATCTTATCATCAAATACAAAGGAAGACTAAAGCCTGGTTCACACGTGCGACGCAAATGCAAATGCAAGCGCAAACGCAAGGAAAATACGTGTGAACCGGGGCAACGCAAAATGCAAACGCAAGTGCAAATGCAAACGCAAGGAATGGAAAAATTTTCATTTCCTTGCATTTGCATTTGCACTTGCGTTTGCGTTTCACACGTGTGAACCGGGCTCAACGCAAATGCAAGCGCAAACGCAAGGTGAAAAGCACTTGTTCCAAGCCACCGCGGTTGAAGTTGAAATCAAGATGGCGTCCTCCACGATTAAAGCAGACGAGAAACTGGCAGAGAGTGTGAGGAAATATCCTGCCGTTCCTTTAGCAGCCGATATGCGAGAATCAGAAAACCCATACCTGCTGCCAAAAACTCAGCATTTTCCGCCATCTTGGAAGATAACTTCAACTGCGCCTGCGTATCTTACGTTCCTTGCGTTTGCGTTCCACGTGTGAACGTCGCTCGCGTTTGCGCTTGCATTTGCATTTGCGTCGCACGTGTGAACCAGGCTTAAATGGGCTGACAACCATGTGTATCACTGGTCATAAGCTTTGGGCTTAAACGACTTCGAATGGCGTTTTGGGTTGGCTTATAAACGGGGGATGAGCCGATACATTGGATGTGACGCACCTCTGAAGGAAAACATAAATTAAACACACAGGAAAACTAAGTGGACTGACAGCTATGTATATCAACGGTTATAAGCGCTGGGGTTATACAACTTCGTAAGGCGCTTTGGGTTGGCTTATAGACGGGGGGTGGGGGGTGGGGGAGTGAGCAGATAAGAAACAAAAACACTGGATGTAACACGCCTCTGGACGAAGACATGAATCAAACACAGGATAACTAAGTGGAAAGACAATTATGTGTAACACGGGTTATAGAGCGTTTTCACTTGACGTCATAGCCGCCATATTGGTGATCCCGTACAAAAGAATTTTAATTAACTTCTTTTGTTAGGAACACCAACATGGCTGCCATGGCCTTTGTCATTTGAGTCCCACGGGACTGAAGGTCACGTGAGTGAAAACGCTCTATAAGCGTTCAGCTTATACGACTTCTTAAGGGGTTTTGGGTTGGGTTATAAACGGGGCAGGGGAGAGGCGTATATCGGGGGAGTAGGAGGGTAAGCCCAAGAAAGAGGTTTAGTTACTGATATATGTCGTAGGCTTCAGGGTAAAGATCTCCAACACGGTTAGCTCAGAATTCCCATAGGCCGTAATGAAAATTTGAACGGATTCAGAGTCTTCGAGAGCGCACGAGGCTCGCCGAGAATGCACAACAGTCCCCGAGAGCGTGAGAGCCTCAGGTCAAAGGAGAGCGAGAGTTTAAACTCTTATCAATTCTCGTTTTCGTTTGGTCCGAGCTTAACACGGCAAGGTGTTGTCATTTCAAATGAAAGCCTCTGTGCCCCCCCCCCCCCCCCGGGGGGGGGGGGGGGGGTACTCCCAACAATGTAGGATAGGTGTGTGCCGCCAAGGTTACCAAATCCTGACCCTATGTAAGGGTAGAAAATCGAGATTTGATACCCTTTTTAAGGCCCAGTTTTAACAGACCATATCTTTTTCGTTTTGCGCGTTGGGGTGGATACTGCAATTTAGTAACCCTATCTAAGGAATATCTAAGGACCACAATACCAAAAATACCAAAAGGGATACCCTATTTAAGGACTGAGCACCTTAAAAACCCTACCCTATCGGGCGACACATACTTATATAGCGTATATATGGGAGTACCCCCCCCCCCCCCCCCCCCCCGGCTCTGTGCAGTGTGTTTGTCAACAGACAGATAGATAGATAGATAGATAGATAGATAGATAGATAGATAGATAGATAGATAGATAGATAGATAGATAGATAGATAGATAGATAGATAGATAGATAGATAGATAGATAGATAGATAGATAGATAGATAGATAGATAGATAGATAGATAGATAGATAGATAGATAATCTTTATTTAAACACGGTAAAAATTCGTCAGCTAAAAATCATTATAATACTAACACAAAGCAATAAACTAATATTAAAAAAATATCTATATATGAAGAGGGGAAGGGGAAGGGGAAGGGTAGAGGTATGATCACTTTTCAGTGCAGACAACTAACCTGGCTGTCCGGATTCTTTTTCGAACTGCCCTTGTATCTGAAGAAAAAGCTTCTCTTGTCGCAGATGACGATCTGCTTCAAACTTTTTGGCTTCCCGCTCCTCAAGGCGAGAGTTTCGAAAAACGTTTGTACCGTCAGGCATCTTTTCCATCCACTGTCAAAGACAATATTAACATTAACTTGTCGATAGGTAAGGAGGATATGGTGGGTAGGTGCCGGCTGAGAGGAAAATGGGCAAAGAGCAAGCGAAGTACGAAGCGGCAAATGAGGAGGTAACCAAGGCAGCCTCACCGTGAGTCTTCCTCCCTTGGCACTTGTCACACTGATTTGTCAGTAGAAAAAAAAAACGACTTAACTGGACTGACGATGGACCCAGCCCCAAGCCATGAGATGGGAGGGCGAAGCAAAAAACCGCCACAAGTAAAGGTAACAAACGCAGCAAAAACGTTCCAACCACGATGAGAGGAATGCAAATCCGCTGACCTGACCGGTCCTAATCTCCCAGTTAACTATTATTTTTGATAATCTGAACCCGTCCAAGATGAAAAGGAGAATTCGGATTGGTTCCCTGACAGGTTTAAATTATCCTAATGTATATGTACCGTTAAAATGGACCACTCGGGAATAAATGTGTGTAGTATAACTAAGTTTCCCTGTATGTCTGGTTGACAATTCTGGAAAAACGTTTGTCAAAGTGGAATTAAACAATTTTATATTTCCTTCTGGTAGTGGCGCGGTTGCCCATACAGTTGTGTAGAAATAGAGTCCATGGATACTTTCCCACCTGAACTGGGTACTGCCGTAACACGATAATATCCACACAGCCTGTGAATCCTCCATCACCAAACAAAGAAGTCAGT
Organism: Dendrophyllia cribrosa; assembly: GCA_024195265.1. NCBI lineage: Eukaryota > Metazoa > Cnidaria > Anthozoa > Scleractinia > Dendrophylliidae > Dendrophyllia > Dendrophyllia cribrosa. Next base: position 28,173,739 of record JAJLRJ010000005.1, on the reverse strand, counting down.
GATAATGGAAAAGCATGCGCGTGACTATGGAAACCCAGCTTAGCATCCCATCGTGCACGTCGGGTTGAATTGGCGTGAAGTCGTAGCATCAACGAGGAGGGGGCCTGGTACAAGAAAAAAGCATTAATCGTGTAAAATAGACTCGAAGAGGAAACGGGTAGCAAGAAAAAGAATTGAAACATTGACACTCTTAAATTTTCTAACCTCTTGTAGCTGTTAAAGTTTCTTATTAATACATCGCTTTAACTCGAGATGCCAGATCAGAGTTGGGAAGACTCAACTCAAACAAAGTACTATATATTCTGGATACCTTCATGGTAGTCAATGAGGAATCGTAAAGCTATGGATTTGTCTAAATCTGTTAATTTCAACTGTATAATTTGTCAGTTCAGGTGTCCAGATTTATGGTGTTTTTGACCTGACTAACTGACTAACTACTGCTACTGAACTTACTGTCTTCCTTGGCTAAATAATGGAAAAAATAATGAAGATACAAAATAGCTCGAATTAAGCTTAAATTTGTGTTTGCATCACGTTTTGAAACATAGTGCATTTTTTTTCTGAGCCCGTTAAGAGAGTTATTCAAGCAAGCAGAAAACAACTAAATATACAGATCAATCTGTTTTCAAATACAAACAACTTAAGTATACCTCAAGAGGTGACACAGCTTGTTCTGATCCCACTAATTCAGCGCCATAAACACACAGCTTCTGTCCCACAACAAGCTTTCTGTCGTTCAGCAGCCTGGTGAGTGGTTTGTCCAATAAACCACGAATGCTGTACCAGCCATCGGTTAACTCCACGACAGAGGAATTCTGCAAGCAGGAATTTTATCTTTTCACTCAAGAGCGGTAAAAAAAGCGTTAAAAAATCACAAAATAAGTTAAATTATGTGAAAAACCATAGGAAAGTATTGCTCGAGGCAGTCGAGTTAGGTTTTGTCTTGAAAGTCTTGTTAAACCATCGCATTTAATTTCAAAAACATCTAAATAAGAATTTATGCTGTTTGTACCTTTTATTTTGCTGTAAAAAGGCCCCCTCTCTCTCTCTCTCGATTCGAGAAAATTGAGAAAAGGCCGTGTGATTTGAAATCGCCCTACAATGCATTGCAAACCGTAAAAGGTCTTATAGCACGTCATGTATGCTAACAAATTGCGACCCAGGGGAAATCCAAAATGGTGCCTGTCCGATAAATATTGTAAAATGAACGATCAATATAGCGGTTTGATAAGACGCATGTCCTTGAAAGTAAGAAAAATTACTTCCAGCGCTGAAATGACATACAATATAAAATGACACTTATAAAACAAGTTCAGCTACCTCGATTTTCTTTGTATTGCCCTGAGCATCTTTTTCAGCATCTTGATCTTTCTGGTCTTGAACAACACTCTCGTTTTGACTGTCTGTTACTGACACACTGGCAACGCACAGCACCATAGTGCGGCTCGACACATCATCACGCTCAAGGATCTTCTTTAAAGCAGACCTTCGACATAAAAGTGACAAATAAAGGTGGTTTCTTGGTGTTGGGGATGTTACGATCACCAAATGACGTAACCATTAAGTGGTTTATTGACAATTGAAGGCGAGAATGGCCAGGCCATGCCGTTTTTATACCGAAACGTCAGGTTTAAGACGTACCCAAACTCAAGCAAAGCAAGAACAACTTTGTAAACTGACAGTTTGAAGGCAGATTTATGTTACAAACAATGTTTACGAAATGTTGGCGCTGCTATGTGTAGAGATGGCGATCAACATTGGTAATTGCGGCTTCAAATCGCAGGGGGAGGGTGGTAGGGTGGTTGTGGAAATCAGCTGTCAATTAGTAATGTCCAAAATGAATGCTAAATAGATGGTAACTCTCTCAACTCGGTTTTACCTGGCACTGTTATCGATTTCCTTATCATATCTGTACTTAAGCTGGCACAACACCCAGTCTGGAGTCAAACATCTGAAAGAAAACAAAAAGCCATTACTAACAAAGGCTGACCTCCAAACAGATACTCCCAAAATGGAAAGAGTGAGAGTTACATTTATCTGTTTTACTTTTTATGACTTGCTTGTGCCCGTTGATCGCAATTCATTTTGCTGATCTTTGTGGATCGCTGCTCTTTGCAGGACGCTTTTTTTTTAATAAAAAATAAATAAACAACAATACAGAAACAACAAACCCACACATTGAATTTTATTGGGCACCAAGCACATTGTATCGGCCCTTTCCACCCTCGTTTAACACCTCCACGAACTTTTAAACATATACTATCTGCAAGCTAATATAAATTTACATACCTTCCAGCAAACTGACGGGGAAAAGCTACCTCCATGGCAGCTAGTTTCCAGATGATCCATCTGAAATGATTGGCGATCCATTCTTCACTTACCAGCTGCTTGTCCACTCCAGGTGTGCTAAAAAATGCGCTGAGGAAATGAAACAATCAAAGCGTGAGCTGTAGATAAAAGAGATATGTGCGAGTAGGCGAATGAACACGACTATGTCTTTGCAAACCTGATACACGCGCTTCGGATTATCATGTGTCACTCGTTACGACAATCTATTCCTTCGTTACAAATCACTGAAATCAGTAGCAGCGAGGAGCGTTTCTCTATCAGTTACTTACTCTCTCGTACTCCGAACTAAAGTTTGTATTCATGACAGAATACTAAGAATCGAAAGAATCCTCTCCGTGCGTGCCTGAGACTTAAGTTGATCTCTTACTTTTGAATCTCTCCCAGACCAACAATGCCCTCCTTCCCGACACGCAGTATTCCTCCGTCCTCTGCCCTCACTTGTCCCTCGCTGGATACGACGGCTTCACTAAAATACTTCCTGCTCCCAAACTTAAATGAGCGAGCATTAGAAGAGGTAACATTTAACACTTCGGGAGAGACGCCCAGTTCAAGCAGCTGAAAACAGAGCAAGATATTCATAAGAATGACGGCAAGCCAAAACATTCCATTAACAACTTTTAGTACCAACTGCAGGTTCAAGAATGGTGTAATCAGCCTAAGTCGTTTGCCGTTAATCCTTGTCGGAGTAGTAGCTTGGTGTTTTCAGGGAGGCACTTGACCCCCTCGCCACCCCCCCCCCCCCCCCCCCCCCCCCTCCCCCTTGTCAGAGCAGTTGTTTGGTGTTGGGAGGGGGGACAGTACTTGAAGAAGATTTAACGGACACCAGCCAAAGGTTGACCATTCAAAGGAAATCTATCTTGCAGAATTTTTTTCTAGTACTGTGGTTTTAAGTATTTTGCAAAATGGAATTTGAGATTTGTTTTAAATAATGATTTCGAGTGCTGTTGAGTCAGGGATTTAAAACGAGGTGTTTGAAAAAAAAATTTGGACTGTATCTCTTTTTGGGCAAAGCTATCGAGCCATCTCACCTCTGTACTGTTGAATCCTCCTGGTGTAGTGTTTCCAACAAGTTCTCTTATCTTGATCCTTCGATCACAGAGACGAACTTGAGAGAGGAAGCCAGGCTGTGGTTTAACTTTACACTCGGTCTGAAAAGGAAAAACATAAGAGAGGTTGGTAACTTGGTAACTTAGAGAGGGCTACTAGTTTATCAGTAACTGCAAGTTAGTGTCTAAAATCAATGTCGTATCGTTTAGTTCCGTTAACCAATTCCATACAATTCACAGGTAGCCCTAGATTATGAAAAAACAAAATGCACACTTTAAATGACGGAAGATCCACTTCATTGTATACAAGAAATCATGTGGATGATAAAACCATGCTGTGGAACACCGTAAATCATAAAAACAAAAATACAAGAAAACAAAGTCACCGTGACAAATGCATCGTGTACTGTTGTTGTCTGTCTCATCTTGTGCAATTTCAGGCGATTTTACGATTACATTCATTTATTCATTCATTTTATTTTTATTTCGAGGATTGGTATCTCTGTGACGAATGAATTGTACGAAATAAGGAGGTGGCCCATTATGGAGGGGTCCGAAAGCAGATGAAAAACATATTGATGATTGATCGAAATAGTAATGGTACATGTCAAAACATACAGGTCAAACTAACCTTACAAACACCTTCATGATGTCTGCTCTTCGTGTTTAACGTACTATTAGGCGCTGAAATCCTCTGCTTCTTCGAAGATGGCTCCAATCCTCCTGTACCATGACCCTCCGACGAGTCACTGACAGGCAGTCTGGATGTACTACAACGCGCCAGAGGCGACACATCCCTTCTGGCCTCTTGCTTTCTGTAAGGCGTGACGAATGGCGGACGTGGACCAGACGTTCTTCTGTTTGCGGAAGAATTTAACGGAGTGCTTGTTCTTGGAAAAGGATCTGTTTTGGACTTGAAGCAGCCAGGCGTCAGAGACTGTAGTGGCCTAAGGGAGCGGCTATAGTCTGGACTTCTTGATGAGATTTTGATGTCTGTATCACTGAGTCGCCTAAAGTTAGTTGGGATTTTTAAAGCATTACATATATGAATAGAATACTTAATTTTTGTTTGGATTGATGAGGCTGGCTAGGGTACTAGCAATACAGTTTATGCTAAGTTACCGAGAAACAAGTAATAAAAACACAAAGTAAAAAAACTTATAAAATTATAATAATGGAAGACTTATACGTACACCTTCATACAATGTAATACCATGAGCAAGGACCCATGATCTCACTATGACTTTTACGTACGTTACTTTAGTTTAAAAAAATCCGAGCTTTAATCGTATTGTGCAATCATTGAATGACGCCTTTTTTTTAATCTATTAATTTATTAATTTATAATTCCCAATGTTTATTTCGAGGGCCACTAGTTTATCAGTACCTTGTGTATCTGTTATGTGTTTACCCTCTTGAAACAAAATTGTTGTTGTTGAACAATTTATGTAGCTTTTGGCAACTAATTAATTAATTTTATTGTTATAATACTGATGTAATTCAATAAATTTACTATACTTGCATATTTTTTAGGGGGCAGAGATTAAAAGAGTTAATTTCTCCAGAGAACGTTTTGGAAATATGTTAATTCCGTGATAAAAAAAAAACGAATCAAATACGGGGACCAGGGCCAGGGACAGAGCTAAGTGTCTGTAATTTTAAATAGTCCTTATGGCGACATTACGATTGTACGCGGACTGTCTGTAAAAAGGAGTTGTCCGCGCGTAGAGGTTTGAGCGTATTAAATGCACAACAATACCTTGGTAAACAAGAGTTCTGCATGTTCTCGACACTGGCCAACCGAGCTCGCAATGGGCCATGGAATGTTCTTGCCCGTCGATCGTGCAATACACCTGAAAAAAGAAACAAGATCAGTAAACGTTAGCAATTAAACGATATATAAGTGACATACAATACAATACAATATATTTTATTTAGACAATAAAATAATAATAATAAACAAATAAATAAATACAAAATAAAAATAAGGAACAAGTATTTGTAAATAAAAAGAAGCTATAGAGCGTTTTCACTCAGTCCCGTGGGACTCAAATGACAAAGGCCATGGCAGACATGTTGGTGTTCCTAACAAAAGAAGTTAATTAAAATTCTTTTGTACGGGAACACCAATATGGCGGCTATGACGTCAAGTGTTTTTGTTATTGTAAAAAACAAATTGACGTCAGTTTTTTATGCGTCTGTCCGCTTATTGATGAGTGGATCCACAGCACTTTGACAATGTTATGACGAATTTTATCAATAAATAAGAGGACAGACGCATAAAAAACTGACGTCAATTTGTTAATTTGCTTACGAAGGTCTTGCAAAACTAGATTACAGAAAACTGGTTAGAATAAGTAAGCGACAAAAAGCGAATTTACAAATACTATTATTGTTTATTATAGTTTCAGCCACCTTTTGGAACTTACCTGATGGAGTAGTCGTGCAAGGTTTCATTCCATTCCTTGTCCCTGGGTGGTTTGTATTGAACATGTCCTCGCTACAGTGCAACTGAAATATCATTACAACAATCGATCTTCAAAATCGCACAGTATTTACGAGTACTTATCATTGATACAATCACTTGTACCTCACTAGTTTCTGTATTATCAATAAGGTAAAGTGAAAACGTAGCATGAAGCAACTATGGTGCTAGTCCATCGCAGGGTTACTCCCAGCATTAATGTCGTGACTCGTCGGTACCTATTTAAACACGTGGGTGGAAAAAACGTGAAACAACGCTTCTTGGGTAAGGAAACGACACGACGACAAAGGCCAGGGCCCGACTGCAGTAAGCAACTTAAGATTAAGTGGTATTTTCTCTGGGGAACTCACTCACAATGTCCCTCTATTCCTAATTAGATATAAGCGCCGTGCAGTATGTGGTCCTGGGGAACGTAATACGTAGTCATATAATTTGTGTTCAGTATAGACCCTTTTAATAAATACCACGATGCATCATTTTCCGCTAATGACGTCAAACATATTCTTTTGAATTCTCTTGCAATTCAAAAGAATATGTTTGACGTCATTAGCGGAAAATGATGCATCGTGGTATTTATTAAAAGGGTCTATAACAGTGCTCGCCTCACGCCAAAACCTCCCTCAGTCTTTTCGAAAGGGACGACCGTTACACAACTTCGACCACTCTCCTCCCGGCAGCGATGAACCACTCTTCCCCCTTGGGAGCTACCAGATCCCAATCGCCTCGGGCTGATCCTCGCCTTATCTTATCACAGTCCGGGCATTGTTTGCGGAGGATCCCAGTGAAAATATATTACAATTTTCAGCAACCATTCCCTGTGTTCTGGAGGATTTTCTTGCGCGCTACATTGTATAATGGACAACTCTGCATTCATAAGTTTCAACTTCAGATCATTCATAAGTTTCACTTACTGGAGTTGAATGACGTCTTGTTAACATATGGTTAGAACCAGACGTGGGTCCTGTTCGTAAGGAAATGCAGTGATAATTAGCCTTACGTAATGTTACTCTTGACTTTGCGCTTCTAACACTACCCTTCCAAGTGCGGTATAATTAAAAATTTAAGAATTCACCGAAATTTAATTTGTTAAAATATAGATAAACAGACGGTATTAAGGAAAAGTACCGCTAAAAAGCTTTCATTTGAAAGGTAACGATGGTCCCAAAACCCTAGCTGTGGCGTAAGTAGAACAAAAAATATTTACCATAAAAACTGCGTGGGAACCAGTCTTAAATAAGCAAACAAAAAAGCACATGAACACAGCAGCACTGCACTTGCGTACGTCCCAAATGATTGCGCTTAGTTCACTAGTTGGGACCTGGCTGATAAGCCTTGACTTTTTGAATGCGAAAAAAGTACTTAGTGCAAAATTTGACAAATTCAAATAAAAAAAATCATTTTTCTTGGGTTTCCTGTGGTATGGATGCATTCTTAAGCTACCAAAAACCATGCACAAGATATATCAGTGCTGTTTCGAAAAATGTTTGTTTCCTTGTTTTTCTATTTCGTCTTTGTCATTGCGTTTGATTTTTATCGTTTTTATCTACGTTTTCCTAGTTTTACCTTCATGACGTTTGCCTTTCTCCCTTTCCACTGATGAACCAGAACCAGATCGCCCTTGCCTGTCGAGCAGGTAATCTGATACATCCATGAATGGTTCATCAGCAAGGAGGGCTTCCGAACTCTCAAGAATCTCACGGGACACAGCTTCGTCGTGTTCAGCAAAGCTCCTTCTTTTTGACGAGGGCGTAGTTACCCCCGTCGCCTCAGGTACAATCTGAAATGGAGGATTTCCAGTTTCCGAAGACAGCAAACGAAGTTCGCTCTCGATGCTAGCCATCGTTTCTCTCGCCTTGGCGAGAGCCGAATCCGAGACTTGGACTGATTTACCGGCCGCTGTTTGAAAACCAGAAACACCAGTTGTGCTTGATTCGCATTTGTCGACGTTCTCCTCTAGTGATTTGTCAGTTTGCTGCATTATCTTCGTTCCTTTCTCTAGTGATTCTTTTGACATTTTAACGCTCTGTCCACTGTGCAAGTCAGAAAAACCACTTGTACCCCTTGGATAAGATGTGCTGCTGCCCTTGCTCTCTTCAAGAGATTTGTCAATCTGCTGCATTATGGAAGCACCTTTCTTAAGCGCTTCTTTAGAAAGTTTAACACTCTGTCCACTTGCAGTTTGAAAGCCAGAAAAACCAGTTGCAATCGGTGAATGAGGCACGCTCTTGCCTTTGCTCTCTTCAAGAGATTTGTCAACCTGCTGCATTATGGAAGCACCTTTCTCAAGCGCTTCTTTAAACAGTTTAACTCTCTGTCCACTTGCAGTTTGAAAGCCAGAAAAACCAGTTGTGCTTCTTGGATAAGACGCATTGCTGTCCTTGCTCTCTCCAAGAGATGTGTCAATCTGCTGCATTGTGGAAGCACCTTTCTCAAGTGCTTCTTTGGACAGTTTAACACTCTGTCCACTTGCAGTTTGAAAGCCAGAAAAACCACTTGTACTTCTTGGATAAGATATGTTGCTGTCCTTACTCTCTTCAAGAGATTTGTCAACCTGCTGCATTATGGAAGCACCTTTCTCAAGCGCTTCTTTAAACAGTTTAACTCTCTGTCCACTTGCAGTTTGAAAGCCAGAAAAACCAGTTGTGCTTCTTGGATAAGACGCATTGCTGTCCTTGCTCTCTCCAAGAGATGTGTCAATCTGCTGCATTGTGGAAGCACCTTTCTCAAGTGCTTCTTTGGACAGTTTAACACTCTGTCCACTTGCAGTTTGAAAGCCAGAAAAACCACTTGTACTTCTTGGATAAGATATGTTGCTGTCCTTACTCTCTTCAAGAGATTTGTCAACCTGCTGCATTATGGAAGCACCTTTCTCAAGCGCTTCTTTAGAAAGTTTAATACTCTGTCCACTTGCAGTTTGAAAGCCAGAAAAACCAGTTGCACTCGGTGAATGAGGCACGCTCTTGCCTTTGCTCTCTTCAAGAAATTTGTCAACCTGCTGCATTATGGAAGCACCTTTCTCAAGCGCTTCTTTAGACAGTTTAACTCTTTGTCCACTTGCAGTTTGAAAGCCAGAAAAACCAGTTGTGCTTCTTGGATAAGATGTATTGCTGTCCTTGCTCTCTCCAAGAGATTTGTCAATCTGCTGCATTATGGAAGCACCTTTCTCAAGTGCTTCTTTGGACAGTTTAACACTCTGTCCACTTGCAGTTTGAAAGCCAGAAAAACCACTTGTACTTCTTGGATAAGATATGTTGCTGTCCTTGCTCTCTTTAAGAGATTTGTCAACCTGCTGCATTATGGAAGCACCTTTCTCAAGCGCTTCTTTAGACATTTTAACACTTTGTTCACTTGCAGTTTGAAAACCAGAAAAACCACTTGTATTTCTTGTATAAGATGTATTGCTGTCCTTGCTCTCTTCAAGAGATTTGTCAATCTGCTGCATTATGGAAGCACCTTTCTCAAGCGCTTCTTTAGACAGATTAACACACTGTCCACTTGCAGTGTGAAAGCCAGAAAAATCACTTTTACTCCTTGGATAAGATGTGTTGCTGTCCTTGCTCCCTTCAAGAGATTTGTCAATCTGCTGCATTATGGAAGCACCTTTCTCAAGCGCTTCTTTAGACTGATTAACACACTGTCCACTTGCAGTGTGAAAGCCAGAAAAATCACTTTTACTCCTTGGATAAGATGTGTCGTTGTAATTGCTCTCTTCGAGAGATTTGTCAATCTGCTGCATTAGCGAAGTACCTTTCTCAAGGGATTCTTTAGACAGTTTAACACACTGTCCACTTGCAGTTTGAAATCCAGAAAATCCACTAGCACTCCTTGGATAGGAAACGTTGTTTCCCTTGCTCACTTCAAGAGTTGTTTTAACCTGTTGCATTATCGTCGCTCCTTTATCTAGCGACTCTTTAGACAAATTAACGACTCTCCCGCCAGTTTTATCCTTGCTATTTTGGAGTGATTTGTCAATTCCTTGCGTCATCTCTGCCCCTTTTCGTAATGCGTCCTCGGACAGCATCAAACTCTTTCCAGCGGCCGTTTGAAAACCCGCACTTTTGATTATATTCGCATCCTTTTTCCCATTTTGCTGCTCTAAAAAGTTGTTCAAACGGTCTGTAAAACATATTTCATTCTCTAATACCTCTGACATTCCGCTCTTTCCGGTGACGTTGAATAAACTAGGAACACCAGATGAACGATGAGCATTTTGTCTACCGTTGCAAACACTTTGTTCATGAGAACAGTCAATCTGTTGCATTATCTGCGCTCCTTTGTGCAAAGCTTCTTCCGACATTTCTACTTGTTTCCCGGAGGCAGTTTGGAATCCAGAAAAGCCAGTTGTTTTACGCATTTTTTTAAATACCTCTTCCCTTCTGGTATTAGCATTTCTTGAAACGTCTTTTCGTTCTTTTTCCAAGGTACGTTTGGAAACGGAAACGTTATTTGTATTAGCCAAATAAAAACGGGCTACATTTGAAACGGACAAAGATGGCTCGTTTTTTTCATCACGGTGTTCTCCTGACGAGTCTGCTGCAAGTCGTCTCATAATGTCCTTCCCAGTTTCCAATGCTTCCTCGGAGAAAATCACTTTCCTTCCCCCGGCAGTTTGAAACCCTGAAAATGTAGAAAAATTAGAAACTCTGTTACCCTGTTCTCCTTTGGAGATGTTATTTTCGACCTCCTTTGTTATGTCCCTCGTAACCTTTAAATGTCTTTCAATATTATTATCAGCCCCGTGAAATGCTGTTTTAAACCCGGATAAACTTGGAGAATGCTCCGTTGATTTGCTTTGGCCTTCAGTGAAAAGTTCGTCATCAATTGCCTTTATTGTGTCTTTAGCAGTTTGTAAAGCACCGTCAGAAATTTCCACGGCCTTACCACCAGCTGTTCGAAATCCAATGAAACCTGACGAATTTGTCACTTGTTTATTTCCACCATCAAAAGTTATACGCTCCTCAATTTGATCCACACTGCCTTTGCCAACAGTTAAATAACTTTTCCCATTTTCAACGGCTCTAGCTGGAACTTTGTGAAAACCGTTTACGTTTTTACGTTCCATGCTTGGTTGGACGTCAGTTCCGAAGAGCGTAACCTCCTCTTCGATTTTGTTCCAAGTGTTTCTTGCCTTGGTCAAAGCTTCCTCTGATATCGAAACAGACTTGCCACTGGCAGTGTGAAAAACGTCACAACTTAGCAAGGTCGATGTTGGTCGGTTTATCGACGTAGAACCAAGGCAACGTTCAGTCGCAATGCTTTCTGGTTGGTCCAAAGCTTCTTGATCATCAGAAGCCGAGCTAAAATGTTTGCATTCAGAGTCCTCATCCAAAGTAAGGTTTTCCTTCATTCTTTCTTTTTCTTCCCTTATGTTGTCCATGGAATCTCTCCGTTTTCTCTTGCAGTCATTCAATAAGTCCTCAAGTAATGAGTCGTTACAGGTTTCAATATGTTTAGAGGAAATTTCATCCGCGTTTTTTAAGGCGATGCCCTCGATTTCATTTGGATTACCTGAAGCAGAATAAACGCAACCATGTGCACTTTTTTCGCACATTTTCAAATCTGAGAAGTCTGGCCGCGGCAACACTACGTCATCCTCGTTTCTGTGGTGTTTCTTTGCGCCATCTAAAGAGTCTCGTAACAAGGTTTCCAAACCATTTTCAGTCGCAATGCAGGGTACATTGTGAAAATCAAGAAGAATATTAACATCTTTCTGTGAGGTCCTTTGTTTGTTTCTTGTTTCAAAAGATGGTCCTACCTTTTCTGAAGTTCGCACCCTACTGTTTATATTTAACTCGGCGTCGCTTTCGTTCAAGGTTTTTCTCGCCTGTCTCATTGCAGCTTCAGAGGAGCGAACCTGTTTACCACTAGCCGTTGAAAAGCCACAAAACGCACGATTCTCATCAATGTCAGCAATACTTTCTTCTTTAGGAATGGTATGGTCAGCTCTACGTTGCCGATCAAGTTCTGCAAGTTCTTCGATCCCTTTACCTCGACGACAGGAATGCACTATATTCACGCGTAAACGTTTTTCCTGTGTATTGGCAACTTGATGTTTTGTCCTGCTTACGTTTGAGCTCCCTGGTTGGTCTTCACTTGGTCTCTCTTTTACATCTAACATACTGTCCACCTCTTCAATGCTTGTCTTTGATTTGGTTAGTTCTTTCGGAGAAACTGAAACGCATTTGTCACTTCCTGTAAGGAAGCCTGCAAACTCCTGGGCTATATAATCGCCCTTGAGATCGCTCGGAGTATCGATCTTTTCACTGCTACTATCTTTTTCTTTTGCTGTAATCGTAAAGGTGACATTCATTTTATGCCGTGAGGATGAACAGGTATCGACATTCAAGGCAACTGAATTACAATTTAAGGATGGAGGAGACAGCACAGATTCTAATGGAAACTGGCTGAGCGTGTCCATATCAAAGAGAATACCATCGTCTTTATCGGTTTCGTTAATTACAGTAGACACTGTAGCTGCGTCTCTCTCAAGTTCACTTCCTTCGTAAATGTTCACTTTCTTCGCCACTAGCATTTCACTTTCCCCATCCTGGTCACTACTCAAGTAGCACACTGCTTCATGATCGCCTTTATTAGTGTCCTTCAGTGCAGAAGACATCGGCGCTGCATCTTCGACATTTTCACAATTCTGCCGCCTATCGTAAATCTTCACCTTCTTAGCCACTGACATTTCACCTTCACTTTCCTTGTCACTACTCGCGTAACACAATGTTCCATCATCAACCTTAGGGTCATAGGTTTCAACTGTAGCAGTCGGCCTCTTATTTTGCGAAATTGGTAAATTGTTAACAGCTGTGGTATTTTCCCTGAAACGCTTCCCTGTATCTTTTTTAACAACCTGGCTCGCAGTTGGGTAAAAGAATCTTTTGGGTCTGGCGGACAGTCTCAATCCGGAAACTTTACAAATTGACCTCCTGGAAAGATAACTGCAGTCATCTGCTGAGCCAGGAGTAGTTTCTGTACTTTGATTGATTGGGATCCCTGTGATGGTTTCAATGCCTTGGTTCATTGGGTATCCTGTGGTCGTTTCGGTTTCTTGGTTCAGCGTCATTTCTGTCGTGGTGTCAGTGTTAATTTCCGTGGCATTGTTTATTGGGGTTTCGCTGGTATAATAAGGGACCTTCGTTAGCTGATCTCTAGTAGTTCCGTCCAATACATTATCAGTTAGAAAGGACTGGGCGTTTATACTTGGTGACAGTGAGGAACCTAAGAAGAAAAACGAAATGGGTCGAAACGGGTCAGATTAAATAGGATCATCCTATCTGAGTGGTAGGATGATCCTAGTGGTAGGATGATCCTAGTGGTAGGATGATCCTAGTGGTAGGATGATCCTAGCGCTAGGATGGATCATCCTAACGCTAAGGCCAAATGCAACCCTTCGCATGTAAACTGAAAGCAGAAAACATGTCGCGCTAGGATGGTCCTAGCACTAGGATCATCCCCTTTCCATGTAAATAGGGCCCAAGTGGAGTTAAATTAACTCCTTGCATTGGAGTTAATTTTTTCGTTTTTTCGTAGTTATTTCAACTCCAAAGTTGAGTTATTTTAACCCCCAAAAGCAGTTATCTTCCTGTGTAGTAAAATTAAATGAACTTCATTAGCGGTTGGAGTTATTTTAAACTCCGGATTCGGAGTTAAATTTGGAGTTAAAATGACCCAAAAAAGGGGTTATTTTGAACCTAAAATTTTCATTCCACTTTTGGAGTTAAAATAACTCTATAGAAAATTACAGTGTGTTCGTCCCGAGTAAGGAAGCCTTCCGAGCATTTTGTTAGGTTTCACCAAAAATTTGCTAATGCCCATCTTAACACCTGGACGGAGAATACTCACGGCGAAGCCCTTTCCAGATATTAAACTATTGCGTTTCAAATGTATAAAATTATGACTGATCTCCAAATGCAGACTTAAAAAAGGCGATCAAACGCTGTTGGCAAGCACAGCAGAGGGGTTTTAAGATTGCTTGATATCATCGTATGTCAAAAAATATCAAAGACTATTACAAAAAAACAATGGCTATTAAGAGGAAGTCGGTGCATGGTGTTCCCTCGAGGCAGACAATTATCACATGCTCACATGTTCCGCTCGCATGATTGTTTCCTGAGAGAGAGAAAAAGGAACTACTTGCAGTCTAGTACTTCCTACGAAACCTCGAGTTGCATTTATGGTAATCTACATTGTACATTTGTAATACACCTTTTAGTGATATATTGACATACACATAGAACCTCGTCTTTGTGAAAAATGGCTTGTTTTGCCCAGGTAAATTAAATGTGAATTCAGGCGCTGATGGCGAAAACTAGTTACTCAGACAATATCACGTTACAGCAATTCTTTGCAGAAACGTGTTTTTGAACATGGAACAAGTCATACTATTTTTAACGTATAACTACGTCTGCACTCTCGTGTTTGTAACTTTTTTTTTTCGTGTCATCGGTTTATCTTAATTTAAACTCACAAAAGCAGAAAAAAAACTTATTTGTTGTAACAAAACATTTTTCTAAAGGCGCATTTTAAAAGTAAAACGTTTGATTCTAGTTGCAGCGTTTAAATACAGATAACACTTGTGATCACTTGCAGCTTAAAAACAAGAAGGCGTGTTTGTTTTGCTTAATTGAAAACTACATAATTCAAAACAGAAAAGGAATCTTAGTTCAGCCAATGACTCCTTCGCGCCTACAAATAAATGTACATGATTTTTTTTCTTTTATGTCTTCCTGAAAAATTAAACTACGTTCTTGTTCCAGTTTCGTTTCTGTTTCTAGTATACACTGAATTCAAATTGCACAAGAAATAAAACTAATTAATTTAATTTTCAGTTAAAAGGTTACAAACTACACACCTGCAACTACATGAAATGAATTAATAAGTGTTGACTTTGCCTTTCCTGACCATTACTAATAATTTACACAAGTAATGCGTTTTTACAACGGTGCTACTCCTCTTTTGAATAACACAGATCATAAGAAGGAGAAGATTAGTTGCGAATAATGCTTGTGTTCTTTTTTCACAATTTTGTTTATCTAGTTAAACTTTTTTAAAAACTGATATTTTGCCACTGTCAATTTACAAGGATTTTCATTACTGAAATACACAGCACAAATTTGAATTTTGAAAGAATGTTATTGAAGTGTAAGGGGACACTATATCCGGCCAAAATAACAAAAGTTTTTATATCTCCAAATACCACCAAATATACACTTTAATTGGATAAAAAGATTCCATAGAGCAAAAAGAAAGCAGTAGTTTGTAGAAAAAGTGCAGGGTTGCAAGATTTCAAGGATGGAAGGATTTCGTGACAGGCGGTGAAGAAATCAAAATCGCCATTATTTTGGAATTTTCACTCTTTTAGCCATTATTTTGTCTATTCAGTATTAGAGCAGTTTTCAATTGAGTGTGGTAAAACCAAAACCAAAGTAATTACTCTGACCAATCACATCAGTCGTAAACAATCCAATGAACCAATCAGAGCTCGAAGCAATTACATGTCGGCGGCGCCAAGCGCGGGAAAACGCGTGCGAACAAGTCACGATTGGTTTTGGTTTTACTTCTGATTGGTCGAGAAAGTGGCGCGAGATATTTTAGCCAATCACAAAGCGTAGCAATGCAAAACCAAAGCAATTGTGTAATTACTTTCGACACTCAATTGAAAACTGCTCTATTTAGTTAATATTAATTTGCTTTAATCACTTTTGGCGATACTTCCCTTTCTGTTTCGAGGTAATAAAGCAAGCTCCTGGTGATAGAGCAGTTTTCAATTGAGTGTCGAAAGTAATTACACAATTGCTTTGGTTTTGCATTGCTACGCTTTGTGATTGGCTAAAAAATCTCGCGCCACTTTCTCGACCAATCAGAAGTAAAACCAAAACCAATCGTGACTTGCTCGCACGCTTTTCCCGCGCTTGGCGCCCGCGACATGTAATTGCTTCGAGCTCTGATTGGTTCATTGAATTGTTTACGACTGCTGTGATTGGTCAGAGTAATTACTTTGGTTTTGGTTTTACGACACTCAATTGAAAACTGCTCTAGTCATGAAAACATGATACATGAGCCGGGGAACTGTCTCTTTAAAGGCCCAGTATCACCCTAGATGCTTCGCGGCCGTTTGTTTTTGGTTTGAAATGACCAGCTTGTTTCTGATTGGTTAATTTGCCAAAGATTCGAATTTGGCGCGAATGAACAAAGTAGTAGAGTCGCGTCCGCGGCGTCGCTTTCGATCGGCATTTACAAACGCTCAAAACGTTTTAAGATGGATGTTTCAGGAGACGAGTGTGTATGTGAGCCGGGGTACTGTCCCTTTAATATTAAACGCATTTCGCTGGCTTTGGGACGATGAATAAAGACAAGTTATGTTTTACAGGATTTGTACCGTTCGGCTGTAAACACGCAAAAGAAATAGCGCACGATTCCAGCATTTTCTTGCACTGCCGGCTATACGCAAACTACGCAAGCTAGCCCTCTAGAAAAATGGGGAAAACATGGAAAAAAGGCCAATGAAAGCCAGAGTTCCCGGTATTTTCTTAGCTTTCGTAGCAGTGGCTTATAATTGTGTTTAGCCAGCACAGTCTCAACGAATAGCTTTGTGTTATTTGGCGACATATTTTAGCGTCTAAATGAAGAAAAGTTTAGGGAAGAAAATCTTCCTTCCCCCCGGAATTTTCAAATAGCTGTTGATTTTCTGAAAAGTCCAGCTGATCTTTTTGTACTCAAATGACATTTTCTTGAACCGTCGAAAAACATAAAAAGTTGAGGTTTCCAATTTTAGTGTTACGACAGCTCGAGGTAACAGTTTTACTAAGGAAAATAATACTAAGTAATGCTCTCAATTACATTAATTTCAAATATCTTAAACGATATCTGATATCTCCAAGAAGATTTTTATTTGGCGAATTTGAGTTATAGCTTAAGGCATGAAATGTACTCGAAAGAAATGTACTTGAAAGAGTATTGCATTCAACTGTTTTTGTTATTATTTTTTATGTTAAACTACCCTTTTTCTTACATAAAGTTCAGGCTTTAAATGTTCTACTGAGGAGAAAATGAAGCATTTTCTCTGAGTCTATATTCAGAACGTTTGGCATATTGCAGACAAGGTATTTAAACGTTCAACTTCAACACAATTACCAGCTGGACCTGTCTTAGTTTCTTTTATGCTTGCTCTTGAAGCTGAAAAACTGGAATTGTTGGATCGCTCAGCTTAAACCTACGCGCGCAAAATTGCTTTGATGTAGAAGGAAAGGAGCTGATTGTATATTGAAACTTTCGTTGACTTTTACACATTTTCTATTGCGACTAACACTTCTAAAAGAATCCGTTCCCATAGTACATCACTTTTGCATGTGATGGAGCAGAATAATATCGAAATGAATAATTTCGCAATTCCTTGTCTGAATTCTGGACACGTATTACAACAAATGTGGCGGATGTTTCACAATTCATGCATGTACTGAAGTGAGTACTGGGTTTATGCTATTTATATCCTCCCCAATCACGAGCAACACCATCTTTTTGCCAGTGTGAAAAACATAGGAATTAAATACAGCAAAGCTGTCTGAACACTTCCTTTACTGCTTGCCTCACTTCTCTGATCTTCCAACAGTAAAGAAGTGGATTTATTGACGAGTTTAAGTAGACTAGAGTCGCCGCAAATTCCCTAGCAATGAAGACAGATGGAGATAGTCCTCTTTGAGTCATCCAAGCTCCCGCTATATTATGCGGCAGATAACAGACAACTAATGTCAACTGTAACCACAGGGCACTGGACACTGCCTTTCTGTATCGCGCCACGTTCAGTGGAATTGTTTGACTCGGTTGGTCTTGATGTATGTGGTCTTGTACTAGAATTTGGTGATGACGCAGGGTAAGAAAAATTTTAGTATAAGAAAACATCGAGATGGTTAGACAAAGTGAGACACCTACATAGCCAAACCATACGGTTATGAGATAGTTCCAAAATGACATTGTTGAACCGACAATGGACACAAACCACAAACCAGTTATAGTTAGATACGTTCGCTTTAAAGTTACAACTTGTCTGTATCTGAGCCGCAACAATAGGGCGAGGAGTCTGTCCACGCTCATTGCAGTCAATGTAAACAAAGATACTGAACACAAAATATAAGCTGTTACGATATTGGCAATTTTTAGGTAGTGACAAATATTCCATCGTTCGCTCACCGCAGATATCCAGAAAGCAACATTAAGGGGCTCCGCAATAATACCAACACCTAGATCAGTTGTTGCTAGGCTACGAAACAAGAGTTTGGAGGGCGGGTGAAGTGAAGACTCCTTGTGAAGGGCGACTAGGATCAGAGTATTACCCAGAAATGCAGTGAAGGATAGAAAAACGTTTAACACAGAGAGACATATCAACTGGTTGTGTATCCCTTCAACTAATTCTACCGAGCAATACAATTCTTGGAATGCTTTGTGGTCTCCATCATCAGTAAGGTTAGTTATCACCATTATTTCCTACTATACTGATGCGAGTTTTTGTGCACATACGATAAGTTGTATTGCTGCTTTAAAAGGACGCCGGAACGTTTTAAAACAGATCCCAAGTTGACAGGCATGTCACCTTCACAATTTGTCAAAATTAAGTTAATTTCGTAGTGGGTTTTTATGACGTTTTAAACCTGCAGCTGGCCTAACAACAACAAAGTAACTTTACCCCTGTCAATGGTAGCAAAAATAAGAATTTGTAGAAAAAAAAAACGAAAACGAAAAACAGTTACTACCATAACAAAGTACTGCTCATTAGCTTTCATTTGAATGGTCACACTTCAGGATTCCATCCACAGACTCAAAGTTAGAACTTGACCTTGCAAAGCATAATAAACAGTACGATTGGAAAGTGCTGCTCGATAGCTTTCATTCGAATAGTCACACTTTAGGATTTTATCCACAGACTCAAAAGCTAATCTCTTGATTCAAACGTTTAAACTGCATAACATGACTCAAGTGTTTTTTTTTTTTTCACTCGACAGTAACCAAGTTGAAATAGTCCTGTCAATATCCTGTCTAGCGAATGTTTTTATTACCACAAGACAGAAAAAAAGGGGGGTTAGGGGGGGTTGGACAGGGGGGGTTGGACGGGGGGGGGGAGTGAAGGGGGTGGAGGAGAGGGGGGCTGAAACACAGCAACTCACTCCTCGCTTACGAGTCTCGAATGACTAAGACGATATTTTTGTTATCAATTCTTTAAACCGACGTTACACGGGACGAATCGCAACGACCATTTTTCGCGCGGAGAGTTGATGCCGAGTAACATGGGCACGTGGACGATTTTTAGCGCAATTTTCTCGTTAGCAACACATTGCGAGTTTTTTTTTCCTTTTATCAGCTTTAAAAACTTACAGCATTGCGTTAATAATCGCCCGCGCGCTCTAAAACGGTGTCGACGTTTAGAGTAACTAACACTATCCCATGTAACTTAGAATTATAAGCCAAGACACATGATGAAATATCGCACGCAACTTTAAAATTTCACCGTGTGTCCACCACTGAATTTGTTGCGTGCAACATCGCGCGCAACAAACTTTAAAGTAGAGTCGGGTCTACTCTTTCATCATTAGGCGCAAAAATCTCATTGCGTAATTGTAGCAATACGTCCTTTCTACGAACACCATGTTAGATTACGTAAAGTGTATAGACAGTCATGTTGAATGAAAAGTTGAAGAAAATGTCGCATTGAAGTTTTGATATGTTAAATCGAGTGGCTTCCTCGATCGTAAAATAAGCGTGCGATGTTTCACCGTATGACGTCTGGCCCCATACTCTAACAAAGAATAATACTAGGAAGCTTAAGCAACAACGACGGCAACGCCAAGCAAAACGTCACTTGAAAAAAGGATTCGCGCCATATTAAACTACTTTGCAGTTGTTCCGATTTGTTTAGTTTGTCTAATGTGACCGGATTGTCCAGGAGCTGAATTTGAAGAGATGGCTTTCCAGTTCAAATGGAATTTGATTATTTGACGTTGTTGTTTTGCAGGGAACGGCAAAGAAATGTACCAAAATGTAAAACGCACACGCAGAGGCATTAAACCTATTGTTTTGTGCCGTTCTCGCTGGCGTCGCCGTCGTGGTTGCTTAAGCTCCCTACTGTTGAACATACCCAGTCCTGAGGTTCGAGAATCCCTTTCCACTCCACAACAGAACTTGTCGGCTTCACGCGCCATAGCCACCTCAAAAGACCTTGACGGGGAGCCAAACGTAACCTCTGAGTCATCAAGATTGCAATTAACTTCGGTTTCGTGACAACTAACGTCACACACAGACTGGGCTAGTGCCTTCTGGCAGGAAAGGTTGGGCGAGTCAATTAGCGTGTCACGAGTTTGGTTCATGTCAGGATCGTTAAGCATACTTTGGTCATTTTGCACTGCGTTCAATCCGGGGGAGCTTGAAATGCCCGGTTTGGGTGTGGACTGTGCAAGAGCTTTAAGAGGAGTCCGAGTAGACGGTGAATGAAAGGTGTGCGGAAATTGTAACGGGTTTGAACTTAACGATGGTTCAGAATACTGCATCTTGGATATGTTTTCAAGGTCTGCATCAGACACGCAGGGATTATTCACGGTCGGAGAAGCTACCAAAGATTCTTCAAGAATTTCAGAGCGATCTTGGTCCCGACAAGTTGGGTCATCACGACAAGAATACTCGAGTATGAATTTCTCCACTATGCATGAGTCATTTGCTGTCTCGGCTTTTTGAACTGTGTTGTACACTGTGTCCTTTGTATCCATAGCATCTAAAGGCTGGTGGTCTGAAACGACATCGTCTAAGGACAACTCCAAGGGTTCCATGGATCGATTAGTGGTACTACCAGAGAACAGGACTCGGGCAATACGCTGCAAAATATATCCATCCTATGAACAATCAACGTTAACTTTCTCCTAACAGTAAAAAGACAGTAAAAAGCAGCTACAATTTGAGAAAAAAGACAATCATCAATACCGATTAATGGGGTTAGTTTCTCAGTAAAGAAACTGATGTGGCGTTTCGTCGGTGTGCGAGTGAAACACGATAATTTGAATTTATCGACTGAGTTGATAAGATAAATTGATCACCGTAGACAGATTCCAAAACTGACGGTTCAAGCGCTTGCCCTTCGTCACACGGCATGACAAAGAAAGCGTTTTGTGGATATAATATTCTGCTTATCATGAAATTATAATCATTACCATGGGCTAAAACAGTTGTCATTTACAGTGCCAACGGGAATAACATATAATTATGAAAAGAGAACTCAACATATTCAAAGGAGAGATTTTGACTACACTATTTATCATCAGAAGATTATGTGCAAGATATCTGGGTATCCTGTTGTTGTTGTTGTTGTTGTTGTTTTTGGAGTGGCCACACATGTGTCCCAAAAAACGCGGTTCGGTAGTTCAGTCCATGTACGGTGATGTACCTATTGGTAGTCTCTCTTCGAGCCTAGCGGCTAATAAGGCTGGTTTCAAGATGAAGAAAAGACAAGCAGCAGTGTTACTCCCCTTGGATGGGATGTTAGCCTGTTGCAGTAAAAATCTTAAATCTTGTGCGTAAAATTCGATGAAGAATGTGGTTAGTAAAATGTGCAAGAAAATGTAACAGGGAAAATGTCAACTAATGCAAATTTATCCTACCTTACACGACGGTTGGCCTTCTTCCTCCGCGGTTGATTCCTCCACTGTTTTTTGTTGGCCATCAGATTCATCTGTAAGTAAAAACATTCCAAGTTAGCCTGCGAATGTCTCCGCCCCACAGCTGCCAGCTTCGTATTCGCTTGCGTTTACTCTGTTTTATCCTTTTTTGGCTTTCAGTCTCACTAAATGAGCCCAGTTTTTTGAAATGCGGGATTATTTGTTAACCACTTTTTCCGTTAAATTTTAAGTATCTATTGTAAGTGTTAAACGTCAAATTGGAGAATAAGCGAATTATCAATAGTTGCCTATTGTAATCCCTGGGTACAAAGGTTTTATTTCAGACATTGTTAAATAAAAGGGTAAACCGAATATTAAGACAATTTTAAAAGCGACAAAACCAGATACAAAGCTATAATAAGTTAAATAAAAACGTTACTCTGGTTAAAAATTCTGTTATTTAAATCTCAAATATATACTCTACAAATCCAGACTATATATAACTCTAGCCTTCTTCAGTGGAAGTGATGACAAGTTAAAAAAAATTAAACTTAGCGCTGTTTGAAAATTTTCATCATTTCCACCAGGTCCTACTATTCGCCACTTCAGAAACTGTGGGGAGACTGAGCACTAGCTTTCGGCACTAAGATTTCTGGGATCGTTTGGGTAACCAATATGAGCTATGATTGGTTAATGGTTGCCTTTGGAAACCATCAACCTGTCATAATCAACGCTGATTACCCAAACGATCCCAGAAACCCTAGTGCCTAGTGCTCAGTCTCCTCGAAGTTTCTGGGGTGGCGAATGGCAGTGAAGCATCATACACATGCGCATTGGAAAGCCCTAACAGCCATCAATATCTCTATAGTCGTCGCTATTAGTCAGCCGCAGAGGCGAATGTCATAAAAATTCTAACCATTGTAAAAATCCAATGCTTTAAACACTAGAAATCACCTTCCCTCTACTTGCGTGTACAAAATTTCCCTCGTGTTCTCCCAACAGCCGGCGTGGTTTGTTTAGTTGGTAACAGAAAATTAAAAAAAAACTAATGCGTGACATATTTGGTTTATTCGTCCTATTTATCAGCTAAAACCAATCTCCAGAAAAAAGAAAACAGTGTTAACAAATCAAACGATAAATGATTTTTTACGCAAGATGAATATGAACGCACCACCGAGAAAGCTTTACCGTAGACCGTTTTCAAACTTTGTCCGCGCGTTTATTATCGAGTTCTTACTTTAAATCTCGAAGCGATCATTCTTTCTTGGGCCTATAAAATTGCCCGGCGGTGGTTTTAATCGACAAATATGAAAAAAAAATTGTCCTAAGAAGATAAACTTTCGTATAACACAAAACAAGGCTCTTTGTACGTTCCGGCAATGACGTTCTCGATGCATGCAGTGTTTTTTTTTACTGTGGGCAGCTTATCTCCTACTAAATTTGTTTGCAGACACAAAACATTTATCTAAATCAATTTCAATTGTGCCTCAAGCTATCGCGACGAGGAGACCTACATGTATGGGTAGTTGTAAGTTTTTCCGCTTTGACTTCCATACCATGAAAAAAAAATACCATAAACATTTGTCTGTGTGTGTTTTCTCTGTCCGGCGAACAGCCAAAATATTACTTAGAAGATTACAACGTATTAACTTTGCGGGCATGTCGTATGAGCTTGAAGCTTCGAGCCGACATTAAAATAGCATTAACTGAAATAGCTGTCTAGACGCTCATGAAATGGGTGCCCGTGAAATAACACAACACACAAACATTTACAAAGATGGCATACACCACTTTCATAATGGCGGCCGATTTATTTATTCTTTTATATGTATGTTAATTAGCCTCACCGGCCTCGTTGGCGTGTGCAAAATTCAAAAGAATTTTTACTCTAAAACGAGGCCGGTGAGGCTAATTAACATACATATAAAAGAATAAATAAATCGGCCGCCATTATGAAAGTGGTGTATATTGCAATCATAAATAACTTTGAAACGCCGGGGCAATTTTAAACGTTTGCTACAATCAGTTCAAGCAAACGATTTAATCCCTGTCAAAGGGTTACGCGCGATAAATAATTAAAAAAAGGCGGCACATTTTTTTTTGAACAGTGCAAAAAGACGATTAAGATAAAGCTGAGCTGCTGAACGGTTTTAGCGCTAAAACCGAAAACATTTTAATGCTCAATTACAAAAGCTTACGCGGAGGGTGTTTTATACTTCACCGCCTTGGAACATGCGATTGTCTTTGCTTTAAATAGCAAGATTTATTGTAAATTCACCAAGAAATAAGTGAGCTTTGAAATTTCATTAGTGTCGAAATATTCACACAGCATGCACCTTACGCACTCTTCATGGCCAGTCTTATTAAAAAGTGTGCGCTTTCGTCTGGGCACGACAGAACGGTAGTAATCGCAGGGTGACAAGACAAGATTTAAAAATCTGATAATGAAAAAAAAAAACATGGATACCATTATCAGAACCCAATCAATGTTAAATTTAGTTTGCCGTTGTATAAGGTTAATTATTTAAACGTTTTAAGAAGCGAATTTAAAATAAGGGCAAAGATGTCAACAAGTTAATTTATCAGGATGAAAAGCCGTGCCGCATTGAATTATGCCGCATTTGGTCATACACAGAACACAAGCCAATAAATTGACCGATGGAATCTAAGCCTGTTCCAGGTGTTCAGATAGTGTGGAGGGCGCGAAGGAAAATTGCGATGCGAGTGGATAAAAAGAGAGGGATCTGAGGGAGAGGGGGCGCGCACCCAGTCTCCCCTCGTCATTCTCCCCGCTCATTCGCGCGCCGCTCCTTCACGCCCTTCCTACTACCTGAACGCCTGAGCTATAACGGAATCTTTAATAGCTTTTCTATAATACCGTCGCTTTTTAAAACACAACCAAAATTCAAAACATAGTTAATTAAGGCACAGTTTGCAGTGGCGGCTCCAGTGGGGGGGGGGGGGGGGGGGGGGGGGGGGGGGGGGGGGGGGGGGGGGGGGGGGGGGGGGGGGGGGGGGGGGGGGGGGGGGGGGGGGGGGGGGGGGGGGGGGGTGGGCTTTTTAATCAACAAGTTTGCCATTCCTTCAACACAAACTCACTCGCATTTTAACGTGTTACACGTGCGTGGCCGCAGCCTTATGTTTATAATTGCCATTGTGCTATCAAAAGAATTTTCACGATCGCTTTGGCATCAGCGAAACGTAGCAAGCAGCATGGCAAACGTGTTGTTTCAAAAACGCACAAATATGTAGAATGTACAAATAATACGGCAATGAAACCTTGGAAGACGAATTCAAAAGTTCCCTATACTTCCCTATGCATTACATGTTAAACTTTAGATCAGAAGATTTAAAAAAAAATGCATCGACTACCGCAGAGTTCCGATAGTAACGACCCCCCGAAAGTAACGTCAATTGTTTGTGGCCGCTAGTGAATCCCGAAAGTAGCGACCCCCGAAAGTAGCGACCCCCAGAAAAAAGCGAACCCCCGAAAGTAGCGACCTACATTCACATAACATATTCACATAACGCAATAGTGAAGATCCGGAGCCCACCCATTTGTTTATTGGTGTTGATATCGATTTATTTTATTATAGAGGTTTTGCACGGCAGCCATGTTGCATGGCAGGAACAATGAAAATGTTTTGCATTAGAAAGAACATTCTTTTCCATAGGGAAAATAATCTATTGTTCCTGCCATGCAACATGGCGGCCGTGCAAAACCTCTATTGTTGTATTTATCATTGTTACCTTCTTCTTATGAAACACAATCTATACATATGGAATGAAAATAAAATGTTGTTCTTTTTTTAATTTGATGTTGTTCATTTTTTATTTCGGAAAAAATAAAGCTCGCGCCAGCTTTATTTGTAAACGATTTTTGTTCCCCGAAAGTAACACTAAAAAGCGTTCATTTAAAAATTATCGTAGAGTTCCGATAGTAGCGACCCTCGTTACTTTCGGAAATAGCAGCCTTTGGGGGTCGTTACGAAATAAACGCTTCCTTAACAAAGTGTTACTTTTGTGAATAAAATAAAACACAATCTATACACAATCTATACATATGGAATGCAAATAAAATGGTTTTTTTTTTTAATTTGATGTTGTTCATTTTTTATTTCGGAAAAAATAAAGCTCGCGCCAGCTTTATTTGTAAACGATTTTTGTTCCCCGAAAGTAACGACCCCCCGAACGTAACGACCCCCAAAGGCTGCTATTTCCGAAAGCAACGAGGGTCGCTACTATCGGAACTCTACAATAATTTTTAAATAAACGCTTTTTAGTGTTACTTTTGTGAGTAAAATAAACATATTTAAGACATTGCTTTTGATCACATCAACTGAAATCTAGTGAAATAAACAGGATGAAACCTTCAAGGAATATAGTTTTATGGCACATGAATAATATATGGTGAAAATATTGTTTCAATTTGTCTGGAAAACGCTGGCATCGACGAATTAACAGAAAGTAATGTGAATTTTTAATTTTTTGATGAAAAATATTCAACCCAATTTTTGCAGTCTTGAAGACTTACATCTAGACTATAAGCGGCATACAGTCGTTTTAAAAGTTTAGGTCTAGATGTTGAGAAAATTACTAATATGCAAAAATCATGATGTTGCCAGATCGTTGTTATGGTAACACCGATGTCAAATCAAATCTACTTTTTTGAAAATTTCATTTCATCTCTAGTATATTATGTGTGAAGCAGCTTGCCTGACCGAGCTCAGAAAGTGAAGTATCAGCCGTTCAAAGTTGGGATGTTATGTTGCCAAAAAAACCAGTTGAGCCACCTCAATACAAACCTCATATGGCTCGCGCACTGTCACAGCTAAAATAGCTACGAAAAACATGCAACAAAACATTTGTCGCGCTTTACAACCATCGCCTCTTATTATGAGCGTAATAAAAATATCAATAATAATAATTCACTTTTTTAATTATCTAATAGCAAGTTGAGTGCCGAACATACAATGTAAACAAGGACAAAGTCAACGGTAGCTGTGCATCTTTCAAAGGGGATACCTAAAAAATACCCTAGGGGTATATTTCGCAGTCCGTCTAAAACGTCTCTAGTCTTATTTTCTGATAGCGCCACTTCCATAACTGTCTAATGGCGGGTTGAGTGCCGAACATAAACATGACAAAGTCAAAGGTAGCTGGTGTACCTTTCGAAGGGAATACCCCAAAGGTATTGTTTGCTGGGGTACCCTAGGGGTACCCTAGGGGTATCTTTCGCAGTCAGTCTAAAACGTCTCCAGTATTAAACATCTTCTGTTCATCAGTTTATGGTTTCAAACTTTAAAATCACCTTTTTAGCTTTTATCGCCTTAATTAATGTTATATTTACTTGTAACTAGAACTTAACTCGAAGATTGATTCTGAGGTCACACAATAAAAAAAGATTCCGACAGCCATATGAACTAAAATGCGATTTTCAAGGAAAATTACTGCCGGGTTGATCCAAATGATAGGAACACGGCGTTACATGATGATGGTGGCAAATGCGCGAAACGGAACTTTTCAATTACTTGTACCATTAAAGGAAGACCAAAAAATACTCGATATCGATATTCTGGGGCTCCCCTACCCTGCACTTTTTCGGAAACAAGGCTATTTTCCCATCAAACTAGACCTCTAGAAATATCTCCCCTGCCTCCTCAACATACATTCCCAACAGATACAGGGGTGATACCATAATCAGGGGAATTAACCTGCCCTTCCAGGGGAAAATTGTCCAGCGATTTCAGTAAGGGGAAAGCCTGCAAACTTTATTTTCCTATTAAGGCTATTCGCGATACCTCGTTTACTGGACTAAACCCGACCGCTATGACGGAAATTCTGTTACTACCAGTACCAATAGGTTTAGGATATCTAGATAGTTAATTAACCCAGTCTACGTCCTTTAACAAGATTCTTAATTCGGAGTCTACGGTAGAAATTCTAATATACGCACCATCACACGCTTATGAAAGCTGATTGAGCATTATTTCTCTGTGGTTCTTACGCTTTCGAGTCTGTGAGTCGAGTATGTCTATCGTGTTGTACTTTGTTATGAAGGTCTTACTCACTTTTGAGTCTATGGAGGAAATTCTTAAGTGTGAAAATATTTAAATAAAAGCAACTTAGAAGTAACTTTCAGTGCTACTGTTTATTTTGCTGTAAAGGTGGCTTTTGATTCTGTGACTGTAAAATGTTGCCGAAAATAATATATGCAACTGAAATGAAAGCCATTGACAGTGAGCAATACTTTCCTGTGGTGCCGTTCATTCACGTTGTGCTGTTAAAAGTCAGTCTATTTTTGAACCGTGGACAACATCCTAAAGTGTGACCATTCTGTGGATGAAATCCTAAAGTGTGACCATTCAAATGAAAGCTATTGAGCCGTGCTTTCCTGTGGTACTGTTTATTACACTGTACAGGGTGGCTCTAACGTTTGAGTCTGTGGATGAAATCCTAAAGTGTGACCATTCAAATGAAAGCTAGTGAGCCGTGCTTTCCTGTGGTGCTGTTTATTATACTGTACAGGGTGGTTCTAACTTTTGAGTCTGTGGATGAAATCCTAAAGTGTGACCATTCAAATGAAAGCTATTGAGCAGTACTTTCCAGTGGTACTGTATATTATACTGTACAGGGTGGTTCTAACTTTTGAGTCTGTGGATGAAATCCTAAAGTGTGACCATTCAAGTGAAAGCTATTGAGCAGCACTTTCCAGTGGTACTGTATATTATACTGTACAGGGTGGTTCTAACGTTTGAGACTGTGGATGAAATCTTTAAGTGTGAAACTTTCCCGCGTTACCGTTTATTATTCTGTATGATGAAGTTTTAATTTTAATGACCGTGGATAAAATCCTGAAGTTTTAAAAAAAAGCTATTAAGCATTACACCTCGTTGGTAGACGTGATCGCTTTTCAAATGTTTTTAGCGGATATTTCTAGGCGATTAAAATGTAAACTGTTTACTTTTAAAATACGGGGAGGCAAAGGGTTCACTTTAGAATCCTTATGCCCCGGGGTGAAATAAAAGACAAACCTATACTTTTATAAACTGATCGCGGTCATCTTTGTTTAACAGAAACCTCAATAAATTATGCTTTTTGTCGTGCTCTTAAAAAGCCGTTAAAAGCTTCGACGAAAAAACATCAATAATACATGGCTCGAAACACATAATGGCCACAAGTTTCTATTGGTGTCCGCCGCAAGATGTGCAAATTGGCACAAGTACTTAATTTCAATAATTGGTCGAAAATTAGACAAGAAACGTGAAACTTAAAAAACTTTGCATTGTGTCGAGAGAAAAAAGGAAACGTGACAAAAGAAGGCTTTTAGATTTTCTTTATTTTCCTTTTCGTAATCATTAAAATTCTTATGTGAGTTGGATAATCGTCCGTTATGTCGTTGAATTATCCATAATTAATGATCTCACAGTTGAAGACAAGCTTCGAGAGGAAAACAAAATATGCATTTTTATTTTCCGGTTAAGAAGACTCCAGAAAAGCAATTATCACTACGGGGGTAAAACAGCTCAGCACAAACACCTCAATGGGTGTATAAACAAGGTGTAAAAATTTGAAAATTCTTACTTTATTAGTCCGTGAGATAACCGAGTGCGTGCATAGAGGAATTACTGCGATGATAGTTAAAAAAAATATATGGTTCCAAACCACAGATAAGCAAACTGAGCATAACTTTGCATGCACAAAGTGTCCGCTTGCTGGTGGCTGGTGGTGTTTTTAACAGTTTAGTCTTCGGCTAATGGCAGGTTGAATTTATATCGGGATCATTAGCACTTCAAAAGAATTTCTCCTACCTGCAGCTGCTGTTGTGATCTTGAGCGGTGGGGTAGCCATCGAATCGGACCACTCCGTAACCTCATCATCATCACCTCCCGCTAAAAGACACGAAAGCGAAGTTCTCCGTTGGCCCTGGTGAGGGAAGAGAGAAAGGCGTAAAGGTTTACCTTCTTCATCTGATTTCCGCGTTCAGATACAAGCAACAAAGCCAGCGTGACACCTCGCTACAATTCTGCTCTGTTGTTTTTGGAACTACATGGTTTTTAATTGTTGACAAGGCAGAACTTAATACTGATTTCATGTAAGCTAACTGTAGCTGCACAGTTTGCATTAAGGTAAGTCTGTCATCACTATATACACTTGTATAAACATATCAAACTACTACTTCTGAAAACTAAACCGCATGTTAGGAGTTGTGTTAAGGTTATTTGTTACACCTGAAAACTCTCAGAGGCTATAAACACCGGATAAAAACGGCCGTTTAGATCCCTGCAGAGATTGAACATTACCTGAAAATATATTGGACTATAATGAATGCCTCATAAGCACAAGTTGATAAGCACTACTCTCACAGAAAATTTAGTTTCAAAGGCACTCAGTTTCTTTCATTTCTAACAAAAACGAGAAGCTTTACAAAATACGAAAGCCATATGAAATAATTAAAGTAAAAAAGTAGATTATACAAGGGTGATTTCTCCTTATAATTGATAACATTTTTCAAAGGATGTTTTTTTTAGGGAAAGGTTTAATTACAATTAATCAACCCTCTCGAAAATGCGTTTTAGAATAAACTAAACACAACAGCGGTGACTCAAGGAAAAAAGAAAAAAAGCCGCATGTGAGAAGCAAAACGTAAAAAGTTTTATTGACACGTATGCTTATTTCAGAAAGGTGAAATCTTTTAATACTGTAAACAATACGACTATTTTTCATTAACGCGTAAACTCACTTCCAATTGCAAATGAAAATATATCAACAATACTTTAAGTCGTGAAGATTTCCTTCGCAATATAGTTTCCTTCAACTTCGGCCTTATTAGATACAACGAATCGGCCGCGTGATAAAAATGCCAAGTAACTAGAAGCAATAACATGTATAACAAGTACTCTTGTTCACCCAGAATAAAAGATTAAAGCTCTTCATTTACAATGAATGAATAATTTCTGTATGTAAATTAGAAAAATCCTGGAACACGCAGGTACACGTACACGTCTTATGTCTTTCGTGTCCCAACTAGGTGGTGAAATTGTTTGTACGAGTATAATGGTCATACCATTTACAATCAATGTATAGACTTTTATCTATTTTTGGTTTTTGGTTTGGTAAAGCCCAAAAACGACAAAAAAAAAAAGGAATGAACCAAAATCTAACGAAATGAAGGAGGATAAGACAGGAAAAGATTAAGGCGGATTACAAATGAATCTTATGACCAATGTTAGAAGTTTTCCATAAGGCACACGCACAATCGTTTATACTTAGCTCTACACGGATATAACTATCTGCTTACATAAACTAACTTTTGTACCAGTATTTATGTTTTTTCAAAACGACGGGCATTATTGAAAAAAACTACCAACGATACCGTCGCAAAAAATAATAATCAAATTCAAATTCAGTGTAAATCATCAGATATGCTATCTTGTTTGACGCGCCGCGGCTTTTCGCCAAAATAATAGAACTGTTATCGTCAATTCCCAGTTGCACCATCCTCCCATGCTAATCCTAATGCGCGAATACGGATAAAAGGATATAAGGAGCTCTTTTTATACGTAGTTCTGCACGGAATTTATATTTCACTTACAGTAGCGGCAGCATTTTGGTCCGATTATGACAAAACGCTGCCAACGATACCGTCGTCAAATTTATGATATAAAAATGCAGCGAAAATAAACCAGATCTCTTATACAATTGGACGCGCCACAGCTTTTCGCCAGAATAAAGTTCCTAAAACGAAAGCTCAATATGAGAAGCAGAGTTGTTCTTTGTCTATTTATACAGTGGAAGGGGACACCATCAGGACCTGGATAAGTGTCCCTTTAATAGAGGTAATAATTACAAAGATTATATGAGCGTTGTGTCGTTCGGGACCAGGAGAAGTGTCCCCTTAATAGAGGTGTCCCTTTAATAGAGGTGATAATTACAAAGATTATATGAGAGTTTTGTCGTCCAGTCCGGGACCCCTTAATAGAAGTGTCCCTTTAATAGAAGTGATAATTACAAAGATTATATGAGAGGATTTGTCTAACATGTTTGTATATGTAATTATGAATAATATTATGAAATCCAGAAGCCTTTTCACCAAGAAGACAGATAAATCACAAATATTTTGAGCTATTATAACGGGTGTTTTATGTCAGTCTTAATAAGAGGACATATTCTGTACTATAGAAGTCACATAATCGTCATTTGCACACTACATGGAACCAACAATGCTGTACATGTAAACTTTAGAAAATAATGCCTGGACTGAAATGTCATGAGGCTTTTCCTTGGGGGGGGGGGGGGGGGGGGGGGGGGGAGGTCCTTTCATCGGTAGGATAATGAATGTTGTCTCTCAGGAAAAAAAATAGGTCTCTGAGCTAAACACCATAAAATAATGCGAAACATTGATTGTAAGTCAACTCTCTCTCGGACATCCCTGCAGAGACAATTCTGCAGGGCGAACACCCCTGCAGGGATGCTCTTCTCAGGCAGACAGGTTCCTCCCAACTTTCTCCCAGTTTTTCCTTTTGAGTTGCCTGTGACAGAGGCTAGGTCAAGTGGTCGCTTGAGAGAGGTTCAACCCTACATACATGTACATGTTTTGTATTGTGGGGGTATTTCCACTCCCTCCAGATGGGATACTAGTCCATCACAGGGTTAACCCCAATCCTCATGACCAGCACCCATTTGACCCCAAAGCTTCCAACCAATATGGCCCAGGTTTGAATTCCATACATACCGTATTTTCTCAAATAATAGCCAGAGGCGATTATATTTTTTTCACTCCAAAAGGGGGCAATTGTTCAAGGGAAGGTGATTAATCGAGAGGGGCGATTATTTCAACTATTACTCGCTGTAAGAGCTAACGTGCTAATTAGAGAGCTCCAAGAAATAGAAAAAAGAGTCAAATACACGAACGTCACTATATAAAAACATTATGAAAACTGTGCTTTTGTAACTTTTCTGTAATTGTAACGATTGTTTCCTATAAAAGAAGTGAATTTTTAACTTGATTCGGAGGATGTGAGGAGATGAGGAGCGATTAATCAAGGGAAGCGATTATTTACAGTAAAATATTTCCACCAAAGGGGGGCGATTATTCATGGAGAGCAATTAATCGAAGGACGGCTATTATTCGAGGAAATACGGTATGTATGTGGGTTGAGTTTGTTGTTGGTTCTCATCCATGCTAAGAGGGTTTTTCAATAAGTACAATGTACATGTACCACAAAAAAAAAACACAAAATTCCAGTTTGTTATGGAAACAGTGGAAGTAATAGCCACTGTGTGGAATTCCACTGAATTACTATTCATTTATTTATTATTTTATGTACACATGTATTATTTATATTTATAAGGTTTTCATGAGTGTCTCGACCATTTAAGATGCCAATGTACTTTGGTTCCAGCTTGCCCTTTCAACAAGCAATTTTCAAATAATTTTATTGCTTGCCCGGGCATTTACGCACTTGCCAAAGTACACTTTTTTAGTTTTAAAATGATTATTTAGTCAGCGGATAGTTGGCATAATGGGCCTTGCCCATCGGGCAAGTATAAGTAGAAAAGTGACTTGCCCCATAGGAAAAATTACTTGTCTTGGACGACAAGATGGGACTTTTTTCAAGCCTTGCAATGGTACACTGTATATTTGCCTGTGATTTCAGAGCAGGGTTAACCAATTGCATTTGAAGCCACTAATGCCATTTTCTGACTGCTGTGGAGACAAGCATGCAAACTGTCCAAAACGTTATTTGCAACATGAAAAACTACCTTTCCTTTCTGGGTTAAAATCGACTTTTGGTTTCAGGCATGTGCACAAAGCAAAATTTTTGAGAAAAAGCTTAATAAGCTTGACTTTTCTTTATCTTTGTTTTACTCCCCGTTCTATTTCATTCTTATTCCATTTATTCTTATTCTGTGGCCCCTTCATGGGGGGTTTCAGGAGTCAATGGGTTAAACCATCAGTCTTAAGATCAAAAGTTCAATGCACAAACTACTAGACACTTCAGTTGATTTAAAGTGTTTAAGCAAAAATATACAAATTATCTCACCATTATTTCTGCTAACAAGTCAGGGGTCTTAGTTTGCCTTTTAGACCAACCACCACCACTTCTGTGCCTGGAGAGAGCAGCAGGAGTACAAAGGACCTGCAGAGTACCTGAAGGGCTTTCATGAACAGACTTGGTGTCTTCATAACAGGTAGGCTCTGACTTGTTTCTTACACTACACTTTAAGCCTTTAAAAAAAATAACAAAAAATAAGATCTTCATTTAACCCATTGATTGCAGGAATCAAACTTAAAGTCGTGTAATGAGGTTCTAACTTTTGAATCTGTGGATGAAATTCTACAGCTGAATGTGACCATTCAAATGAAAGCTCTTGAGCAGTACTTTCCTGTGGTGTTGTTTATTATGCTGTACAAGGTGGTTCTTACTTTTTAGTTTGTAGATGAAATCCTACAGTGTGGCCATGCATTCAAATTAAAGCTCTTGAGAAGTTACTCTCCTGTTGTACTGTTTATTATGCTGTACAAGGCAGTTCTAAGTTTTGAATCTGTGGATGAAATCCAACAATGTGACCAATCAAATGAAAGCTCTTCAGCGGTACTCTCCTGTGGTACTGTTTATTATGCTGTACAAAGCGGTTCTAACTTTTGAATCTGTAAATGAAATCCTACAGTGTTACCATGTAAATGAACGCTCTTCAGCAGTACTTTTCTGTAGTGCTGTTTAAATTTGATTTCATGAAAATAATGAAATTTGGTTACTTTTGATGAATTTGGTTTTGAATGCTGTCAACAGTGCAAGTGTTAAGGTTCTGTTGCACAAAGCAATGCCGTTTCTTCAATAGCTGAAAGCATTAATTTCACTATTGGGAGACATGCTAACTAAGAGGCAATGTGCGTCACTATCGACAATGACCGCAGTGCCGAGGAGTGCATGTAGGTTACATGTATATAATTCAATGAACCAATCAGAACTTGATGAAAATACAATCATTTACATGTACAGCAGCTGAGGCTAAACATACAAAAATGTGTCATGATTAGTTTTTTTGACAATGTCTATCATTTAGTGTATCGCAACACTGCTCAGCTGTCTGGGTACAACCTGATTGAAATCGATTGCCATTTACATGCAATACAATGGCACAATAGATACAAAAAAAAAGTGAAAAACAAACAGTATCACAGGAAAGTACATGTACTTCTAAGGTTGGAACCACATTCAGCCCTGTCAAAATCTGCCGGCAACCCGGCAATTTTGCCACCTACATGTACAGTCAATTATATACCGTCTACATCACACTGGAGTTCACAAATCATGACTAATGACAAAATACATTTCTAGCCCTACAGTAACTGTCTACTACTTCATTACTTCATTACCCTGCCTATCACTACAAAACATTCTGACAGGGCTGACATTAAATTTCTACAAATTACAGTTTGGCTCTGGAAGTGAAAGGGTGAAATGCTGGGTTAAGATGTGCACTGATTTTCACTACAGCATACTTTGTAAAAAAAAGATTAATGTAAGGCACTCACTTGATACTGGGGTAAGGTTAAATGATTCATCTTGAGAGAACAAAGATGGAGTTATAGAAACCTTGTGCCCATATCTTGATGTCAGAGGTGTCTTGAACTTGTTACATTCCACTGGCTTGGGGCTTGTACAACAATTATCATTATTTTCTTGTGAACTTGAGACCCTTGGTGACGCATGCTGTTCATCATGAAAATCTGCTGGTGTGAGACTCTGATCATTCACTAAACTCTCACTGACTTCACCAAGCCCTGTGAAGTTGAAAATATGCTAAGAAAATTATCATCCAACAAATTTGATGCAGAACATGAAGTTACAGTCAAACTTCTATTAAGTGATCACCATCTGGGAATAATCTGATGAAACACAAAAGGGTGTTTAATCAGATATCCAAACATCTTGAAGCCAGTTAAAAAAAACTTCTCAGTGTTTAAATATCTTCCTTGTGTTTGATACAGTGTATATTACATCAAGCACAAATACTGCAAACATGAGAGAAAGTTGGAATAACTAAAGAAAAATGTCTGAACACCAGACAAGTGTCTACATGTACTGAAAACAAGAACATTCAGGTCCTCCCAAACCCAATAAGTTGTATTTCCTTAACAAAACAACAAGAGGTAATGTGAAGCCACGTTCATGTCTGCAAAGCTCAATATAAGACTTATATAGGCTTACATGTAACAAGAGATTTCATGTTTGTCATCAGTATACATGTACAACAGAATGCTGAATTGTCTGCAACTGATACAATAAACATGTACTACACCGTGGAACCCACCCCTAGAAAGGAAGTTCATAGTTCATACTCAGCTACAATTTCCAAACTACGCAAATGCGATTACAATAACCTTACTGTGTAAGCTTATATTACTAATTCGACCTTGCTGAAACTCTTCTTTGCTCTCCGAAAGCTGAAAATGTCAACATGGTTGGGGCTCTTAATTATAATAACGGCGCCTCCAGCTTTTGGAGAGTCTCAACCTCACGATGTTGTGGTACTAAATAATATGATAAGACTATCAACCATGCAAAAAAAATACTCATTACATGCAGCACAGCAAAATCGTTTCAAATTGTTTGTCTATGACTATTGATTCGGATGAATGAACTTGCTTGAACGCACAACACACAAAATTTACACAAACCTTCTGGGCATTTCGTCTCCAGCAAATCTAGCCAAAAGCGTTTAGGAACATTGCTTTTGTTGATGAATGATATTTGTGGCAGTTGTAGAGATTGTTTGGGACACTGCTCGCCATAATTTAGCTGAATGAATGGTTCCATTCTTCAACCAGCAGCCGCCATCTTGAGCTTCCCGCCAGTTTGCACAAACTCGTCTCAGACTTCTCGCGGATAACCACAGGTATCCCAAGCTCATAGTGGTACCATTATCAATGGCGGTATCTTTTTATTTTTTTCGAGCCTTCTAGAAAGAAAAATTAAAAATAAAAACTGACGAGAAAAAAATTACCAGCCGTATTACACAACTTTTTGCTGTCATCTTCTCCCAAATCTAATTTTATAAAGTGTTTTCTCGAGCGCGCCGTCCGAAGAGTGTAAGCGTGTGATTTTTGGTACTCCTTTCGTCGCGTATTTACACTCTAAAATGCTATGTCGTATAATAAAATCGCTTACTAGAGGAGGTAATCCCATTGCTATATGACTAATATTTCCGGTTGGATAATCACATGTACTTGAAAGAATAGAAGTATTGTTCACCAGTTTTTCTTTGAATGCCCCCTCTGTAGTTTTTCTAGGAAACATAAACAACATTACATACTGATTCTCAGTCCAGTTATTTTTTGTGTAAATTTTTCTTTATGTTGTTTTTCCACGGAAAGGTATTATTTTTTACATCTAACATTAAACAATTGAATTATTTTTCAAATGCAATTACCAAATAATTCATTTTCTTTCTAATTTATGAAATGTGAAAATGGACAATGGTAAAGTACGAGCTATTTCAAGAACGGAAGAAATAAATTGGAGCATAAGATCAAAAGGTTACGGAAAAGAAAATTAAGACTTTCATTTTAACTGAACACAGTCTTCCTTTTGAAACAACCTGTAAGCTAGGGTAAATAAATGTAGATTCAGATTATTAAGTAATTAACACGCAATGATAAGAATTTTTGTTTTCTCCTCATTCTATCAGAAAAATATGAATGTGTAGAAAGGAAGTGTTAATGAACGATTCAATTGTTTTCTAAAATTACAAATTTGGTTCCAAGAAAGTTGTTAACACCTATTAAAAAAACACACGTATGGCTCTAAACAAAACAAAACAAAACAAATGAGAATGACTAATAAGAATAATTACATTGATTATCTTGAGCAAAATGCATGTCGAAAACAAAACAGATCGTCCTAGGAGAGCTGCTGTGAATTTCGGATCTGAATTACCAGGCGAAGTTTCCATCAAATTTAAAACCACTGACAGTAAGTAACGAATTTTTTTATTTTAAGGTTAAACTTTGCCGTCAATGGAAGTGCAGTTATGTTATTTCTACCGAGCCTCATCTGAGAATTCAAAATTAAAAACGGAACATTAATTTATTTTACATGCCAATACGTCTTGCCGTTATCAAAGACTGTTATGTGCTCTTGTAATCCTAGTATATGTAGTAGTTAGGTTTACCTTGTGAGCTTGACTGATCGATTTTAATTTAAAGAATGGAAAATTCTAGAAAAAATCTAACGTTTATAAATATAACATATACTGGAGAAAATTGGTAGATAAAAACATAACTGGTTATGTAACGTTTTCATGAAACAACATATTTGCTTGAATTGTTGTTTTACTATTTTTATTTCGTTGTATTCTTGACAATGGAATCGTGGAGCTAAGGGTTTTGGCTTCCTCTTTAATGTTTCTTCCTCATTACAGTACTACTTTTCAATACAACACAACCACAACCGAGAAAATATCGGCAAACATCACACGGAGTTTACCATACTTCCAGCTCGTGTACCTATTTTTAGTCTCAGTACGGCGTAAGATAACAGGATTATTGTCGTTTGATGGTTCCCCCCCCCCCGAGCCCCCGGGGGGGCGGGGGGGGTACCTGCAAATTTTTGGGTGGGGGTTGGCCGCTGGGACTCTGAGACCCTTTAACCTATACTAGACCATGTTAGCTGCATTTTGCAACACTATTCTAGACTAAACACTGAAAAACCCTACCCTATCCTAGACCTATTCCAGAGTCCAGACTCGCTATTTTCCAGAAACTCGTTCACTATCGTGGTTATTAGTTAACAGGCCGGGGTGTCAGTAAAAATGCCGTACTGCCCGTCTTACCAATTTTTAAATGCCATTTGCCAGTAAACCTTGTCTAAACTAAATTCTTCTTGCAACTGACCAGTTTCGCGGAAAATGATACCCTATTCTAGACCAAAAATCTCTGATTACTATACCATATCCCAGACTAAACCATACCCTTCACAGCAGCACATACCTATATAGCTCATATATGGGAGTAACCCCCCACCTACCCCCCCCCCCCCCACCCCCTCCCGGAGTCCCGGGGATGGTTCTTGCCACCGTTGTCCGGGCTTGTTGCGCAAATGTTTCTGGCATGGGAAAACATGCGAAACCAACTCATCAGAAACCAACGCATGTTACCCAACTTGCTCGTAGGCTATAAAATAATGTTGGATTCAATATTTAAAGAATTTTTCTTATTATGTTAAAAATTAAAATTCAAGCGAGGAATTTCCGAAAGGATCTCTCGGAGATCCTTTCTACTTCTGTTCCATCCCTTAGGCCTGTATTTGGACGTCATGAATAAGGACTCGCTTTGACAACAGATATTTCTTCGTTACACAACGTCCCATTTGAAGTCACGAAAAATGGAACTGTCCATGTCTCAGTGTTCACGCCTTTCAAGATAAATCACCACGTTGTCTACACGCGCGTCAAATTATTAGTGGTTGTAAGTCTTCAGGTATATATTGGGACTTCATTGCTTCTTGTTTTTGTGTTTTTCTCTTTATATATTATTATGTGGCAGCCGATAAAGAGGTCAAAGGTCTGAAGGCTATAAAGGCCCATTTACACATGCGATTTTTGATGCGATTTTTGTCGCGCTCTCCAATGCAACTTTTATCGCAAGTGTAAACTAGCGGCGATTTCCTGTGCGATTCGGGTGCGACATAATTGCTTTGATTTCCTGTGATTTACCAAAAATCGCCGCCAAGTTGCATCAGGTTTCGAACATGTTCGAAACCTCCGCGACATCGCGCGACAAATCGCGCCCAAATCGCACTGAAATCGCCGCCCGTTTACACATGCGATTTGAAGATGCAACTTGCCCGCAACAAAAATTGCATTGACAAGTGCGACAAAAATTGTACAAAAAAATCGCCCGTGTAAACGCGCCGGGCCTTACGATGATTAAAAGATGAGGGTCAATATTATTGCGGCAAAACCTGGATTTCACTAGCGACATAAGCATAAGCATAAGCGGAAGTATACGAACTAGACTTTCTCAAAGTCCGTTTTCTTTTTTTCGTTTTCGACTTGTGGCAAGTCTATATACGAACTTGCGTCACTGTGAAAACAAACATTGACATGAGCATAAGATTGATTTATGTCGCTAGTGAAAACCATTTAACAAACCTTAAAGCATTTGTTTTGCAGAGTTACTGCAATAGCATGCCAGGACCTTTTGAAACTCAATACTTTACACTTGTTCCTATAATCACATCCAAAGTAATATCGTGTATCTTAAAGCTGTCGACACACTTACTTGACAATGCTTCAATGGACTTTCTCCCTCTCTAAACGGATTGAAAATCAATGTGTACGTTTCTTCAATCGGTATGGCCAAAACCGTAAGCGATGCTTATTCAGGAGATCATTATCATCAGTCCAACACATTTACGTCCACCATTTTAAAAATTCGCTTGATGAAATCGCGAATTGTGATTGGTTGAATACGCGTTGTCGATTCCTGATTTCAATCACACGAACGGTTACTCTTGGCGATTGACGCCAGGATTGCTATTTTTATGCATGTCGCGGCTATGAGAATGGCTGGCGAAAATTGCCATTGCAGTAGCGCGTACATGAACTGTCTGTTATCGCCAGGCGCCGTGACGAATGTATAAATATCGCCTCATGTGTATTTCGTTGGTTAAATACGATTTCAGGTGTTCGGGGACAGTTGTAATATACATGTAGTAGGAAGCAAGTAGGAAGCAAGATTGGACTGAAGTCACTGGAAACTTCATAGGTAATTATAAATCAGTAGATTGTGCTACCAGTGCAGTTTATATATAAAAGTTCGCATAACCAAAAGATAGAAAGTGAATATCCAGACGACCTGTAAAATGCTTAAAACACCCGGCTTTATGTTATTTTTATGTACACAAAAAAAAAATCATAACAACGTCATTGAATTGGAAAAGAGAAAAACTGCAGCTAACATTAAATCGTTTACATTGTAACGTCTATCGTCTATCAATTTGTCTCAATTAACTCGTGCTTTCACTTACAATATTAGTCTTGATTCTTAATCTATTCAAAATTTGTGATTTAGCATGAAATTTATCTCGAATTACGGCGATGTGACATGCTTTTGTTCATGGAAATTAACGTTTCCATTGTAATTATGTTCAGTGACAGACGTATTAATTCAAAATTTAAAATTTTCTGTTTCATTCTTCAAGATCTCTATATTTTATTTTTTCTGTAAAGGCCCACCTGTTTATCTAACAATCTTGATGGCGATAAATTTGTCAAGATTAACTCATGCTTTCACTTGCCATAGTAGTCTTGATTTTAATCCTACTCAGACTTTGTGATTTAACATGAATTTTATCTGCGATTACGGCGATGTGACAAGTTTTTGTTCATGGAAATTGACGTTTCCATGGTGATTATGTTTTGACAGACGCATTAATCCAAATTTTAGAAATTCTTCTCTATATTTTTCCCATAAGTCCCACCTGTTCGTCTGATAAACTTATGTATCCAGTTCTAATATTGACTTTCAACTAAGAGTGCACGAAAGTTTGAGCCATCTTTTAATACAAGAGTTCTCTCAAAGAACTGAGCCCAATATCATTCCATAATTGGATGGCGCAAGATAAATCCAGCTAAAAATCTCTGATCATTTAAATGGCCACACGTTTTCATCGATAGACAGAAAAGCTACTACCATATTCAAAACTCAAGGTATGTCCGTGACAGTAATAGAGCTGAAGAGTTTGACATCTTGATCTTAAAGCGAACCATCGACTGTTTTGCCTCTCATTAGAGCTGTCATGTCTTCTGGTAGCAAAAAAAGGATTTAATATTTCAATTAGCGAAAACAAAGGTATTTTCAAGGAAAGATGTTGCTTATCAGAAGACGTTTCCGTCGAAAGTTTAAATGCGAGTTCTCCGTTAAGATATTGTTATGTTTGGATACCACGATACCTCAAATTTAAAGGCACCAGCTACAAACGAGATTGAGATCAAATAATTGTACCATATTGACATAAATTGCCTCTGCCTAATTATTTTCAAAATTTAAATGAATAGTATAGAGTAGCAGCATTAATTAATTCATCTTACGAAATAGTATTAAGTGATTGAAGCAGTAAAGTCTTTACAATTATTCCCCATATAAATTATATTCTTTTTTTTAAAGCGTCGTAAAAGAACAAGTTAAAACCATGAAATAAACTCAAAACCAAAGGAAAGCGGCACCCGCAAAAAGTTGTACTTCAAGATCACATTTCATTAGATTATTTTTAAACAGAAAGATATCAGAACAACAAAGTAATGAAACAGAAACACACCAAACTAAATTCATGCTATTAACACAAGAAATTCACTCGAAGGTCACATGTATGCT
This sequence comes from Dendrophyllia cribrosa, assembly GCA_024195265.1. NCBI lineage: Eukaryota > Metazoa > Cnidaria > Anthozoa > Scleractinia > Dendrophylliidae > Dendrophyllia > Dendrophyllia cribrosa. The sequence continues at coordinate 28,131,835 of JAJLRJ010000005.1, read as the reverse complement.
GCAATTAACGACATCCACCATTTTAAAAATTCGCTTGATGAAATCGCGAATTGTGATTGGCAGGTGAACTTTGGTTGAATAATGAAAAATGTGCGCACAAAATTTTATGGCAGATTAATGTCGTCTTGTTTGGCATTTGCTGGTTTTTAATATCCAGTTTAAAAACCGGTGTTTTGACCTAAAGTGTAAGTGAACCACAACCTACCATTATTGTCATTATTCTCAATCAGATTCTAAAGAATATATAGTCAAACGGGACTGCGTGTATTACATTTTTTTTATCCACTATTGATTTTGTATTGTTAAGAATGTTGGTATTTTAAGCCAATTAATCACAAATTGTTGGAAAGTAGTTCAGAGTAGTCAAGGCCCGGTTCAAACCCCCGGGGGGGGGGGACTCCTTATAATGGGCTATACGGGGATGCTCTGCCCGTAAGGGGTACCTTTTTGAGGCTGGAGGTATTTGAAAGGGTAGGGATTTCACGATTTGAAGTATAAAACAGGGTAGGAAAATCTGCCACTTTTAAAAGTATTATAAAAAGTGTCTTTCAAAATATATCAAACAGGGGTACCATTTTCATTGAAAGCCTGAAAGGGTACCTTTTCTGTCAAAAACAGTCATACGAAAAAAATTGTCCCTGAAGGAGACATTTGCTCCGGGCGTGCGCGTTACTAAAATGAACTATTGCCTATGCGCAGTTGAGCTCGAACTGCCTGGGCGCTAGTCCGCGCAAGTCATCAATAGAAGCCAAAATGGGCTCAGCCGAAGCATATTGCACTGAAAAAAAACAGCAAAATGACGGGATTTTTTTCGTTCCAACTAAATCATATTTCCCACCAAAATGTTCACGAGATCCCAGTCTCTTCAAAACCGAGTGTGTATGTTGACATCACGCCTATTAAAATGAGTTATACCGCCAAAAGCGATGACCGCGCGGTTGAACTCCATACAAGCCTTTGCATGACATTGGTTACTTCAAGGTCAAAATGACAGGACTTTTTTTTTTGAGTCATTAAAATATTTTAACGTTTCCAGATAGAATAATAACCAAATTACTGGAATCCGAGTGTGAATTTCCGAAAAGTAATTCATAAATAGGCGAAATTTTGATTAAAAAATTAGAGGCAAATGTTATCCAATTTTTTGCCATGATGAAAGGGTAAGGGTTTGGACCTTGGGGCGAAGCATTCCCGTACAAAGCTTTGTTGAGTACCTGGGGTTCAAACGTCGAACTTCACATGTGCCGAATCCAGGGACACCCAACGAATCTGTTCTTCACTTTATCTGTCTCCTAGCGGAATTCTTGCTGGCCTGCTGGCTGGCAAAATATTCTGTACATATTTTTTTAATTACCATTTTTGCGCTGGTTGACTTGAGAAAGGAGTCGCAAGAACAAACTGTGCTGGCTAACTTGAGCAGATCGAAAAGAGACTGGATAGAAGAAAATTGGAGGACACTTTGGGGCTTAATAGGGTTCAGCTTCGTAGTAACAAATTTAGCAGATCTTAAGAGATACCCGAACAGGTTAAGTTCGAGACGGCAGTAAATGTAAAAAAACAATAAACAAAAAGCTTCAAATTGTCTCCATTAATGTTTCATTAGTTCCCAAGCCCCTTTTGGTAACTTATTTATTGTTTTTTCATTTATTCATTTTTTTTAATTTCACCGAAAAAAGGTGAAAAACGCGCATTTTTATTCAAAAATTGCTTGACCTGATTGCAATGCGGTTGTTAGAGCAACCTGTATGCCTTGCTGACAAACTGTCGCTCACCACCCACCCCAGCGTTGTTAGTTTTGTCGCGTCAGTTGCAATTCTGTCCCTCCCCCAGAAGGGAAATGGTTCCTTAGCTCGGTCCCACCGAAGATCCAAACCTCCATGGAGACATTGCTGGGAGAAGAATTCGAAAAGTTTGAATTTCCCTCGCATGTCAAAAGCCATTGTTTCACCGTAGATCGTTTTTGCCCGTACATGGGCAAAAACGATCAAGAATACAATACCTATTGTTGTCGAATTTGACCCGCTTTTCATGATACGGCTACTTATGACTATTTATGTCGCCAAACTTTGCCAAAATGTGTCTCAGGGACTGAGAGGAACAGCTACTGAAGACACCATGTGCTAACAATAAATGTTCTTCCCCCCCCCCCCCCCCCCCCCCCCCCCCCCCCCCCCCCCCCCCCCCCCCCCCCCCCCCCCCCCCCCCCCCCCCCCCCCCCCCCCCCCCCCCCCCCCCCCCCCCCCCCCCCCCCCCCCCCCCCCCCCCCCCCCCCCCCCCCCCCCCCCCCCCCCCCCCCCCCCCCCCCCCCCCCCCCCCCCCCCCCCCCCCCCCCCCCCCCCCCCCCCCCCCCCCCCCCCCCCCCCCCCCCCCCCCCCCCCCCCCCCCCCCCCCCCCCCCCCCCCCCCCCCCCCCCCCCCCCCCCCCCCCCCCCCCCCCCCCCCCCCCCCCCCCCCCCACCCCTCCCCTTTGAGCATGTAGCTATCACCATAAGACATATAGCTAGCCAACTGCATTTTTTTACAGGTTATTTTAAAGTTTTTTTTACGAATGAATAAAGTAAACACTAGAGTAACGACGAAGAAGGAACGAAATTATTGAATTTTTATTGTCCGTGCAAAGCGTCAAGCCGCAAAAACAAATTAGTAATTCCTTATGAATAATTCCCAAGCATCAACAATAAGTTTTCTTTTTCTATTCAGCCGTACGTGTTAATTGCGAGAGATTCAATAGCGTTACTTTTTTACCTCAGCTGCACGCATTATTATGATAGATGGAAATGAACTTCAGTGGCCTTGTAAAAACGTTGTGGATTTAAGTTTTTTTCTTTGTTGATCTCTTTTACATTAATCTTCTCTCTAGGAGAAAAAGAAAGACCAATAAACACACAGTATGTCAGCATGAGCTCCGACCTCTTCTTAAAAAAGTCAGATTGCTCTAATATATTTTCTGAGAACATTATCAAATATTGCTTGCTTGAAGTCCAAATTATCCTTCATTGTTTCTTGTTTTGATAGCAAGGTTAAAAACACCAAAGTATTGGTTTCTTTGCCGAGATTGGTGGCTTTGTTTAAAGGCTCAGCGCTACGATTTGTGGTCGGATTAGATGATTACGTCGTGCTAGATTTTACCGGGATTCGTTGCAAAAGGTGCCTATTAGATGACAGTGCGTCGTATAACACAACACAAACTGTCAGAATGAGGTGCATTGAGTTGCAGGTGACTCGTTATGGAAATCAAAATATCAATATATAAGAATGGATGTAAGGATTAAATAACAATGTCGTATTCACACAAAAATGGTGAGTTGGAAGAAATGGAATTGTACTGAGGTGGAAAAAGATTACATCTAGACTACGCGAAATTTGATCACTCAATGTTCTAGTGTTAGGAGTTTAACCAAGGTAACGAATGCATTTACTTTGCTTTTCTATATTTATAGAAGGATTTCTTATTCGAGACTCTCAGTTGGCAATCCGGCTACACTACTATCAGCGCTGTATGAATTGAGAATACAATTATAGCATAGAGTAAAAGTAGGTTCAATAACATTGTTATATTTTCATATAAAATCGATAACACTACCATGAATTGGAAGCTTAACATCGTTTAAATAAATACATCTGCAGGTTTCATTTTCACCACGCGTTTTGCGAACTAGGTTATACATGTAACAAGACTCTTAAAAAATACCTTGAACTCAATTGTTGATCATAAATTAGTGTAGGGCTCAATATATACATGTATGTTTAGTTAAGCAAAGCTATCGGGATACAAGATCGAGTCTAACAAGTAACATGTACATTACGACTATTTGAACAAAACCGGAATCTGGGATGATGCTTAATTAAATCAATGCACATACTGCCTCATTTACATACATATCATTTTAAGTCTACAAACACTGATTTAGCTATAATAAAAAACTCGTCGTTTACCATAAGGTAAAATAGTTCTAACGTGGAGTTTCTGTAAGAGAAAGAAAAGTTGTTTCTTTCAATTCGTTGGTTTTTTTTGTCTTGTTTTCAAGTGTCGCATCCTTGAAAGGCAAAATGGTAAAACGGGTTCGTATTTCACTGACCTAAAAGTTCTAAATTCACTCTAAATAGCCTAGGGCCAAACTTGCCGACATACAACAGTTACAATAATTTCTGCTAATTTGCAGAACAGACGAAATCAACCGAAAGTTTTATACTAACCTCAGTCAGACCGATTCAAAAATAACATTAGATATGAAAACAAGTATTATTTTGTTAAAGTCAGTCAAGATTTGAGTTCGAACGTGATCTGATATTTTATTTGAGTCCGTGAATGAAAACAAAACGTAAAGCGTGAACATAAATTTTAAGACGTTGAGCAATACTTTCTGTGGTGATGACTATTATTTTATTTTAACTTTGGTAATTATTGCGAGCGAAAACAGTAAATTGCCTGAAAATAGAAGCAGAAGTTAATAGATCTAGATCCGGCGAAGAATAGCAATGCGTCCCGCTATGAGAAGCTATTAACTCAAACTTAATTCAAAGGTTTGTTTCTCTTTCACGCACAAAAAAGAATGATGATTCGCAGCTTGAGGGTTTTTAGGTCATCTTCTTATTTGAGTGAAAGTTACATGCTCTTCAATCGGAAACAAAAATGAACATAGTGGGGATATGTTGTGCTTTCGCAACATACCGGAGTACCAATACCCATCATTATCAATGTTACGCTTCTTGACTTTAGAAGAACGGGTCAAGCTATTCTAAATGTTTCTGATACGTTCACTTTCTTATCATTGGCTTAAAGACAATGTTACGCTTCTTCTCTTTAGAAGAACAGGTCAAGCTATTCTAGATGTTTCTGATACTTTCCCTTTTTTCTCATTGGTTTAATACTGTAGAAAAAACATATTAAACGAAATACCAGAAACCCAAAAGAATGAACACCAAAGTAGTGACAAAACTGTACAAGCTTTGATGAACCAAAACGGAATCATAAATCACTCAATTCCAATTACGTATCCCGATAAGCCAACGTCAGAATTAAATGCACAGAACGTCTTTCCATGTGATGGCTTTGGCCGGTGATAACTCTAGAAAAAGCTAATAAATAATATTGCTAAATCAGATCGAGAGGGCATTATTGAATGTTTTTAATTATTTGGTTTAAAATAAAATATTTTTTTCAGTCTATCATCACTCTTCGAACCGTGTATATCAATTGGTTTCTATCTGTACATGTACTGCTTGTTGTTTTTGGTTTTTGTAAAGACACGCTTTCACAGATGGTGTCTTGCTTATGATATCATAAAGAAACATAATTATAGATATATCATACAAGAAAAATGCATTAAGGTGGATAGCCTTTAAATGAAAACTTCAAGAATTATCTGTTTTATACTTTTTCTACGTGAAATAAAAACCATGTAGCCAAACAATGGGCAATTATGTGAAAAATCCACTTTCGCGGCTCCTATATATATTGCGTGACTTGACTTCGACTATAAATTTGCCGTTCTTGCAGGTTATTCTTAGAACAACAGTTCTTATTGTTATGCAATCGACTGGGTTTGTTAATGTTTTATCTCCTTTGCTCTGAAAAAGAATAGATATTTATTTGATTTAAAACCGAATTTGCCAATCATAGACATTGGTTAATAATATCAATTAAACGAGCTGAAAACAATTTTATTTTTTGGCATGAAATCCCTAATTCTTGAAGTTCTTTTCCAACTTAACAACAATCCGGTTTCCCGTGGTACACTTGTAATTTTAATTTTCACCCAGTTAAAAAACATTCTTTTATTTTTCAATTTCAACTATATTTTTAAGCATATTATTTAAGTTTAAAAGGTAATAGAATGTTAATCTACATAAATGATAAGGCTTTCCACCCTTGCATTCTTGTTTACATCAAAAGATGCGTTATCAACACAGTCACTTCATTGAAAAAACCTCAGTTTGAGCTCTTTAGGGATATTGCTTTTCGGCTTCTCTTGGGAACGTGTCGAAATCTGTAAATTCGTTTACCATTGCACGCATTTACAGTAAACGGCTTTCCAAAAGAACGCTTTGGGAAATTGATCATAAGCATTACTTTGTCAAGTGTCTGGTAAATGTTTCCATTCTAACTCTCACAATTTAACAACAATTTCTGGCTTTTTATTTTGCTACTTGAAATTTGCTTTATGAGCCAGACGTTGCTGAAAACAGAACAAAGAGAGAAGAAGGAATATGACTGCAATATTTCGTGCGAAATCTAACCATAATATGTTGTTATTTTCAGTTTGTTTGATGATGACCATGAGCGTGTGGATGCTAACACTTTTGACGGTTGCAAACGCAATGAATGTGTCCCATACGTCAAAGGAAACGTCGGGAACAGTAAATTTATCAACTGCTTGGTAAGTAACCTTTTAAAGAGACAATATGCCGAGTGATATATAATCGTGTTTTCATGAGTACCAAAATAATGGCTCAAAAACTCAAAGTTTCAACTGAATGGCAATTTTGATTTCTTGACCGCCTGTGACGAAATCAAATTTGATGAACTGTAATCCACTTCCATCCTTGCAATCCTGCACTTTATCCTCAAACTGCGTGTTCTGTTTGCTCGGTAGGATCTTTTTATCCAATTTTGTTGTATATTTGATGGCATTTAGTAATGTGACATGGAACTATCTAGGCAAGGGAAAATCACTTTTGGATATTTCGGCGGGACGCTGTCGTTTTAATATTAACTCTTAAAACACAGTCAAATTGTTGAATTGATTTCTCAAGGCACTGACTGTACAACGGAGTTTCAAACCATGTTTTCCCCACATATCGTATAAAACATCGCGTAAAACAGCTGACACACACCCTGAGAATTATTTTAATTCTCAGGGTTTTGCTCTTTAAACCGTGTTTAGTCTTCCACTCGCGTTGGTCAGTCTGTCTGATTCTTCATTTCGATTTTAATTATCATGAGGATAAATTGATGTTTTCTCAGTTTAATGGTGTATGCATGTGACTTTTAAGGAAAACTTGTTATAACAGTTTTGTACTATAACGGGTTTCTCCACAGTTGGGGAAATAATAGCTTAGTTTCTATTATACTTACATTGTAGTATTATCATCATTTTGTCGAAAAGAAATAATAAGAATTGATGTTGAAAAGGAAAAAAGGAAAAAGCATCACACGTTTGAATCGAATATAAAGTGTTTCGCGGCAATCAGAGAATACAACAAATAAAATATTGATGATGTTTTGTACAAGTAGTGAAATTGAGATTAGATAATCCAGTTTTTAAAATGTCTTTTATTTTAATGGCTTAGAGGCTCAGTGAGAATACCGGAGATACCTGGATGTAATAAAGCCAAATAATCTTACCAAATCTACAGGACATCGAACACGCGGTTAGGCGAATTTCATAAAGTGAAAACACACCTGTGTTTCTCACGGTTTGGGAGCTTCATCAACAAATACGAAACATCATTTTATCATGTTCCTCGATTATTGAATAATAAACCGAATTTCGAACATTTATAAATTAATTAATATAATTTAAAGTGCATTGCACAGTGCGGCTGAGCATAATCTTGTTGTTGTATGTTTCACCACCCTTGGACACGAAATTATTCACTGGGATAACAGTTCATTATTTGAAATACAACTCTTGGCAATATGAGTTATTGTATACCCAATAAAAACGACATGTTTATTTTTAAATATTGACTTAATGTTAATTCGCACTTGTCTGTAATGAGCTTTCCAATTAGCCCTTAAGCCGTTCTTGGAATCAATATTCAAGCGGTATTTCAGCTCTTTTTAGAGCCTCCATCCAGCAACTCACCTGTAACTCTCTTCCCGATGTAAAATTCACAGCAATGTTATAAATAATGAGATTTCGCAAGTCGATCAATAGCGGGAAATCTAGTCTTGTACGCTCGAGCTGAACGATAAGAACACGAGAATTTAAGGCTAGATCACGCTAGATACGCTTGAGTCCGGCGTCGCCGATCCACCAACAAACAATTAATACCCAAGCAAGATTACCACAGATTGATAGCAGACGTTTTGGATGTCAGTCTCAGCAATTATTAACTTCAGATTCTAATTTCAAAAGTTCATTTAGTCTTCAATATTTCTTATTTCATATATTTCATAAATTCCTCTTCCCCATATCTTTTTTCTCATATCTTTTTCCTTGCAAACACTCCTAAAGATCACCACAAAATTCACAAAAGAACACATAACATTGATCTACAGGCTAGGTGAAAGCATTTGTAGATTGCTTAAAACGTTAACGAATACACTGGGGCCTAAAATGGTGTAAAATTGGCTTCTAACTTTCTTTAGACAAAAGAGTACCAAAACAATTCAAAGAAGATAATGTGTATAGTAACTGACGAAATCAACCACGACTGCAGTAACGTCAAAGAAAACGACGCTTCAAAAAAATGATTCGCGCTATTTTTAAAGGGACACTGTCCCGCCGAAATGAAAAAAAATTACTTGCCTTATATAGGGGTATCGAATGGTCTTTGCGAGCATTTGCGAGCATGCAAGCACTGTGTTTTTTCTTGCGAGCACGAGCAGTCATCAAATTTCTCTTGCGAGTACCGAGCACTTTAGAAAAAACAACAGGCGAGCAGCGAGCACTTCGTAAATTTTCAATACTGTATTAGCTTGTATTATTATAATGACAAATTTCATTTCTGAGAGCCACCTCTCCCACGTTATTCAAATCAGAATTTTTTATGCCCCTTCCGTTTCAATCCGTAGACGCCCTGTGGTCTATTGCTCTCTATAAGTCTTCCGATTGAATTGTATATTTGATGGCATTTGACAGAACATTTATTTCTGCACCAAGAAACCTATAAAGCACGATTTACGAAATTTCGAGCAATCAGGAGATTTTAACGAGAATCCGAGCATGCGAGCAATTGCGAAAATTTTGCGAGCACGAGCAAGCGAGCACTGCGAGCAAATCCCGCGAGCAAAGGCCACATTTTGCGAGCATTTGGAAATTTTAAGAAACCATTCAATACCCCTTTATTTCTATGTTATATCGCCAAATGCCATTAAATGTAATACTTCATTGGATAAAATGATGCTATAGAGCAAAACGGAACTGCCATAGTTTGGAGATAAAGTGCAGGATTGCAAGGATGAAAATGGATGAAATGGATTACCGTTCATCAAATTTGATTTCTTGGCAGGCGCCGGGGGTCAAGAAATTAAAATTGCTTTTCGTATATAGCAACGTTTTAGTCATTATTTTGTCGCTTTAACATGTCTTGGCTTTCATCACTTTTGGCGAGTTTTTCTTCATATTTCAAGACAACAAAGCAAGCTTAAGAACAACGCCTGCCCATAATCATGAAAACACGATATATCAGCCGAGACAGTGTTGTGTCAACTTAATTGTTTAATTGTCTAATGTGCTTGAATTGTCCATAGATCTAGATATGAAAATTAACCATCATGTGTTCATGTTCTTCAAAAAACATATGATTTGTTTATCATATGACCCGTACGAACCTGCGAACCTTTTCTTTGCAAAACCATTGATGAAAGTCCCGTATGAGGGCCGTACGCATTTGCGCGAGCGGGGCCGGAAAAAGCCGTACGGCTCTACTACAAAAGCGGACGGCCTCGTGCCTTAAAATTTCAAGTAATTTTGTCTCCAAATTGGTCATATGATAAAATACTTATTGACTAAGTTAGGTCGGGCAAGATGGGAAAATATTTGGCGCTAGGTCCGTACGCCATGACCTCGAGCCAAATATTTTCCCGTCCGGCCCTCCCACTTAGTCAATAAGTACATATTATTTAAAAACGTTGTTGTTTAGCATGGAAAGTGCAAGCAAATTTACCAAAATGTAAAACGCACGTGCAGAGGCATTGTTTTCGCCCACTAAACCATTTTTTGTGACGTTCTCGCTGCCGTCGCTGCCGTGCTTGCTTTAGTTCCTTAACTCTGCAAGGGTGCCAATGTAGAGAGATTTGACTTTATTTTTCGTCTTATCGATTGCTCACAGACACCGATCTATTTCCAGTTTGTGCCTTTCTTTGCGTCTTTTGGCAAGCGCGGCCATTTTGAATACAGTCGAGTTTCCTCTACAACGAACTTTACCTACAGTTGTAGATAGGCGGCTGTTACAAAAACGTTTTAGCAAGATGACTACGGTGAAAGAATGGAAGTTGGGACAAGAAAAATGTCCATTGTTGGGAGTTGGCCGTTACTGATTACAGGTTCGATTGCAATTGAGGTGCGGTCGACTACTGCAAGATCTGAAGCCAAGTTATAAAGTTTGAAAATGCTTCAAAGTTAGCGATCACGCGGCGCGAATGATAAAATTTTCCATTCAAACGGCTTCCGACCAAACGCTTTTTGGTTACAGAACCAGCTAAGGTCGACCGCGTCTAAATCATTCAAAATCATTCAAAATGGCAGAAATCTTCTTTATCATTAGTGTTAGAGCGATTTTCAATTGAGTGTCGTAAAACCAAAACCAAAGTAATTACTCTGACCAATCACAGAACTCGCAGACAATCCGATGAACCAATCAGAACTCGAAGCAAATACATGCAGCCGGCACCAAGCGCGGGAAAACTCGTGCGAGCAAATCACGATTGGTTTTGGTTTTACTTCTGCATGATTGGTTGAGAAAATGGCACGAGATTTTTTAGCCAATCACAAAGCGTAGCAATGCAAATCCAAAGCAATTACGAAATTACTTTCGATACTCAATTGAAAACTGCTCTATGTTAGATGTAGTATACATCATGTAAAGTAAATGAAATATGGCTTGTTTTTATCAATCTCTGAGGGAGAACAAACCTTCATGGAAGGAAATCGCAAGAAACAGATCCAAGTTAGTTTCACATTTGCTTCAAGACTACGATAAGAGAATACGACCTTATACTGGAGGTACGAATCGTTGTTGTCCTTGTTGTCGTTTTATATATATATATAGAAAGTACAGCACACCTTCTGATTATTTCTTGTCCCTTTTTAAGCAGATTCTTAATGCACTATTCGTTCATTCGTTCATTCATTCATTCATTCATTCATTCATTCTCTCCAGAACTTTTTTCTTTTAATTGATTAAGGTGGGAGATGGAAAGGCAGGAAGGATAATGACTTTTGTGCAGCATTTTGGATTTTAGGCTGCAAAATATCTCATGCATCATACACCTAGTTATTCTAAAATGGCGGCCATTTTCTTTTTCTTTTATATCCATGCAAATTAGCCCTCTTGTCCTCGTCAGCATGTGCAAAATGCAAAAGAATTTTCAAGCGAAAATGAAGCCAAGAGAGCTAATTAACATACATACAATAAACTGCAGGGCTGATCTGACTACGTAAAAATAGACTTTGCGAGACACCATCACGACAGAAACCGATAAAGTAAGATCGCAACCGTGGACAGCCGTTTCGTTGTTATTGCAACTCATCAGCACGGTGTAGAGAACTAAATGTCGCCAGCAAAAGCCAGCGCAAATAGATTTCACAATGACCCGTTCACCATATCAGGTTCCGTACTATGTACTTTGCAGATTTCACTTCTAATTAACATGCATATAAAAGAATAATAAATTGGTCGCCATTTTGGAATAAGGTGTATGTGTCTGAAGCGAGGTCATCAGGCGTCCCAGAGAATGTTATGAAGAGTACAACGTAAAGGGTATAGCAGGCCAGTTGCAGCCCTTTTTCTGTTTATAAAAATAGGCCCCCTTTGAGGAGCATGTGTTTACTATGCGCTACTAAGTACAGTTAATTCAACCTTTCTTCTTTTGAAATTGTGGGGTCTACCTGGGTCAACCCCTTATAGTCTTCTAAGTTGAAACCAACTCTGACTACAACTTAAGTCTACTAGCTCACCTACTGGATAGCAATGATATTCTTAATATTAACCAACGCGGCTGTCCCGCGCGGCCTTTATTCTCGTCCTACCTGTTCTTCTTCGGACAATTTTTTATCAATTTTATGTCTAGAAAGAACAAAATATTAACAGTTTCAGAGGTTTCATTGCAGAATTTAGTCTGTAGAAAGTGCAGAAAGGTATTTGCGTGATTCGGGTCTCGTGCCACTGACCTTTAGCAAATTTGATCTCCTTCTGGTTGCATCATTGTTACAACTTTTATTGTTACAGCTTTCGGTTTTAGCATAGCGTCCACTTGCGCAAGCGCAGTCGACAAAAGAATACCGCTGCGTTTTGTTCGCATATCCAAGCCATAGCAAATGCAGGTAACAGGTTTGAAGTATAAGGGCGCTTTGCATTTGACAGAACTGGCCGGCCAGAGCGGTCAGTTTGTAAACAAAATGCACCTTTTTGAAGACTTGTTCCTAGAAGTCCATAATATATATATAGATAGGCTGAGCATAACAGCATAGTTCTTTGAACAGAAAGCCGATGATAAACTTAACTGAGGTGAAAAGTCGGAAGTACAAGAATAAAATTGACGACCGGGCTATTTTTTAATTTTAGCAATTCTCAAAAAGAAGAATTACGCGACCGAAGTATAAGGGCGCTTTGCATTTGACAGAACTGGCCGCCCAGAGCGGTCAGTTTGTAAACAAAATGCACCTTTTTGAAGACTTGTTCCTAGAAGTCCATAATATATATAGATAGGCTGAGCCTAACAGCGTAGTTCTTTGAACAGAAAGCCGATGATAAACTTAACTGAGGTGAAAGGTCGGAAGTACAAGAATAAAATTGACGACCGGGCTATTTTTTAATTTTAGCAATTCTCAAAAAAAGAATTACGCGACCGTCTGCACAGTACATTTAGACCGTACAAACGTTCACAAAAACAACTTTTTCTCCGTCTAGATAACTAGTACGACTAATTTCCAAATAAAATACACCTTTTGCTTATCAAAAATTGTCCGAGAAACTGATTTGGAAATCAAAATTGCAAAAAATACACAAACATTATTTGCATACAGCCACGCGAGTGAAGTTAGAACTATAATAAAATTCAAGTCTTGTTTTGTTTACATAAAATCGCTTTTCAACCTATGCAATGAATGAACAAACACATAAAAATGGACAACACAATCTTCTTTCGAAAAATTTTATTCAAATCTCCATACTGTTTATGTTTAAAAGCAAAACGCGAACCATATAATTATTTATAGCTCATCGAGGCCGAGCTGTCTTCGATGAAAGAAATCAATACGACTGAATTTGAGAACGTTTCATAAACAATTCTCCAAAACTAGCGAGAACACAAAGTAAAAGTCAATCACAGATTGATATCAACATAAATTTCCATCGAAAAATGTATTTTGTTTTACCTTTAAGTCCCTCCACTGCCGTGTTGGAAATTCTTTAAGCTTAAATCTCCGCTTCTTCAGTTCTGAAACCCGAAATGACAAACATCTCCCCGCATTGCTCTCATCCTCGAAGCAAGATTTTATCCCTGAAAGCTCTTCTTTTTCCACTAAATTGGCTTCTGAGTATGCCTTAATTAGTATCCCTATCTTGAGTAGCAAACCGCTAAAAACTGCAGGGAAATAACGACTTTAATTCTCCGCTAAACACAACAATCTAACTAAAGTGTTTACCGAGCTCACGGCTGTGTGGCCGCGCGAAAAACAAAGCCTCGGTCTCGGTTTGCTTTCAAAATTGCTAAGATCCGATGTTGTGACACGGGCGGGCCGCGGCGGGCCGCACGCGCCCGCGAAACATTCCGCTAGCCATGACCATGAAAAATGACGGGCATAGGTTCTTGGTTCTATGAGTATGGGGCTACGCGCGGGCCTTCGGCCCGCAGAGCTCCGCTAAAAATGATGCATGCTATCTACAAATTTACTGGTCTAAAGCCGGGGCCAGTTTGATAAAAATAATGCCATTTTTTTACATTGAACATTGCAATTTATTTTTACAAACCACAATCACAGATTACAGGTATCCGCTTTGAGCTAAGAAGACTTACATGAGATTTACAAAATTACAAATCATATCTACATTGTAGGATATGAATAACAAAATTTTCATGAGACCTACAGATAGTATTTAAACAAAATTAAAGAAAGGGGGAAAAAGGAAAAAATACAATGAAACTAAAAGTCTGTCAGCCGTATTACGCTATTACATATTTTATATGCCACAATTTTCAATACAGTATACTGTTCAAATAACTTCGTTAAGAATTCATCTATAAATAATGATTTCTTTTGCAATAAAATCAATAGACGCAGTCTGCATTTATGGGGATTTGGCATTCGGATGGAGTGGAGTCTTCAAGTGTGTTGAATAAAATTTGCTTATTTGAAAGTTGTATCTTTGTATTATGATAATCATTAAACCATCTTAAAGTCTTCGTAAAGAATGGCGTACTATTTACGAATTGACCAGCCCGGCCGGCCAGTTCTGACAAAATGGTGACCGTGCTAAGTTTCATAAAATTTCAAACCAACAACAACTTATTGCACGAGATTCACAAAAGCGACAACATCAAAACGCATACACGAGAAAAGAATACGTGCAACTACTTTTGACTCTCAGTTGAAAACATTCTAACTGTTAGCTAAGCATTAGCCAAATTCAATTAACTGTCAGCCGAAAAATGCACGTTTTTTTTTAAAAAAAAAACCTGATAGTTGAGTATTGTAAATGATTTGAACCCAGGAGTATTAGTAGTTTGTCGAGTGTGATCTTCCGGATTAGTTTAGTTCTGAAAAGAACTTTTGTTGTTGTTGACATTAAGCGGAAGTCATCTTCAGAGTCACGTGAATTGTGAATCGTCAGTTGATGGTATATACGTCTGGTCATTGCTGTCATTGGTCAGTTTAGCCATGATGTTATATTATTGGCTGTTGAGACTCAAGTCAGTGAATGGTACGTTTCGATCCGTGTATTGTTAGTGGACTCTTAGTGTAATTTCTGTCGTCGTATTGTTAGTCAAATTTGTCGGTGAGTTCAGTCTATTGTTTGTATGTCTGTTCTGTTGACAAGTCGTTTGTAGGCCGCAGGTAGCTGTTGGCCTCGGTTCAGTGGTGTCTGTAGTCAGTGAGTGAGATTAAAATTAACTAATAGCTGGGGAATGATTAAACGTTTAACTAAGGTCTGAGAAATGGCCGAAATTCAACTAATTCTAGCATCCTCATCCAACAGACCACCAAATATGTTGTTTTATTATTCGGCATTAATTTAGAGTGCAAATCACCAACAAGAATGCAAATATGACAAGTTCAGCGCTGCACTCTTCTGACCACGCGCTCGAAAAGCACTTTCAAAGCTAAATTAAAAATTAGGGAAAATATGACTGTCGTATAATAGAGTTAACAATTTATTCAGAAAGAAGTTGTGTAATACGACTGGGCATTTTTAAAAGTCAGTTTTTGTTTTTTTCTCCCCTTTAAAAACGGACTCGCAAAAAACGTTTCACTAAACAACCTCTATATAATTTACAAAAGTTGGTTCGTACGCTCAATGGCGCTGATAATGAAGGATAATATGTTCAGTCGTAGGTTTGTAAATAATTTTAGAAGGTCATTATGTTAACTTCTAGGCCACCACCACCACCACCACCACTCCGATGATTTCTTCAATCGCGGGCACAAAAATGGCTGCTAGATGAGTTAGGTGTCAGTGCAAAACATGCAGTCAAGGCAAGCCAGTATGTGAAGTGTGCTTTCACGATGATAAACCTATTAAGAGCGAATGCACAGAAATATCGAGCAAAGCGTGGCCACAGTCAAAAATTAACCTACCCTCATTTTGGGTTTGTAGGAAGGTATTAACAAGTTTTGAAAGGTTTCGGGGTTTATTTTTTAAAATACGACCGAATTTTGGAAATATTTGAGAAAATCGATTTCGCACTCTCGCCGGCCAAAAATGGCCGAGTTAATTAGCAAAAATACCATTCACAAAAACGTGCTCTCGTTGGCAGAAGAAGCTATGGCTAAAGGAATTAGACAACAAATACTGAAAGAAGAGGCATTTGGTACTTTATCTATGCCTGTTGTTCGGTTCTCGAGGTATTTTTTACGGCAAGAAAACACATTATTCGATGGAGATTTGACGACAGTCTTGGAAAACGAATTTTACCATGTAATTACAAACTGATTTTTCGATATGTGGCCAATCTCCAATCAGGTTCATTTTAACGTTGTAAAGTATCTAAGCACTCTTCTTATACGAAATGCAAAAATCGGTTTGGGTTTTTAAGCACACGCTTCATAAAACGACATCGAATTCTGAGAATTTTTTACGAAATTTGAACTAATTTGCATATTGCTATTTTGTTGACAAAAATGCAAGTGACGTTTATTTCAATAGAAGCCAAAAACTTAGGTTTTGTCTGAAATTATGCCTTCAAAATGTGCTTTCTACTTAAATAAGATAACTTTTCTTTGAATGCGGTCCAGTCAACAGTTCGAGATTTCACTGAAAGGTCATGCTAGTAACTGTACCAATATTCTACAAACTTTGATATATCATTGCTTGCATCTTAAAAGAAGAAGGGTGGTTCATGAAATCAAAGATTTTCCAAAGTTCTGAACATTTTCACGAATCGACTGGAACAGTAAAAGAATGTACTAGAGCCGGCGCCAGGACTTGTCAATTAATGTAATGTGTGACAATTGTGACTTGGCGGGTATTACATTTCACAGTTATTCGTCGGCCATGGAGAGCAGCGTGTGTTCCTTGTTCACCATTGTTGGTGGCCACTGCGGCTTCGATTGAAAAGACAGGAGTAGGTCAGTTGAAATGGTTCCCTTGTTTAGCTGTAATGGAGATATTTCAAGACATAAATCAGCCTTTTCTATTTCCGGAATAGAAAATGAAGTAGAACTGTTACTGGCGAGAGCGTCTATCTTTGCGCTTCCCCAAAATGTAGAAAACTGGACCATATGCCCACAACATCGTGCTTCCCTGGGTGTTGGCTGGAAGCGCAGTTCTGCTAAGTGTTCCGTACCGGTGAACTTGTCAATGCACGACATAACTTAACTTAACTTAACTAAAAAGCTAAAAGCAGAGAGAGGCCTTAGTAGATCGGGATCGCAGATCGTTTTGAAGGAGACAGGAATTTTCCTTCACGTTGGCGCATGTGAGATAATATTGTTTCTTCCTTTTATAACAGTTGCATAAACGTATGGTCAAGTTAAGGATTTCTTGTGATATATTTAAAGTGATAAAGATACTGCAATCTACATGATAGTTTAAAGGTTCAGAGTCCGCAAACAGTACCACAATGGTACATGAAATTGTATTACCAGTAACAAAACGTACAGTAAGACGCACAATGTACAAGTAACTGCGAGTATCGTCATCGCGTAATGTCACCTTGTGCGAGTTGGAAACCCCAAGCACCTCTACTCATGTTAAATTTGATGGCGTCAGTACAGTCTCTAACGTCGAATATAGCTCCGATGCAATTACAACCTGGAAGGCCTATGGGATTGGACCTGGTAAAGCCACTAAAAGCAAATTTACGGTCGACGCTAGTACTCCAATTCAAAGTCTATCTGCTAATGCAAGTGAAGAGCTATCAGATAAATTCACTTGTATCAAGTCCAGATCGACCAAACCTAAGACAGTATCAAGTTCAACCGAGTCATCGGAGCCCCCCAGCTGCTTCACATCTATTCGCCTGACCTAAAGAGGACTGCGTCAAATCATACCAGCGGTTTTCTGCCCTAGAAGAACATTTGGATTGCGGTAAGCACGAGCGTATCCTGGAACGTGAAACTTTGCTGGACAAAGCCGTACGTGGCTATGCTGTTAGGTTAGAAGAACAGTTTGGAAGTGTCCCACAGATGCATGATTGTCTGCTGAAACAGACGGCAGCAAATCCCCTTTCACTATCAATGGGTTGGGCTCTAAAGAACAGCAGATCATCAAAAACGCGATTTAGCGAAAAGCAAAAGAACTATCTCTTTAGCAAGTTCCTTATCGGGGAGGAAACGGGGCGGAAGGTCAACGCTGCCTCAGTTGCCCGCTCGATGGTAAGTGCAAAAGATACGACCGTTTGTTCACCAGCGCTGAGTTCTTGACTGGGCAGCAGATCACAAGCAACTTTTCTCGTTTGGCGTCCAAGCGTAAAGGCCATTCCCAAGGCTGCGACCATGCCCAAAGTGAGTCTGATGGCGAAGATGACAAAGGTGCAGAAGCTGAGGTGGCGCTCAGCGAGCTGAGAGAAGAACTTTCTTCTAAGTATCCAACCTGGACATCCCCTCACTGACGACAGCTACAACTTATGTGAGCTAATGGGAAAAGCCAAGTTGTCGAAGTTTGCGATTTCAATGCTGGACAGAATATGTCACTATTTTGACATCCCCACATATGATATCAAGGAACGAAGAAAAGCGCCCTACCTAAGCCGAATTGAAGAATTTTTGAAGAAATGTAGCTGTCAACAGTTATAATCAGTGGCAAATCCCGATTCCATCGTAAAGGGGAGTGGAGGGGTGTAGTGAATTGGGTGAGGCGTAGGGAAAATGTTAGAGACTGAAAAGTTGCAAGATAACCTTACCTAAGCGGGGCCCTCCCCTAGATCCTCCAATGATAATAAAGTTATTCGTTTTGGGTCAGTCTAACAACCGCTACATCGTGCAAAGACACAACTTTCAAATCTTTTTCACTACTATTTTGCATAATTTAAATGAGTGGTGCCCGTCACTTACCAATGCAAAGCTGCGTAGCAGGCCGGTATAGGGGAGGGGTTGCTCTAAAGATCCCCTTTTGTATATTTTGCGGTCACTGATGGGCACAGTAAGCAATGAGCAATTAATTCAAGTTTAATAGTGAGAACATCACAATTTATAAGACAACGGGGAACTGAAGGGGACGTGTGAATTTAAATTTCATTGTGTATTTATGTTGTGGTTCAATTTTTTCTTTGGTTTGAAAATTTTCAACCCAGTTTGATTTTTGTTTTCCTTTGTCTCAGAATATGATAATGAATCTGACACAAAGGAAAATAAAAACTAAACTGGTTTGAAAATTTTTAAACCAAAGAAAAATTTGAACCACAACATTTACATTGAAATCTGGGCAAAAACTGTCTCAGTGAGAGAGCTTTTAGCTGGCAGCGAATATGTTTTAGTGCGTTCTTCCCATTTCTTTCTCGCACTTGCCTCCTCATCTACACTTGTCAGGCAGGCCACCGTTAGAATGGATATATGTATAGAATGTTTCTTTCACCAGTAGATTTGATGTATAATATTTTGTAATTGTCAATTTACCTAATTCGAAATTGATTGAATTGATATAATGATCAAAACTACCATGATCGATTTCATTTTAATGCCAATCTGTGTGTAAGTGCGGGCAGATAGAAAGTGCAAAATAAAGTTAAATTTTTATTACAATGGAGTGCAAAAATTGTAGTATTCTGTGATCAGGAAAACAACAGATTTCATGTGGTATACGTTACAGCCTTATCTCATCAGGAGCGTGATGCATTATACAGTGACAAGTCGCGACCCTTGACCGCGGGCGGTATCATCAGCTTTGTTTACGCCTGTTTTAAACTCAGTCTCAAACTAAGGCATCACATGGACAATTATTGGGCTGCATTTGAAAGTAAGTCATTATTTATAAGTGGTAAGAGGATTTTGGAAACAATAAGTACAACCAAGACCTGAGTTTTTGGCACATATTCGAATGCGTGTCAAATGTCAACAAAATAGCAGTATGCAAATTAGTTAAAATTTCAGTTAAAATTTCTCAGAATTCGATGTTGTTTTATGAAGCGCTCGCTAAAAAACCCAAACCGATTTTTACATCTCGTATAAGAAGAGTGCTTAGACACTTTACAACGTTAAAATTAACCTGATTGGAGATTGGCCACATATCGAAAAATCAGTTTGTAATTAAATGGTAAAATTCGTTTTCCAAGACTGTTGTCAAATCTCCATCGAATAATGTGTTTTCTTGCCGTAAAAAAATACCTCTAGAACCGAACAACAGGCATAGATAAAAAAAGTACCAAATGCCCCTTCTTTCAGTATTTGTTGTCTAGTTCCTTTAGCCATAGCTTCTTCTGCCAACGAGAGCACGTTTTTGTGAATGGTATTTTTGCTAATTAATTCGGCCATTTTTGGCCAGCGAGAGCGCGAAATCGATTTTCTCAAATATTTTCAAAATTCGGGCGTATTTTAAAAAATAAACCTCGAAAGCTTCAAAACCTTGTTAATACCTCTCTACAAACTCAAAATGAAGGTAACTTGATGTTTGACCGTGGCCTCGATTTTGTGATTTTGCTCGATATTTCTGTGCATTCGCTCTTAATTGTACTAAAATTATTTACGAATACTTGTAAATAATTTTGAGTTAATATACTACACAATCAATGTGCCTTAACAATTGTTCGCTGGCGATTGTTCTGTTGGCTTACATAATAGCTTTCTTGAAGTCTTTACCACTGCAGCTCGTAGGTCTCTAAGCCGCCAACAATATAATAACGGATTGATGGACGAATTCAAAAACAGCACGGTGTCAGCCAAGTGCCAAGCTTTTGACCAATCCTTGTACGAGATGCTTGAAAGACTCAGAGAAATGAGAATCGGAATGTAGCATAGGATCATGGCAATGTAAAATATAAATGTGTTCAGGGCACTCCGCTTATTTTTTAGCATGTTTGAGTTTTGTCCCTTGCTGAGGCTTTGCGCTGCTGCCAATCGTTGGGCTTGAATCTGAATCTGATGCTGTCGAACAATGCGGTAAATTTTCACGTAAGAAAACGTTGAAAGGAAGATACAAGAACAAAGCGCAAAAGCCATAATGCCAAAAAATATAGGCCAATTCCAAAGGTAAAGACCCGAAGAGAAGACGTTGATAATCCAGATGATAATTATGGATGCATATATAACTCGAGGTTTTGCTATAATGAATGACTGATATCTCATAGGGTATTGAAGAGCCATAAATCGATCAACACTTATGGCTGTCATTGTGCAGACAGAAACTCCACACAAAGCAAACTCCATCATTTCCGCTACCCTTTCTAGAAAGGAATCATTTGTAAGTTCACTGGCAATGAAAAATGGTTGAGAAATGCATCCAACAAGAAGATCTGAAACAGCGAGACTGAAAAGCATCGTCATTGAAGTTGATCGAATAGAAGGAGTTTTAATAATGGCGGCCATAACCAACGCGTTGCCAGTGATAGATATTAGCATCAATGGAACGTTAAGGACACAGTTTACCACAACAAGGGTTCTTTGAGTAGTGCATTTCTTGCTGCTGGCAAAATCATCCACTGAATCGATTTTACATTTAACTGTGGAGTAATTCATTTTAACGCAATTGTTAATTTTGTCGACCAGTTTTATAACAAGCGAAAAAAATTTGAAAACACATTATCCTCCAGCGCTGAAGTATGGAACGGTGTCAAGACTTTGCAGCATTAGTGAAACCCGATAACTCGTTTGCATCGCTTTGTAGTTGTAAATTATCCCAGATAAATAAAATTATTAATGCACAAGTTGTTGTCTCTTTATCTACCTGTAGGCAACTTTTTTTAATTTCGAGTATTCCATTGCATATTTACATTTGCCTCAAAATGACAGTTTGTCAGCGGAACAATTAATTACATTTGATGCAGAAACTAATCATGTTGGCTAATTTTAAGTGATGGCAATTTTAAGCCTTTTATTCAAAAATAAATTGTCATTCTGCCAGTAAATTAACGGATTGTTTTCAAAATTAAACTCATATGATCTCTTCTACTAGTAGGCCTGATTTCCGCTCATCGCGGTTCAATCCCACCGACACAGCAGGATTTCCAAACAACAGTAATATCTATGCGAATAAAGGCAGATAGAAGCTCTAAATTAATTTCCTCTGATAAAAATTATAACAATTTTGGCGCAAATACACAACTCCCATTTATATATCTATTTATTTTCTCTTTGTGATTAGCATATTTCGTCGTTTTTTTCTGAACACTTTTTTTTTCAATTAAGCCCTATTGAGAACATTAATTTGTGGAAGAGTGCACCTATTACCCTTGCAATTTTGTTAAAAGTTTAAAGGCGCAGAAAAACTTATAAAATCTCAAATTTCGTTGAATAAGTTTTCCCCCTATTTTCTATTATAATTTTTTGTTGGTTATACAATTCGAAGCAACGTAATGTATTTTCTTGTCAGCATAATAGTGAACGTTTGCTTAATGTCATTTATTATTTGTTTTGATATGTACAAATGAAAGTAAATTGCACGAAAGCAATTTTCATCGATCTAAACGAGGCAAAGGCATTATTCAAAATTCATCAAATTCAGCACATTGGTATTTTCGTCATAAGAACATTTTATCGTATTTTGACAAGTGGGAAAACTCTCCGCTATTTTTATTGCCTTGTTCTTGTTCTGGGTTGGGACTAAAAAAATACCAGCTGACAATTGTTTGCCTCTATTTGTTTATTACAACAGATGTTTTAGAAACGTCATCAACTATAAGTATAATTAAGAGAAGCTCTAACATATACGTTTTTATTCGGAAAAGAAACACTCCATTCCAGTCAGATAAGCCCATTTCCGAGTTGCTCTTAGCCAACTTTTCAAACAGAGGCCAAGTGCAAAACCACTCATATAAAAATGAGTTTTCTTTCACATGCAAATAAAGTTATATTGATATGAATGGTTTTGCACTTGGACTCGGTTTGAAAAGGAAGCTAAGAGCAACTCGGAAAGGCAACCACACGAGTACGTGACAAAAACATTTGAACAGGCCTGGACCGCATATTCTAGTACACATAAATCAAGTCATTACGTTGGCAAAATGCGTCAACGTTTTGTCAACAAGTAATTTTCACGAGTAAGTTGAAATGGAATTCCATGTTCTTGATAGCATTGTTTGTATGAAAGCTTATGAAGGTAGCGAGCTAATTTTTAATGTTTTTTTTTTCTTTGAAGTTTCTCCAGATCTCAAAAATTGTCTACTACACATGAAGAAATCCTACTGTTGGAATCCAAATAACAATTTTGTAATGCCACCCGCGTTAGATCTTTCTGATATGATGGCATTACAACTGTTTTCACTACAATTCAGAGATGTTGACATCATTTTCTCTGGCAAAGCAATTATTATTAAATCTATTTTTTTTTCTTCGCAGTTTTACCTATGGAAGTCCGTGTTGACATGCTAGTGTCCAACATTTGGGCCATAGAGGAAGCTCGAATGGTAACGTATTTTTAAAAAACTTATTATTTTTGCTTGAGACGTCATGTTAATACATGTATGCCGGTTATTTTAACAAAATTTAGACGGGGTTTAACAAAACCGCGGCTTAAAGCAATTTCAATCTGATCAACCCTAATGCTTAAAAACGTTGTTTACTGTAAACTGAGTGTCAAGAAGTCATATAGCACAGAGTAGAAAAACAGTTATTTTATTGAAAAGACCAGGTATTCTGTCTGTTTTTTCTTCTTTTTCTTCCATTAAAGTGCCTATCACCCCTAGAAAGTTATTTTCAGAATCAACTCTATGTACATTGTATAGTTGAATGATAAAATATTTCTTGTTGTGAACGTCGTGTTAGTGAGTTATAGAGATTTGAATTTATAAAATGCTAATTAGATGACGTCAGCCCGGGAATCATTTATTATACAACTACTTCTTTTCACCGCCAAGTAATATTTTTTTACGAATCAATCGGCTATCCACAGTTTATTTTTAGTATTTATCATATTAATTATCCTCAAGCTGTAAACTGCGCATTGTAAATAGGCGTAGAAATAATGGCAAATTCCCGGGTTGACGTCATCTAATTAGCATTTTGTAAATTCAAATCTTTTTAACTCACAAACAAGAAATATTTTATCATTCAACTATTCAATGTACATAGAGTTGATTCTGAAAAGAACTTTCTAGGGGTGATAGGCACTTTAAACTTGCTTCCTTCGGTTTCTGAAGATTTTCGAAAGCGTTAAAAATATACATTCATAACAATAACAGTAAAACCTATAACTAATAACAAATCAATAAATAAAAGAAAGGGATGGTCATGTCTAGGAATCAAGACTGGCAAGCCTCTGTTTAAAGAAGGCCAAGGTCGATGCTTGCACTACATCGTCTGGAAGACTGTTCCAATCTCTGATCGTTCTTGGGAAATAGGAGTAGAGATGGAAGTTCATTTTTGATCTTGGGACTTTGTAACTAAAAGAATTACAGGGCCTGCTCTTCCCTTGCATTGGTTCCATTCTGTCCAACCCATCTGGAGCAACAAGATTGTGATGAATTTTGAACATCATACATAGCCTCATAGCCCACCTTCTGCTCTCTAGCGATTCCCAGCTCAACTGGTCTAAGATAAGATCATGTCATTCCACCTTCATTTTCAGTCGCCTTGAAAACAGTAAAAAAAGTAGCACTGACAAAGTGGTAGTGATAAAGTGTTTGTTTGAATAAAATTCTGCAATGCATTTATATTAACTATTTCATGTTAAAGCTTAAGCCACTAACACCTTTTCTGATCCCCAGCGCGGGTCATTAACATGTGCTACAATCTTAAACAAAACTAGTTGATACAACAGAACATTTCGCACTGAAATCACACTTTTTCAGTTATTTCTATAGAGTTGAAAACTATACCCCCCCCCCCCCCCCCCCCCAAAAAAAAAAAAAAAACCCTGTGCACTGTTGTTGCGAAGGCTGCCATTCTAATGCTAAAATCGGTAACAAGGGGATGGGGCTCGTTAAGTCTGCTGCTGGTTTGAACACTGGTGAAATTGCAGCCAAAGAACTTAAAATGTGTCTCAACATATTTGTCCAAGATTGTAGAAAGTGGACTGTGTTATTAATTTGAAGTCGGGAAAATGTTATTAGTGAATGGTATTAGTTGCGAAGTATATAGCCGTTGATAACAAAAAAGAAACGCGGACTTTAAGTATCTGTATTTAAGGTGGACGTTTTCTGATTTTTTGTATTCTTGGTACCATATCGATGCATGAGCTGCCTGGATAAAGACTGTGCCCATTCATGGAGGTGTCCGTAAAGAGTGTTTCGACTGCTGTAACTTGCGTATGCCGAAAAATCCGGCAACTTGTAACTTCTGTTTTCCTATATATTACACGTGTTATGGGATTTAACAAATAGTCTTCTGTTTGTTTAAACAGGACTTCACTATCGATATCTATCTTCGACAGTACTGGAGAGATCCTCGCCTTTCATTTCGGGAGACTGACATGCAGAAAACGTTGACATTAAACAGGCAAACTATCGAGGAAATTTGGGTTCCAAGCACGTACTTCTTCAATGCCAAGAAAGCTTATTTTCATGATGTTACAACTGATAATTACTTGCTCCAAATTCAGCCAAGTGGAGAAATTTTTTACAGCGTCAGGTTAGTACCTCAGTCATCATAGCAAAGTTGCGATGATACAATACAAAATACAATACAATGCCGTTAAATGCAATGAAATACACTGCAATGCAATACAATACAATGCAGTTAAATGCAATGAAATACAATAAAATGAAATGAAGTGAAATACAATGCAATGTAATGAAGTGAAATACAATGCAATGCAATGCAATGAAATGAAATGAAATACAATACAGTTTAATACAATGCGATGAAATACAATGCAATGCAATACAATGCGATGAAATACAATGCAATGCAATGAAATACAATGCAATGCAATACAATGCAATGTAATGTGATGCAATTCAATTCAATGCAATACAATACAATGAAACCTTAAAGGCAAACTATTGTGATCTGAAGAAGAGCTTGTACTGGTTTACTCACATTGTACATTTCCTTACCTTGTGCTTAGCTGTTGTTCATTAATTTTTCCCTAAGATTAACTGTGACGATGGCCTGTAAGCTGAATCTGCAGATGTTCCCTCATGACGTGCAGACATGTACAGTAATGCTGGAGTCTTGTATGTAAAGTAGCTTTTCTGTCTATCTTCAGTAAAATTCGTGAGCCCCATCTTCTCTTTTTTTCTATATTATACTTTTTCTCTTTTCCCTTTTTTCTGAAGCCTGTTATTCCTTTTTATTATTATTATTTTTGGTTGAAACCCTGTTTTTTTTTTGTGTTATACTTCCTAAAAACCTCTTATTTCGTGTTACATTTGTGTACCCCTTTTAACCTCCATCATTTATTTTTTCGCGGAATAATAATAAGACTCATAACTGCAGACGTACGAGTTTACATGTAAACTATGTAACTAATAAGAATTATAAACTAAACTAAACTAGAATTAGATTAAAACGTTAATTACTGATAGGTCTTCAACGAAAATAATAGTTATTCTGTTAATTTCGTGTTCTAGCTAAGATAAAGATGATGTATGTATATGTTGTGGTTTAAATTTTTCTTTGGTTTGAAAATTTTCAAACCAGTTTAAATTTTGTTTTCCTTTGTCTTAGATTATGATAATGAATCAAGGACAAAGGAAAATAAAAATTAAACTGGTTTGAAAATTTTGAAACCAAGGAAAAATTTGAACCACAACATATATAAGAGGAAAGGGGGCAACTATTTTAATAAAAAATAACGCAAATAACAGGCGTAAATTACAAGGGGTTACCTTCCACGAAAATTCTTGTAATCGGGGCATCCAAATACAAAACTTACTCAGAAAAACTAGTAGTTGATAATATATTCTTACGGTATGTAAGTACTATGGCTATACTAAGGATCAACTTAGTGCATTGTTTGATAATCAGTGTCCCTTTTCTTCCTTTGGGGTGGGGTTGTTTGGTTATACCACTAAATTGATTCAAATCAGTAACTTAATCAATATTAGGGATTCTAAAATGTTGAAAAAAATAAGTTGTAACCCTAATAATGCGTTATGTGAGCCTCCTCCCCCCAAGATAGGAAGGGAATTACAAGATCGTGGCCATGACTTTGTACTCCCAAATGTGCGCACTGAACGATTTAAGCGTAAATTTGTAAATAGATGCCTTTTTAACTTTATATATTGAGAAAAAAAAACACAGCGGATTTTAAAAGTTTTGATATCCTCATGACTGATGAATCACTGTTTTACGTTTTCTTTATTGCTTATCTCGTGTCCTAAACAGATGGCTATCAAGCTACAGATGTCTACTATAAATGGAATTCGCGTAACTCCACGGGTGACGTGGTGTATATTGCAGAGGATTTGGAAATGCCTCAATTTATGATAACCAACGTTGAGCTGGAGGAGAGAACAAATATCTACAATATTGGTACAAAATTTGCATGCGATATAGAATATAGAATATATATTCCTGGGATTTCCCGAGAAATCCTGAGAACCCCTTTTTTTCAGCAAGCTTATTTCTGGTTTTCACACATTTCAGCCAAATTCCGAGAATTCTCGGCAATAACACCGAGAAGGGGGTAAATCCTGCTAGAGGTAATTTCGGTCGCACCAAAATGTACTAAGATTTCTTGGGGGGGGGGGGGGGGGGGGGGGGGGGGGGGAAACAAAGCAATACTCCTTGTCGCTTCATGCTACAAAATTGGAAATAAGGGCGGATTTGATGGACCAGCTACGCCTTATAATCTTACATATTAAAAAAAGCGCATTATTCGCAAATAAATAATCTAATGGTCAAATTACCGTTTATGGTGCATCTTTTGTAACGGAAATAAGCACTAATGGGACGGCTTTTGAAATCAATAGTGATTATTATTAATGCCACCTTTTCCACCTTCTTTACTGGTTTACTACGAGTTTTTGCACTAATTAAACGAAAAGCAGTTTTATTGGAATACTTCGGATTCGGCTGTTCGCCTAACAAACCGCTTTTATATCTCTTTAACATTTCAGGACCCCACTCCGCGCTGATAGCAAAATTCACGTTTCACCGTCGCCTTGGTTACTACATGATTCAAACGTACATTCCTTCTATGCTCACAGTGACGATATCCTGGTTTTCGTTCTGGATTTCACCAGACTCGCCACCCGCCCGAGTAGGCCTGGGAATCACAACAGTGTTAACGATGATCACGATTTCTAACAGTGCGCGCGCGCCATTGCCTAAGGTGTCTTACACTAAGGCCATCGATTGGTTCCTGCTTATGTGCCTAGTTTACGTGTTCGGAGCGCTCATGCAATACGCCATTGTGAACTTTTTCGCGTGCAAAGTTCAGTACAAGAGGCAGAAAAACAATAGAAAAGCTGAACAGGAGGTAAATCTTAAAGCTTTACCTGGACCTGAACATTTTAGCTAATAAAAATCTGTGGAACTTAAAAAATAGATCTGTTAAATTCTGATTTGTGACATATTGAAACTAAGAGCGCCATAACAAAGAACTGTTCTGTAGTTTTAAACAGAATTGTTGTCATCCTTTAGGATTCCATTCAGACTGCTAAGACAAGTTGCATACTGGCATGAAGATATATGGATATGTGGCCTAGTTGTCCTTCTAATTTAACTAAAATACTACAACTAAGGACAAAATGAAACATTAAAAAGAAACATTTTTTCGCATCACTCAACTGCATGTTTCTCAATACTCGAAGTAGCAAGGGGAAAATATGAGTATATTTTGCATGTGCCTATTTCTATGATTTATCCAGTAGAAAAACAATTCTGTACATGGGAAATGAGTATACATGTAGCTATGTTATTTCATTCTTCGTCGTTTCTTGTTCTTAGATCTTACAACAAGAGTCTGAACAAGAAGAAGAAGAAAACAATAAGCTCAACCCGTGTTCAAATGGATCGATAAAGAAAAAGGACTCCAATGGAAGCTATAGACTGGCTGTTGTCATGTAAGGCTTGTGATAATTTTATTAATGGAGTAGTACATGCGACAGAATGCATTGTTGAGTTATATATCAAGCGGGAATTAAAAAAAGAGAGAGAAGTGCTTTCAAAATTCCAAACACGAGGCACAGCCGACTGATTGCTTGACGAACAAATAAAGTGTTTTTCAATTCCCAACTGCTTACTGCTTTGTATATATATTTGAACAACACTTGAAAAGAAAAATTCACTATTAAGAAAATGTCCAAGGAATTGCGTGCATCATTAAAGACATTGACTCGATAAAAAAAACAGTAGAAGTATAGTGTATTTTTTCCAGAAATAAGAATTATTATTAAAGTAGAAGATAAACTTATACCCCATTCACACCAACGCTTAAACATGTTTAAATGTTGTTTAGTTTAAAACAGGTTTAGAAAAATACCTCCTAACCTCCCGTAATATTTGGAGTGAAATCTTTACTAAAAGAAACTTTATTGACTTTATTATCATTCCAGGTAGTTTGAGTCATATACATTTCAAAACGTTCAAGATAGAGGCTAAAACGTAGTTAAACTAAACGACATTTAAACATGTTTAACTGTTGGTGTGAATGGGGCATTAGAAAGGCTTTAGGGCCAATTAGAACGGCTGTGTAGACACTAACGTATACGTCATAATTAAAATTATATTTACGTCATAATCATGAGAAAATAAAGTTGAAATTATAATAGAAGTACGACGCTTAAGTTGGCAAACGTTCTCTTCAAAAAATATGTTCTACTAAGTGAAAAATAACTTTAATCCATTCAATTCAAGTGATATTCTTTTCACCCTTGTTTGGGTTTAACATTTACTTCTTACGTTTTTCAGAGACAGCAAGAATCCGTTCTTTCCTCGAACGAAACTGAACAAGCCACATTCCAAATTAAGATTTAATCGTCGCCCAAAACAAAAGGTAAAGTAAATATAAAGTCCATCTAACCTCCATCTGAAGGAAATTCGAATTATGCCAGTCTTTATACCGAATTACCATGATCCAATCTCAGAGAAACGGTGAAAGATTATGAGAAAACAGATATTTTTATTACTACAGATTAACTTTAGAAATAAATTTGATTTGCAATGTTCCGTTTTGATATATCTAACATATATCGGGATTGCTTAGCCACGCTTGCCTTGTAATATTAAATTCTTGGGGACTACAGTGCATTCTGAAGAAAACGGAATATAAAACCTAAACATTTGTTCACAGTGAGATTCTTAACAATTTTGATGTTTGCTTGGAATATCATAGTTGTAGTGGGTTTTCATTGCAAAAACAATATATTGTTTCCACATAGGAGAGAGATGATCTTGAAGAGAGTGACTCGTCACCTCCTAAGAAGTACCACTACTTTTGGGACCCCTATGAAACAGCTTTCATGTCTTCGGAAACCGCCTACACAGTAGACAAATATGCTAGGATCTTCTTCCCTGTCACCTTCGCGTTGTTAAACTCTATATACTGGATTGTATATGCACCGGATAAGGTCATCTTCTGAGGTGCACGTGAGAGAGCACGGTTGTTTAAGTGTTATGCTGCGTCAAACTTGACATCTGTAGCTCCATAGGTGGAGTGGTGGTCAAGGTCATTGTCCTGTGCCCTAAAGCTAGACATTACAGCCGACCATCCGCAAAAGAGTACTACCTCGAGTAGGGAGGATTCTCGTACTGTGGAGACAAACACTAGTCGTGGCCTCGGACTCATGTTGACACTACATTTTTATATAGAAAACGGTTTGAACCCAGGAATATCCGTAGTCTGTCGACTCTGAAGATGACGTCCGTTCATGCAGGTTCTCGAAACGCCATGCAGTCAGTGTCAACAACATTACATTCGATAGACTACTACATTTTAAATCTGCCCATAATATAAGGGACACCAACCTAAGCAGACAGTTAAATGTGTCCCAAGTGTGCCACTTTCCATTGATAGTAGACCACTGATGCGTCTTTTCAACAACGGGTATTAAGCTGGGTGTCAAAGAATCCTGGCAAAATTATGCTAAACTCCGCCGGCTTCTCCCCCCTTACGGAAAATAACAATCATTGAGTAATGTTCAGGATTGCACGCACAGGGAGCCCACGCTAAAATCACAAAGTGTCCTCAGCTAGATAATTCTCTCACATATGAAGTAATATAAAAATGTCAAATAACTCTGTCAATATGAATTATTTGTTAAACAACACTTGCGTGCAATCCTGGACGAAAGTTCAAACATGATAGTCGATAAATACTACGAAATCTTAGGACAGATATGTAGGGTAAAAATAATGAGTAAGTAACTTCTCGATATCTTTTAATGTAAGTACTGAAATTATCTAGTTTTAATACTGGTCATATAGCCTCGCAGGTTCACCTTCAGTCATGTATGCAATGCTGTTTAGACCTTTCAAATAGTTGAGTGCAACCGGCTGACACGACAAACTAAAAGTTAGCAATAAACTTGAGTTGACAAACTCAAGTCACGCGCGTAAGAACGTCACATGAACAGTTGGCAAACTCAAGTTGGCGTGTGTGAACATCACATAATCAGTTGCCAAACTCAAGTCGGCGCGTATGAACGTCGCATCAACAATTGGCAAACTCAAGTAGTGTGTGTAAACGTCACATCAACAATTGGCAAACTCAAGTAGTGTGTGTAAACGTCACATCAACAATTGGAAAACTCAAGTTGGCGTGTGTGAACTTGACATTAACAGTCGGCAAACTCAAGCTGGCATGTGCGAACGTCACATCAACAGTTGGCAAACTGAAGTTGGCATGTGTGAACCTCACATCAATAGTTTTCGCACTCTTTTGTATTTATAGTGTTTACCGTTTCTTGATGTTTTCGGAGTAAGGAAAAGAAACTTAATTTGGAGGAATTTAAGAACACTTGTTGTTTAGATTTCAGTTCTTCTATTCTAAAAAAATTCCCCAACACACAAGACAGTTTATTGTCAGGATACAACTTTCAGACGACTTCAATATGGTATTGGCAGTGGACTCGTTGCACATTTAACCCTTCTTTAAAACTCCCGAGAGTGCCAAAAATCAAACTAAAAAATATGATATCTTTTTGTAAAATATTTGAAAACAAATGATACCATATGCATGGAAAAGTTCTGCCATAGAGGTTTCAAAAATACCTAGTAAAATCATAAAAAATCAGGACATTTTGTTGGAAATTATGAAGTACACTACTCAAGGATTGACGGTAACATGTAATAAATTCACATTTATTTAAAAGGCACTCCACGACTTATGATTATTAAGATATGAGAGGAAAAGTATGCATAAGCTATTTAGAGTGGGAGTGCAGCCCGGGAGGAGGGGAGGACAGGAGGGAAATCAAAGGCTCCTTAGAGCCAACCCGTAAATACCAAATGCTAGCGCGTAACACAATATTACGGTAAGCTTATGTTTTCACACTGACACGGTTCGATATTTTTTAAAATTAAACGTAACACCCAAACCCTATCAAGTTTTTCTTTGTCATTTTGTCATACATGTAGGTATGTCTTAAGGTTACAGTGTACCTTCGGGGGTGTCTCCAGTATAACAGCTCTAGCGTCTTAAGA
This sequence comes from Dendrophyllia cribrosa, assembly GCA_024195265.1. Lineage (NCBI taxonomy): Eukaryota > Metazoa > Cnidaria > Anthozoa > Scleractinia > Dendrophylliidae > Dendrophyllia > Dendrophyllia cribrosa. The sequence goes on along the minus strand of JAJLRJ010000005.1, from coordinate 28,099,605 downwards.
TTACACTTAATATACCTAAACCCAGATATCAAATTAAAGCTTATAGAGCTGGCTATCTAAATATGGAAATCATTTGGTAATAAAATGAATTGTCGAATTTTTTACGACGTCTAAATTCGAACGTCCGAATTAGCTTTAAAACTCTATAACTCAAAGCGATTATTGTATTTTGCTAATTTGATTTGTTCTCGGGTTTCCGGACACGAAGCGCTAAAAAAACGTGTCGGCGATTTCCCATATTCAATTGCAGTGAAAAGTTACAGAATATTTTCGAAAAAGGGAGAAAACAAATTGAAGTGATCGCACGGAAATGGCTCTTGACGAAAACGTTTTCGGAAATAAGAAATTCGCCGAAAAGTTTTTGTTGATTATATGTTAGCCTAGCTTGTGTCCAAATTTGAGGAAAATCGAACAAATTCCCCTTGAGTTGTAGCTCTTTAAAGTGTCCCCTACAAGCGAAAAATTAACTTTGAGAAAACAGCGCTTAGAAAAACATATCGCTTCATAAACAAACTCCGCCCACAAAAATTATACCATCATTTCTCCGTCAATTTTTACTATTTTTCGATATTTTTTTTTGGATGAAAGTTCATTCTCTAAACTTTATTTTGACGCCAAAAAAAAAAAAAATTCAATAAATTTTCGATCTGAAGGTACACTGTAACCTTAAGTAATGCTTTACATAAGAACTATAGTAAACTTCATTGTTCTGCGGCAATGGCTCCTTCCCACATAGAATATCTTTGATTTTAAGAATAGAGGAGGGGCTGATGGTTCATAATTATATTTCATTTTATAAAATAACAGAGATACTACGCGCGTTCTGATTGGTCAAAAACCTATTGACTATTGTGCCGGTAAACTCATAGAAAACCGCGCAAAAGAAACCGTAAAGTAAACAAAGTTCAATTATCCGTTACCGCATCACCACACGCGTGAGGAAAAAGAATTTCACTATCCAAGCCGGTTTAGTGTCTTATTGCATATTGTGGTCTGTTAGAAGATAACAACAGAAGATATGTTTCTTGAAAACAATAAGTTGCTGCTCAAACCTACATGTAAGACAAAAATTTCCCACGCACGCAAGCAAAAAATGGCTTATCACCAAAAGAACACCAAGCCTATTTTAAAACTGATATCAACAACAGGAATATATTTTCATTAACATTGGCTTGGAAAGGCTTACATACAGCAATAAAGGACAATCAAAACAACCTCGATAATACTTTATGAAGTTCACTGAGCTGAAGGTTTAGTGAAAAGCTCAAAATGGATCCCAAAGAGCAAACAATGGCTCTCAAACTAAGGAAATTTTCGATTGAAATTCAACTGAAGTTTATAAATGTAAGCTTACCTACAAATCCTAAGATAACTTCTAAATAAGACGGATTTGCACAGTAGAAATAAAAAGTATAGCTTTGTTGTTTAGGAGAATTATTTTACGCCGATTCCATTTATACGCTTTAAGTCTTATCGTGTTTTGTTTTTTAGAGCACTTTGCTTTCTATGGAATACTTTTGTACGGGATGCAGTTTAAATTCTGATTGTGTCCAAGCAAGGATGATCAATTAGCAAGAAGAAAATGAAACTAACAAAAATTATAGGTTTATGGTTAAACAAATTTTTTTGCATGAAATGATCAGTCTTTTCCATCAAACGAATCAAACTCTCAGAACTGTAGGCTTAACAACAATGAGCTTAGTTTTCATTCGGCACTTAAAATGTAGAGAAGTACGGGCTTCACACGGTACACTTCAAAGAAAGTAGATAAAGTCGAAAACAGTTTCAGAAGCTGAGTTTCTGGAACTAACCTTTATTCCAATTGAAAAATTCTTGACAAGAAGGCAATCTTTGAATCCAAAATACGCCATAAAAATTGTAGGTTTCCAAACTTCTGATTTATAATGTTTGCGGCGGCAGATTCCGGACACAATTCAGTCTGGATTTCCCATTCAAAGAACTTTTGAATCATTGAATAATTTACTTTTTTCAGCTGATAAATTTCAACTGATGAATTTCAAAGCGTTAAAACTTTTCATCACTTTCGTTGAACCCGTGAATGTCCTGAGTGCAGCTTTGTCACTGACATCGAGTAAAGTTCATTTATTCTTTCAGCCGCTTTGATTGGTTTTCCCGCGTCATCCGATGAATGTTATGAGAATAAGCTACTTGATCGGCAGAAAATTACAACAAAGTTCTCTCTTTCCAAACGTTTACATAGTTATTTCATAAAAGCAATAGAACATATTTTCTATGAGTTTACCGGCTTTATAAACCCACTTGGGATGTTGGGAGAACACTCGAAAAGCTTGTAAATCACTCGCCTGCGGGGTCTTTCTGCATGTACCGGTATCCATGAACCACTCATTGTCTTCCATTGTTTGTGAGGTATTGTCTTTTTGGTCTTGTTTTGCATTTGTATTATTGTCGTTCTTTGTTCCTTTTGTTTTACGTAATGTGTGCTCCGGTACATGCAGAATCTACCCGCCTGCGGCTCGTGATTTACAAGCTTTTCTCGTGTTCTCCCAACATCCCGCGTGGGTTTATCACGCCGGTAAACTCATAGAAAATGTGTTCTATTGCTTAAATAAAAATACAGAAAATCCATTTGCGTCAAGTATATTTTAGGTAATGTTCGTGCTTAACCAATCAGAATAGCAGAAGACAATAGCTACTAATTTTGCTTATTTGATGAAGTTCCCCAAATACAATATCTTTTAAAAATTGCATGTTGTGCGATTGGATCTCGAAATACTTGAAACCTTAAAAAATTTAGACTTTATGCACCTTGAACCCTAACGTTTTAGCGGTTTTTGAGTCTAGGCCAATGAGATCACTAGTTGTAACAATGAAAATAGTTGAATTGACATTCCATCGTGCATTGCCGTTCAGCGCTATCCTTCTTATGCGGATCATTACTTAATAGGTTTTTAGCGGAGCACTCGCCGGGCCGAAGGCCCGGCTGCGCAGCCCCATACTCATAGAACCTAGCCCGTCATTTTTCATGGTCATGGCTAGCGGAATGTTTCGCGGGCGCGCGTGTGCCCTCCGCCCTCCGTCGCGCAGGTAGCTCCGTCGCGCAGGACTAGCTCGCGGGCGCGTATGACGTCGCAAAACATGCGCGTACGACGTCATGTTGAAACCAAAGCGAGGCTTTTTTTTTCGCGCGGTTACACGGCCGAATGTCACGTCAGCTGGGAAAACACTTCGATGTTTTGCTGTGTTTACTGAGCGGAGAAAACGGTTTAAATTAAAGTCGTTATTTTCCTGCATTTTTTCGTGGTTTGCTACTCAAGACAGGGATGCTAATTAAGGGATACTCAGAAGCCGCTTTAGTGACAAAAGAAGAGCTTTCAGGGATAAAATCTTGCTTCGAGGAACTATATACGTTTTTAGCAATGCGAGAGATGAGTTCGTTTTACGGATTTCAGCACCAAAGCGGAGATTTAAAGAATTTCCAAGCACAGTAGTCGCCGGAGGGACTTAAAGGTAAAACAAACAAGAGGCTACACTTAGCCTATACTCATGCGCAAGAGACTCTAAGACGCGCGATTGAAGTTACCAATTTTTCTGTGCTCGCTTTTAATATTTGATTTATTGATTCCGATCAAATCCACACTCGTCTATAACTTTCCAAGCTGTGAATTATTTCTGTTACATTTGAAAAGACTACTTAAAAAAATAGGCAGTAGATGACATGCTGTAAAAAGAAATTTGATAATCAATATAAAGATTTAGTTTTCCTGTGTTACTTAATCGCATGCAACCAGTGTAAAATGGGTTATTCCAGAAAAAATCCCCCCCCCCCCCCCCGACGGATGCAATATTTTTTTACCCCTCCCCCGCCCGGATTTCCCGGCCAGGCCGACCAACCCTCGTACCTTGATTTTTAACCCAGATACCCCCTCCTGCCCGGATGGCCATTAACTTTTTGTAGGCCCTAAATAAACAGGAAATCGCATTCAGGAGATCCGGGATTTTTTTAAAGATTTCAAATCTTTGGTGAGAATTGCTATGAATTGGTCAAACATTTTGTAAATAAACGTTGCGTGACGCATTCACTAAAATCTTTCCGTGATTTTAAGACCAAATCGAAATGAAATGTTTCCATAACTTAAAGCTGGTTCTTTAAAAAAATGCTTTGATTTTGCCATCTGTAATAAGTTTTTTCCAAGCTTCACAGTTTCTTCAAAGTGTTGTCGCAAATACACAATTTTGCTTTGTGCAAATTTTATGTCAAATGTAATTTGATATCAAGCTGTTTTTATAATCACTGAATCTAAAATATATTTTCTATAAAAGGTCAAAACTTTTGAATGAAACTCATATTTCCTTGAATGAAAATGTCTTTCCTTTGATTAAAAGAGTCAAACACTTTTCAGAATTCAGTGATTTTCTGCTTCTGGAAGTCTTGGCGATATATTGTATCCTAATTACTGCGAGGAACCGGCTAGCGTCTGCGAAAATATAATAAACATCACAAAATAATTCAATTCAGCAACCTATTTTTATTATACTTTCTAAAATCGCCGACTTTTCCTGTGTAATAGAATGCCAATCTCATCCGGAAAAATGATTCGTATAATAATGCTTTCGCTAATTAAAAAAAAAAACAGTTCTGAATGGTCAAAGGTACAGAAATGAAATGCTGGCGGCGTTTGAATCATGAGTTCGGATAGCTCATGGTCTGCTAACAAACACTTCGAATCACAGCTCGATTTTTCACTAAAACCTTTTTCCAAACCACGAAAATACCTAAAATAATATTTGAAAACAATACTTGGCCACATTTGGTGAAAGCTGTGCTTGGTAAAGCAGTAAAAATAACGAGAAAGCTCCGTTTACCTTTTCCACGAATCCAAAGCGCGCACGTACAAACAATCTTGACAATCGAGTCGTCTAATCCGAAGCTATCAGAACTGTCTCATCGTACAGCAATCGGGTGAACTTGGCACAACTTCGCGCTTCGGAAAGTCGGACTTACTTACACAGGTGACAGCATAGTGGTTACTAGTAACCTAGTAACCACAAAAAGCAATAAAGTCAGTAAAAATCTACATTAATATGACACGCATTCCCTAGTCCATAATCCACAGAAGTCCAGTCCCAAAGTCTAGTTGTTTTATTAAATCTGATGGGCTCAAGTAACGACGCTGTTTTGCCGTGTGTTTCTATTGTTCTTTCTTGAAAAAAGTCTTGAAATTACTCACCACAGGCAGCGAGGACTGCTCCGATACAGACATTACAAAGAATCGGCAGTAAAACGGGAAATAAATTGCGAGTGCGAGAGATCGATGTTTGACATTTTTGCCTCGGAAGAACTCTGATTAAAAATAGCTCTTAGTTTTTTCAGAATCGCGACAAATTCGGCTTCAAGTTGTATGCTGTGTATAAAAGCAACGTTCACCTCTGTGGGAGAAATACAGGACTGACTTATACACCAATAAGACCAAATGACGGAAAATGTTTGTCATGCGCATGCGTATCAAACATTTGTTTTATACTTCAATGTACCATAAGAAAAGAAGCAATTTAAATTTTAAAAATTTAAACAAGATAAGAAGACGTCCGACATGGAGAATTCAGTCATCGTACCTGCAAACCACGTTACTATTGAATGTTTTATAAATGAACGCTGTACCACAATGAAGCCAGTCATTGTTGTGAAGATAATATATACCTGACGTGAACGTTACTGATGTGAGTAGGGTTGTAGGAGACGCTGTCGTGACACTTCAGTAACGATGTTTTACCGGAAGTGAGAGTAGCCGGAAGTCACTAAACCGGACGTGTAAAAAGCAAAGCTGTGAACCGGAAATACACAATTTAAAATATGCGTGAATAAATTTGCATGCAAAATCGTGACACAAAAAATAAAAATAATAAAAAGAAAAACGGAGCCCATTTTATAACTCATGCCGCTACGCGCATGAGTAATTACATTTTTTGATGGGAATTTATCTTGATATCAATCTGTGATTGACTTTTTGTTAATGTGTTCTCGTTAGTTTTGGAGAATTGTTTTTAAACGTGTAGCTTAAATTCAGTTGTATTAATTTCTTGAATTTCATCGAAGACACGGCTCGGCCTCGATGCGCGTTTTGCGTTTTGCTTTTCAACATAAACTAATGGAGATTTGAATAAAGTTTTTCGAAAGAAGATTGTGTTGTCCATTTTTATGTGTTTGTTCATTCATTACATAGGTTGAAAAGCGATTTTATGTAAACAAAACAAGACTTGAATTTTATTATAGTTCTAACTTCACTCGCGTGGCCGTATGCAAATATGTTTGTGTAGTTTTGGCAATTTTGATTTCCAAATCAGTTTCTCAGGCATTTTTTGACAAGCAACAACTGTATTTTTTAACAGTAGTCGTAATAGTTATTCTAGACGGAGAAAAAGTTGTTTTTGTGAACTTTTGTACGGTCTAAATGTACTGTGCAGACGGTCGGGTAATACTGTTTTTGAGAATTGCTAAAATTGAAAAATAGCCCGGTCGTCAATATTAATCTTAATTCTTGTGCTTCCGACCTTTCACCTATTAGTTAAGTTTCATCTTAGTTAAGCTTGTTCAGAGGGTCTTTAGAGGGCGCCGCTGTTAGGCTAAGCCTAACTATATATATATTACACCTTAAGCTTTAATTTACATTTGGCTACTTAATGCAAAACTCACTTTTAAATGAAATTTAAACTGAGGGTAAATCTGAAATTTCGGTAGCTTCACGGCTGGTTCTCATATAATCGTCCCGGTCGTTTCAAAAAGTGCACGGACGATCGGGACGATTATATGAGAACACTTCTCAGTGAGACGACCCGGGACGATCGCAAACGACCCGGACGACTGGGACGATCGCGGTCGCTTGGATAGAACTGTGTTCTATTCGGACGACTGAGACAATCCTGAAAACTCGGGGACGATCATATAAGAACTTCTCTCAGGCGACCGGGACGACTGAGGCGATCGAAGCGATCCAAATCTACCCCAGAATGCAGTATTATTGCCCAAAACATGTTGCCGGACCCAGTTTACGATCGCGCTATTGACGTTCAAGACGACCGGGACGATCATATGAGAACCCAAATCGCTTGAGTCGTCCCGATCGTCTGAGTCGTTTGCAAAGAACTTTTGAAACGACTCGGACGACCGGAGCGACCGGGACGATTATATGAGAACCAGCCTTTACGTCCGACTTCCCCGTAAATGTACTGGTACACCTTGACAAGCATAATAAAACTCAACCCATAATCATCAAGATAAATCATTTTAATAAATAAAAGTGATTATCTATTTTTATCCCTGCTATTATTATCTTCATACAATGTTTATGATAAAGTTTTTCCATACATTAAGTAACGTTACCTTGTATTAACAAGGTATATTAAAATATTACGTAGAGCATCTTATTAATTTTATATACTTAACCATTAGTTCAAATAAACATATAAAAATAGCACATCATTAATTTTGTAAATAACAACCTCAGTCTATTTGTACTATTGAATGAAATTTTTGTACTCTTGTATGAATGACATTCGCCCGTTCAAATATGGATAAACTTAACTATATATATTAAGAGCTTTTCAAAGTTAGAGAAATCGAACCCTTCCGATACATTTTGTTCGATAATATTCTGAAAAAGATGATCAGGAATGAGCGAACGTAATTTTAAATGTAAAAATTAAATTAAGGCTCGACCTCTGTGTAAAAACAAGCAAAACCTGCTGACAAAAGTTTAAACAGAAAAAAAAGTTTAAACAGAGTCTAGTAAATCAACAGCTTAATAGTTAACAACTATTCACCGAAGTGGAGGTGGGTAGTGGTGGATATTTACCGAGCCGCGAAAAAGTTTTAGTATATACTGAAACAGTGAGATAATATAACGAAAATGGTGCTTTTTAACTCATTTATTCCTGTCAACGATTACAATTGTCGCGCGCGCAAATTGCTGGGAGGTGAATAGCATTTCCTATTCCGAGTTTTAGTAGCCAATCAGAGCGCGCCAACAATGCTATCCACTGTTTCAGTATATACTAAGTTAATTTATACCGAGGTTAACCGAAGTTATATGTTACGTTCGTAGTCTTATCTCCTTTATGTTATATAAAACAAAAAAAGCCAATCGATTGGTTGTATTCCAGAATAAGAATCCAGAGATTTCTCAGCCCGTACTACCAGGGTCAGGCTTGAGTAATATATAAAGTGATTTTAACTTTTGAGTTTGTGCACATGAATCCTAAAGTGTATTGATGCAAATGAGAACTGTTGAGTATAGTACTTCTGTGGTGCTGTTTTTTATGCTGTAGAAGGTATCTATCTTTTGAGTTTATGGGTGAAATCATAAAGTGTGACCATTGAAATGAAAGTTATTTAGCAGTACTATCCTGTTTATTATGCTGTACAAGGTGGTTCTAACTTTTGAGACTTTCGAAAAAATTCGTGGTTACGCCCGATTTTTTCTTTGGATTCCAATAGCCTCTGGTGAGATCTGCAGTTTTTCCACATAGTCAAACACCGAGCAAAATACCTTTGTATCAGAAGACACTGTCCTTAAATGATATACTTTATTAACAACATTAAAAATACGAGCCCCCTTTAGCCCCTAAAAGAACAGGCTTTTTGAGTGAGTATAACTGATAAAATGTGCTGGAGTATCCTCTGCGTTTTACGCCCTTGTGTTTATGCTGACGCTACAATTGGAAACCGGACTCAAAACTAGACATTATTCTTCTTGTCAATTCGGTCATGATTTTGAATCAAGAATTTATGTTACATCTTTTTACATCTAATTAAAGGATCACCTCACATATAATTCACTGAATGTCCAGCATAACAGCGAATAAAATAATGCACTTGCCTACAATCTTTGATATTTATCGTCTTATGGACAACAGGCTCTCTATTGTCACTCTCAAGGTTTTCCCGTCATACTATCAGGGAACAGAATTTTCAGTCGTTCTTGCTCCCCCGCTTTTGACTTCGAAGTAGCAGGCGTTTTCCCTCTGTAGCCTCGAGACTAACTTGTTGACAAGTGCAAGTACAAGTTACAAAACAGGCCCTAAAGAGGTTCGGTACTCAAGGGGTCCGACCTAAACAAGCATTAAACAACTATATCACAAGCCAAAGTTTTCAAGTAAACATACGGTCACTCCCGACAGAGGATATCTCTGCACTTATATTCATAAATCAGCCTTCGACAACAGTACTGTGAAAGCGCGCGAGAGAAACATCTGATACCCATGACTCGCCTTGATAAAACCTCCACTTATCGTGTGATTTTTTTCAGTTATACAACCGGGTCCTGCAATGCCATAGTATATTAGACTGCGCTCCGGCAGAGAGAAGTTTCGAACTCCGGATCACTGACTCCGGACTCCAGGCTGCTCCTGAAAAACATCTGATACCCATGGCCTGCCTTGATAAAATCTCCACTTATGTTGTGATTGTTTCAACTATACAACCGGGTCCTGCAGCGCCCCCTCCCCCCAACCACTTTGGGACCGCGGCGGAGCTCAGTCCTTTCCATGAACCAGCCAGTAGATACAGTTGAAAGCAAAAAACGTCAAAGGAAAACCAACCCGAGAACACTTGTCAATGATCAGTGGGTCAGCGATCACATACCAACGTTTTGCTTCCGTTTTCTCGGGAAATGTTTTCATTTCCACGTCAAGTGATTCGTTTTCTGTTTCAGGGCTGAACACTCGCTTCAAGGTCGCACGGCGAGGTGAACACTTTGAACCAAATATAGAGAGAAACTCTCTCTTTTCGTCCTGTTCAGAAGGAATAAAAACATCACAAATAAACGTAAAATAAAGCTAGAAGGAAAGAGTAAGCTTGCACAATAGACCATATTCGTATTCTCGGTATTGAACTGGTACTAGCTTGCAATGGAGGCTAATGCGGGGGAATATCATTAAAAATATTTGCATGTGAAAAGATTTCCCCGCATGAGCCTCGACTGCAAGCTAGTACTAGTTCAATACCGAGAATACGAAAATGGTCTATTGCAAGAACGCATTCGATTGACATATTCCGGAATAGGAATAACCGCCAATGTCCGTACTTTGAGTCGGTACTCTGATTCTGAAACACGCGTAATATATTCGAATAGTTAAGAGGACGCATGCGTTGCCCTTGAATAGAGTTTGAAGCGAATAGACGTACCGAGTTTGACACCGTTTTAGTTTAACTTGTATCGGTATGAGAATCTCGGTATCTTTTTCATGGGTTTATTCATTTGAACCCATGCGTGCAAATCAGACAGATATCTTAATGATGATAATGAAAACGGTGATCATGATGATTATGATTATGATGATGATGATGATGATGATGGTAGGGATGATGAAAATTATAACAATGGATGCTGAAGATGATGATGACATCGATTCACATCTAAATACGGAGCAAAGAAAGCAAACAAACAAATACTTAGTTCTCACCTTGGAACTAGTAGTTGATTCCCTGTTCGGTGCCGGCTTAGCATTGATCTTATTTCTGATATTTATGATATAAGCTACAAAAGTGTACTCCAAAATGGACCCAAAAACAAAGATTAGACACATCAGTAGGTACCAGTCTATCGCTTTCACGTAGCTCACTTTCGGGAGCGATGCGCGAGCGCTGGAAATGAGTGTCGTCATCGTGAGCACGGTCGTGATTCCCAGAGCCACGCGTGCAGGCGCCGTATCGGGGTTAATCCAGAATGATATCCAACTGATTATGACGATGATGGTGGACGGAACGTAGGTGTCAATCAAGAAGTAACCAATCCGGCGCTTCATCTTAAACTTAGCTATCAAAGAGGAGTGGTTACCTAGAGCAGCATGAAAAATACGTTATTTTGTTGACTGAAAAACGATTACATGCGATGACATTTTCTTCTAGATAATACCAGAAAATAAATCAAAATACAATTTTATTATGGAAGTCAAGATGATTCCAAAATTACTATCACCAGATAGGAGTGGAGATCCAGGAAACAAATTTTTTATATGTTTTTTAGCTAAACAAAAAAAATAACAAACGATATTAATACAACGAAGAGGTATGGAAGAAGAGCTTAAAAAAACAGGTCTTCACTTATTTTAGTGACCCTTCGAAAAGTCAAAAAAACATATTTTTATCAATGGAAACCTAAAAATGATGGTCCAGTTTTGTTATATTTTTTGTTAACTTGTTATTAATTATCTTTAACTGCAGATGAAAAATCTCAAATAGACTGCAACTGAAAAAATTTGTTTTGTGATAATAGTTATCATCATTGCTCACTAAAGGGTTATATAATTACAGATGTTTTATAAGGATATGTAGTGTTAACAATAGTAATCAGTATTACATAACATAATTGACCATAAGTAGATGCATGTATACATGGCCTACTTAAAAACCAGTTCAGTCATTTTTATGCTTTTCACCCAGTGAATGTAGCTACCGTGTTTAAATAACCAAGTTCAAGTTAAGGCCGCTTACCATCTTTCAGAAATAGCGGCAGACCCTGTCGGTTTTGCCAGGCATTCAAATTGGTGCGTACCGTAAACAAACAGATCAGATCGGCAGGCCAGTTTGAAAAATGGTAAGCGACCTAACTAGCCAATTCAGTTATTGTTTATCATTTTTACCTATATTGTATTGATTAATCACCGTTGATTTCTCTACACCAACCAACTCAAACTGAGGGAGTTCAACCTCCTTGTTGACATAAATAGCTGATGTATTGTCATGTCGTGGATTCCATGCGTACCATACGTCCGTTGTCTGGTAGCCATCTGAATAAAAAAATATGTCACTGGACTCACTCTCTGACTAAAATACGATATAGTTTGATCGTCCACTGGATTAAGGATAGATCTTAACCTTTTCCCTCCCAGAGTCAATTATAGAGGCATGTAATGTAGTTCTAACTTTTGAGTCTGTCGACGAAATCCAATGGTGTGACCCGTGATTCAGATGAAACCTCTTCAGTCGGCAGTACTTTTGCATGGAACCATTAGTTTTTTAATATTTGACAATTGAAATTTAGGATTTGTCTTCAATTTTGATTTTTGGCGCTGTTGGAAGATAAAGGGTTGAAGAATTTGTTGTTCTGACGTTTTGATAAACTGAGCACAATTCGCGAAGTGAATATACAGTATCACTTGGACCGTCTAAGTCACATTTAGTTAGCAGTGCCTCTCGTTAACAACGGTACCTTTGCCTTGATCTAATAGGTAGTTACTAAAACTAAATAGCCGTTACTAAAGGAAAAAAATACTACCTGGTAGTCCATCATTTGTCGTAGGAATAGTCGAGTGTATGATCACGCGTATTCACGAGGTAAAAATGAAATGAAGTTAGACATTTTTATGGTAAAATTCATTTACAAATTGTAGATGTCAACTTACAACTCTCTAAAGCCAATATACACAACTGGGTGTCATGAGGAAATCGACGCAAATCCAGCTTACATGACGTAGTTATTGTGAGTCTGAAAACAAAAGAGTCATTGCTAAGATCGGCTGGAATTATGCGGCGTTATGACAGCTGGTCCTTACGGAAAACTTTTACTGTAATGATGATATTTGATATGGCGTTCAAACTTTTTCCGATTCGTCTACAAAACAAAAAAAGAAACAGATTGTGCGTTTCAAAGCAACATTGCTAATATTGTAAAGATTTTTTATAATACGACTACATGTCAGTTTGTCCTTTAAAGAAAAAGAGTGCCATTTTAGTGAGCTGAGAACCGTTTTCTGCGAGGGAGCGTTTACATGATAATGATTATGAATTTATGGCCCTGTATTCATCTACTAAAAATTAATTGAATTTTTTCTCAGCATCTTGATGGATGCAGTTGTCTACAGATATTAGAATTATTGACTACTTTCTTTAGAAAATCAATACACGTGCAAAGCCACTTTACCATACACTATATTTTACGACCTACCGAACCAACGTAGCCTTAACCGTTTGCCTAAAATCCCCATTTTATAACAGGAATCACCTCACCTAACACTGTAGAAGATGCTTCCATTAGGCCGGATTTGTAAGAGATAGTTCTCCGTGGTGACATCATGGAAGTAAGCGTTCTTGGTTCTTAGAAAGTACGTACTTGGGATCCATATTTGTTTGTTTATGTTACTGCTCAAGGTCAGGACAGGGTCGGAGGTCAGATGACCAAAAGCCAAACGTTCATCTCTCCAGTATTGGCGTAAGTAAATGTCAATTGTGAAATCCTGTAAGCGATCACGAAAAACAGTGATTAAATAGTGGAATACATGTAGCAACTAATTCATTTGATCGATTAATAATCGATAATGAATGATTGATTGATTAATTAATACGTTGATAGATTGATTAATTGATTGATTGATTGATTGATTGATTGACTGGCTGACTGACTGACTGATTGATTCATTGATTCATTGATTGATCGATTGATTGATTGATCGATTGACTGACTGACTGATTGACTGACTGACTGATTGACTGACTGACTATCTGGCGCTGGCTGACTGACTGACTGACTGACTGACTGACTGACTAATTGACTGACAGATTCATCGAGTGATTAATTGTAGAATCAGGCACACATTTGATTTCACATTTCTTACTTAACTCTTGATTTATTTATTAACTTTACCTCTCTAGTTTACAGGTGGAGAATGTTATAACCAACGTAATATACGTTGTATCGGCCTAACAAACTAAAGCAAAACTTTCCTAAACAACCAACAGAACTATAAAGTACAAACTAAGTAAACTTTAAAAAACAAAGCATTATTTTATTCTTACCATCTTAACTTCTTCCATCGCCCAAATATTAGCAACGTACATATCAACTCGGACTTCTCGTGGAGAACCTAAATGAAGGAACAAATAAATTACAACATATAGTAATAAATGAATAGGTTAACTAGTTTTTCAAAACCAATGTGCTTGTAAAGGATACATTAGGAGTAGAAGAATTGTGCAACATAGCCACTGTGTATGACACTTCACTGTAATAGCCATTTAAAAAAGGCGAATATGCGAGACTCTTGATGGCGTCAAATTATGAAAGAGGTACCAATAAACCTGGTAAAGCCAGTATTTGTTTCGGTCCACACCAGGTTCAGTGGATTGGGGTTTTCTGGTTCTCAAACCTGATTTACCAGGCTTGATACCTATGTACACAAAAACTGGTTAACCCCAGGAACTCAGGTAAGCCGGTTAAAGGTCAGCTAATGTAACGACTGCATGGGTACTACAGCTACTACAGCTACTACAGCTACTACAGCTACTACAGCTACTACAGGTACTAAACTATATGGGAGTACTACAGGTACTACAGGTACTACAGGTACTACGAGTACTACAGGTACTACAGGTACTACAGGTACTACGAGTACTACGAGTACTACAGGTACTACAGGTACTACAGCTACTACAGGTACTACGAGTACTACAGGTACTACAAGTACTACAGGTACTACAGGTACTACGAGTACTACAGGTACTACAGGTACTACAGGTACTACAGGTACTACAGGTACTACGAGTACTACAGGTACTACAGGTACTACAGGTACTACGAGTACTACAGGTACTACAGGTACTACAGCTACTACAGCTACTACAGGTACTACAGCTACTACAGGTACTACAGGTACTAAACTATATGGTCATGATAGTGTATAGGAGGCTCTATATTCGTGACGGTTATCATGGACCTATTACCCTAAAAAGTTTAGTTTCGACTTAAAAACCCTGGGGCTTTTTTGTTTGTGTTCTGTTTTACATCTACCTTGGCTAACTTGTTCCTGATGACCAAGTAACGAAGAGATATTCCTTACTACGATTATGAGATAGATGTACAATTTCCTTTCGCTCTCTTCACTTGACATGAGCAAAAGGCGCAAAAGTAAATTGTATAGATATGGAAACGGTTCTTGTGGCATAATGCGGTCTTCTTCTTGGTCATTTTATTTTTTTGGCGTTAAATGTGTCTTATGTTAGAATCTTGTTCAGTTCGTTTTTGATAAACTGATAATGAAGTTGTATCCTTGTATGTGTTCCCTTTCTTTGCTCAGGAAGAATATCAAATCAACTCACCTTTCACACCGGGTCTGATTCTCCTGTCGTAGTCCTTCAAAAGAGTTTCTACTATCCAAGTGGAGTTCGCATAAGCAGTAGAGAATTTACTCGACCTGTTGCAACAAGTAAAGAGACAATAGTGAGATGAACTGCTTCTTATCAGGTCTGGTCAATCGTACGTCACTCCCAGCCTTTTTCTCTATTGCAAAATTTAAATCATTTGTGACAAGCTCGCCGTTGACCGTGCATCAACGTCCTAGTGTCCTGCACACAAGACACAAGCGATTCTAAGTAAACACACACTAGTAAAGTCGTTTTCAGGAAGAAGTTAACAGAGAATTTATTCTCTCATTGAAAATACTTATCAAAGGTAAATATTTTTAATCAAAGGTGAAGAAAATTCAAAGTCAGATTTGAATGACAGAGCAAATTGGGAGAAAGATTCGCTTATAAGTGACGTTTTATTTTTGAAAGTCTCTATTTGTCTGCTTTTGTCCTGACCATACATGCATGACTGGATTAAATGGTCAGGCTCTTCATACTGGACTAGCTTAAACGCGCCTTGCACAAACCCAGCACCGGGTGACAGAAACATTGCGAGGCTATAACTTATAAAAAATGACTGATGGTCAGTTAGTGACAGTCATTTTCCCTTTCAATTGATGACTCTGAAAATATGATAAAAATGCCTAGTTAATAGTATACTGTTAATTTTGTAGTCTTCTTTGCCAGCGTTGTCCTGTTGTTTCTTTGGCGGCTCGGAGTTGTCGGGCAAGACGTTATCATCGTCGGTCACGTTTAATACCGGTAGTCTTAGAGGTCGAGGGCCTCTTGAAAAAAGCGGTTATTTTAGCGGTTAGCGGTTATTTTATTTTAGACATCTACAACAAAAGTGGCTCACAAAGCGTGAAATTCATTCTCTTCTGTCACATTGCTGATTCCAACAAAATGTGAATGCGTAGATAAAGTGTGCAGGGTTCTGTGTAAAACCACGCTTTTTTTCTCCTTTAGATGACATTCGATGATGTATGAATTTTTGCCACAAAATTCTTCAGGAACGTTCACTTTTCCCCTCCAACTTGTATTAGAGAAATGCTTACTCGCAAACGTTAGTGTAGTATTTTTCAGACTCGCAACTTCCAAAAACCACTCGCATTTTGTGAGTTTGCGAGTGTTAATTTCGAGCCCTGACTTGAGCAAATTCTTATGCTTCCGCGTATGCTTATGCAGTGAAATCCAGGTTTAAGCCTGAATGGTTTTGGTCAAAACCTAGCTTTTATTTTGTAATTTACTTTAACTCGCCCGTACGCTGTTCTCAATCGATCGTGTTCTGATAATAGTCATTCAACATTCAAATGAAAATTCGTGTATGCGCAAGGTACGCAAGTAATCCGGCATTGGCACTGATTATATACTGAGGATTAAATATTCAAAAGCAAGTTTGTGCATTCTTCATTCGCCACGAATAAAACTGATTGGACTGATTACGTTAACCATCAATTGAAAATTAATCAACGAATCTTAATAGATGTTATCGAGACTGGTCATTATCTCGACAACAAAGGCATTTTACAAAAGAAAAACAATATTTTCTCTGTGTATGATGACCCTCTCTATGATGATATGTTCTTTGACTGAGTCGTAAACGGGTTGCAAACATTTGCGAAAAAATGGGACAAACATTATGCCACAAAAGAATTATATTGCCTCAAGCAAATGTATGTTTGGTAATTAACTGTCAGGCAAGTTTCTTTATTATTAATTAAGAGCCTTAATTCTGAGCGAGAAAAATGAGAGTGCCGCTACCACAGACCTGGCATTAACACAGCTGTAAAATAATTCCTGAAGCTGCGAGTATCAACGTTTTTCTTTAAACTTAAACGTATAATTTCTTCTGTGAAAATGTTGAACTTCGAGAGTTTTCCATTATTCTATTTTTGTCTTTCATTTAAGGAAAGTAAAAGCAATCATGTTAGTGTTTGTGAACAAACAGTCAAGAAACAGGTCTTTTAAATTGCTGGACTTTCAGCGGATTAAAGGATTTATAAATTAATTCTAGATAAGGACACCGCAAGAAACAAAAGAAACATACAAGGTTAATATTTAGACAAAATATTCACTTGGCAAAAATTTTTGACATGATAGTTTCATTGTCTAGTAAAATATCGAGAACCGGCTGTTACGAAAATAGTCTGGAAAAAATGTGTTTTAAAACTTGACCATGTTTGGCTTTGAAGTGCACTTAGAATTGTGTTTATTAAAGGAAAATTTATAACGCTATCCGATTTTGTTTTATTGTTGGGCTATAAGAACCTGATATCTAATGAATAAACAAACTAATAACGTAAATTCGCAAACTGAAACAAAGAGGAAACCGAGGCAGTAGTTTATAGTGCTTCAGATTGAAGAGTACATATTCATCATCACACGCTTGTCGTGTCGCACTGTCAAACAATTGTGTAAATCGAAGATGAGCAGAGAAAACGAAAAAGGACCATATTCAGTTACAACAAATTCAACTGGACCTACCTCGAAACGTTGGCGTGAAGCTGATCGGTGAGAGCAACGAGAGCGGCCAAAAGTACCAAGACGGCTTGAAGTGGGTCATATCTGTTTACCATTCTCGTAACCTTGATTACTGATAATTTTAGTGCACTGAAAAGCAAACGTTTTCAAGTTAGATGAACTTGAGGTTTGAAACACTGCTCTCTAATGAAGGTGATGCTATAAATTGGATTGATACAACGCATGCAAGTTTTGACCACAAATATGCACCAGAAATCTCTTGGTGACGTTTTTGTTATGGTGAAATTAAAATTGTCCAAAAATTTGCACATCAAATGTACCGCAATGCACAACACAAAAAAAGTACATAGCTTTGGTTGTGATGCTACGAGATATAGGTTTATTACGTTTATCGTTTGTGAAGTTAACCGGTAAACACTACAAAATAAATAATATGTTGATCGAGTGAAGTACATTGAATCAATAATAGATAGGTCGCTGACCGTTTCACTGAAAACAAATTATTTCTTTTGTGAGTAAACGGATGCTTTACTTGCTCTTGCTTTTTGTGTGGTATGCTGTGCATTATTTCAAATTCAATGAAGAGTGAAAGCAGTACCCGAGTTTTTTTTTTTAATTTGGAAGCTTTACGAAGTTCTGCCCTTTATTTAAAATCCTGTCGGTTTCTTCCTAAACTTAAATACCCGCTCATTATTCTAGTTTTCAAATGAGGGTGTGGAGTTGTTCACAAAATGAGTAGTGAGCTGATGTATAAAACAAACCCGCTGCGCCCAACGACAGTCAATTAAGAGAACTTGTAAGTGAAGGCCAACATATCCGGCCAATAACCACACTTGTCACAAGACAGTGTTAGAACAAGCAAGACAGAAAATAACCATACCACAATCAACCTGTGTAGTCTATAGGAGGATACAATTAAAAGAAACTAAAAACGCCGACAACAAGAACTCACTGACCACTGCATACGTTTAAAAGCTATTTCCAAGTTGTCAAGACAAAACAGAATCGATCGCCATCAATCCGATCGTTTACCTTTAAAACAATAGACTATAAAACGTACCATGAAGTCGTCAATTTTCGCAGCTTTTGAGCGTACAAATACTACAGCTATTATATTTATGTTCCAAAGTGTTTAATATTTACATTCTTTGGATAAAATTAATTATGTGAACCTTCTATAATGCGTATTCTGCAACCTTCTATAATGCGTATTCTAAATAAGTATTCTGCCTTGTTCCCTGCGGGTGATATCCAAATGTGGCTCGCGTAAACTCCTATTTTCTTTGAAGAAATTCCAATAAACTAATCGTCTTAATGTTCCATTGAGGAACCAGTGCAATCACTTTTTTAACAAGAAACAGTGCACTTACGTTGATGGTTGTTATATGAAATAAATAATTTATACTCTAAGCTAAATGTGTTCAAAGAACCTTAAACAGGGAGATATATATAATTATATAGTATGAAGACAAAGTTTCCCAAAGGCTATTGTGGGAAGAATACAATACCAGAAAAATTCTAACGTAAATCAGTAGGTGTAATATTTGATTTTAAAACGTCTTGACATAAAGCAAATTAATAGAAAAGTAACTGAATACTACGTCAATGTTTTTTTTTTTTTTTGCTCAGTTTAATAGCCTTTTCTGAGTTAATGCACTATTGGGTAACTAGACGCTATTCCAGTTTGACGCATTTGCAAATGCTCTAAAACATGAGACGTTTTAGCTAGCTGAGGGTTCCGGCAAAGTTTTTAAGTTATTAAAATACAATAAGATATTTATTTAAGTGTAACTACATTTTTTTCCTCTTTAATACTTATTTTAAAACAAGTTCAAAGAACATAAGACAGAATTTCAAGTGAACTTTTTAATTAAAAATGACTTAATCGCATGGTTAAATCAGAGTTTGTACTTTAAGATACAAACTCAATGGAAATGTATTTTATTAATCTACAATTCAAACAGTGGTTTGCAAATTAATACCAAAACACGTTACAGAGCAAATTTCCGTCCTAGGTTTATTACCAAATCAACTTCATTTCCCGTTCCCAGTACTGAGTTTATGCAAATCCAGCGCGGAGCCCGATTGGAAAGATTAAGATTTCAAATACTCTTGGACAAATTCTGACCATAAAGATAAAACGCGCACAGAAATAACACAATTCCATTATTTTATAGTTTTCTACATATAAAATCGTTACCAAAGAAATTCGAAAATTAAATAAATGAATATAATTTGCGCGATTTTAATAGTTACACTGTAGACTCACGGCTTCTGACCAAATGTAAACGTTGCTTTGTGTACATGTTTATTCCCGTCATTAAGTTACAAGAAAGTGATAATAGTTTCTTGTACTTCACTTGTTAGTTCTCAGTGTATGAAAAAAAGACCGTAAAGTTGTTGGGAAGAAAAATCTTCGAAGCATGAAGTTATCAGTGACATAACATTTGATTTCTTGCATATTTTAATATAAATAAAATATAAACATCTAAAGAATTATGACATTTACGGTGTAACATTTTAACACAAAGGAAGCTAGAGAAAGCCCGAACTGTTCAACGTTTTTATCCCGATTGTATACGAACACTTTCAAGAAAATGGAATGCTTGAAATATGGTTAGATAAGTGAGAGATATTTGTTCGTTCAAGAATAACAATTAATAAAACATCAAGGAAGAGCAAAGTGAACTTTATCGCAGACCAATTATATTTACCACCCGTATATTCAGGAAATAACTGACTTAAAATCCTACTGTGTTGCACAGCACGGTGGGTTATAGACCGCGCGAATCCATTACACAACGTTAAGAAAAAGCAGTGACATATTTCGAAACTAATTCGAAAGTGTTTTTTTGATAAAGCCTCAAATGCTAAGATATTTTGCGGTTTAAAACACTCAGTAGATACACTCACCTTTTCAAGAAGCAGTAAAGTTCTTAAATTTTAACTTCCACCACAGAGCGTTCAATTCACAAAAGTCTGTTAGCGCTCGCGAATTTCAAGTACTTGCCTAGTTGTCTTTTGCAATGTCCGTTCGTGAAACCGCGGTCCAAATCAAATCAAGATGGTATTAATTTAATCTTCCAAGTATTCAGCGTATGACTGATTACATCGAAGCCTCAAAACTACAAACCATTTCAAGAGTTTTAATTATTGCTGAGGCAAATACGTATGCATGCGATTAGTTGACAGCTTCATTTTAACCTTATGGAAATGAGGCCTGGATTAAACAACTTTATGAATTTTGTCAGAAAAATCTTAAAGGGATTAAACTAAGAAAGGAAAGAGCGACAGCTTTTCATTCTTTTTGCTCCTTCATTAACCGGTTCTTGAGCATTTAAGTGTTGCTGTGTCAACCATCTAAATCGTTTTGCATTCCCATAACTAGCGTCTGATGAAAAAAAAGAACTGCTCTGACGTAACAGTGCCGAATATTTCAAGAAAACATTTCCTTGTTAAGTAAACTATTCCCAAGTCCCGAAAAAAAGTTTCGAAGTAAAAGAAAAAAAAATCCTTCAATTTAAGCTCAAAGTAAACAGAGCAGTGATGTTTTCTTTTTAATAACTCATATTGAGGAAGCTTTTATCGCTGCTGTAATTGCAACAAGGCTAAAGATGTTGGTTATTAAATTTAATTTTATCTTATTCATATCTCTTCGCAATTAATTCAAGTATTGATGAGAGAGAACAACAAGGAAATCACATTTTTACTATTTCTCTATTTGTGGATCTGTCAAATTCCTTTGAAGCCAAGGCCTAGAGTATGGCTGACTTTATTCAAAATTACTACAACCGAAAAAACGAAATTGGTAAAGTGCAAAGAGATGCAAAGCTATTGGACCGTGTTACGACTTAACTACCCTCCTCCGCTTCCTATAATTATTTGTCGATCGAAAATTTTAATATAATTTGATCGCTGCAGTTCAATATTTTATTTATCTATTCAAAACCAAAAATAAACACAGTGGCAAAACCGGTATCAAAGTGTTCGCTTGACTGCTGTACCCGAGATTGTCACATACTATTGCATTTAATAACTCTGCGGTAAAATTTATTTCCCTTGAAGTCAGCAGATTAGGAAATTCACAAAAGTGTTGTAATAACGAAAAGACTCCAATAAGGTTTAGGTAAAACTTTTAAATATAAGTCTGTAAGATTTGTGACTTTTTTAATATTTTCGCCAATCAATGAAAATCAATCATTGATTGCAATCAATATAATCAATAATAATAAATTGATTGATATTGATTGGTTCAACCAATCAATAGAAATCGAAACTCACTCACCGACACGTCTTAATTTTATTGATTATTATTGATTTTTATAGATAATCAATAACTGGTTATGCAACAGTAAAACTTGTCTGAGCTTTTACGGCGTATGTACGTCACGCGTCATATACCTGACGAATTTTGCACGCTGTGGTAATCCGATTGCACACGCACTTGGGTTGGATAAAAACGTCCGCGATAAAACGTCCATAATGTCGAACCAATTTAGATCTCGTGGAACTATCGATATTCTGTGTCGTTAAAGGCTACCGCGAATGTCCTTTTGATGTGAATGTTGCAGAAACGTTTTTGACATCCAAGAAGAGAGGAGAACGTGGGAATGCGTTCAAGTTACCAGTGATCAGGGGCAGTTCGGCCATCTTCAATCAAAGCTTGTTTGTCCTAAGTTTTTCAGGAAAGTTAAGAAACCCAGGGAAATAAATAATCGAAATTTATTATTTCTTAATATGTTTTACAGAATTGTCACAGGACCTCCAGAAGATGGTCCTAAGGGACGATGGCGACGCGGTGGAGGTTAAAATGTCCCTGAGACCATCACTTGTTTTAGCTAATTAGTATGTTCTTAGTAGAAAGCAATCTCAAGGATGCTAAAATTAAAAGATATGTTTAGTTATAATATATATGAGAACAAATAAACTTTTTAAAATCATTTGTCAATTCATGATGTGTTTTATTGAAAAGAAAACCGAGATTTGACTAGTCAATGATAATCAATATTAATCAATGATAATCAATATCAACCAATAGTAGTCGATAATAATCAATGAAAATCGAAACTCACTCAAATTTGGGGCTTCGCGATTTCCAATATCAATCAATTGATTATTATTGATCATTATTGATTATTGATTTTCATTGATTGATACCGCCGGGCGTATGGCTTGGATCCAATAATAACCGCTGAGATAGCAGCAGGATATAACGGCAAACAGTTACGATAGAAGTGACAGAGACAAAATCGAAGAGCATCACAGATGACGTAAAGAAAGCCAAATAGAGCGACGAAATGGGCGAAATTTTGAAGCTTGACGATCTTTAATTACATAAATATTAGGTACACTAACAAATTAGCGGCCGAATTCACATTCAGTCAAAAATACTTTAAAAATACGGCTCTAAAATATCATACAATGACACAACACACCCAGGGGTAAAAATTTGTTGGGTTTAGATCCAAATTATACAGTTATAAGATGTTTGATGGTCAAGAGAATAAAAAGTGCAAAGGAATAACAAAGGCTGTGGTCAAAAAGAAAATTTCGCATGAAGATTATAAAAACTGTTTATTCACTAAAATTAAGCAAATGAGAAAAATGAATGTGATCAGAAGCCATAAGCATGAGATCTTCTCAGAGACAGTCAACAAGATCGCTTTGAGCGCAGATGATGACAGGAGATATATCTGCGAATATGGGGTGAGCACTCTTGCTTGGGGGCATAAAGATTTGAAAAATCAAAGATTATGTCATTTTGTTTCTGCCTTGAGCTAGCAGGAAAAATTGCGCTGGGCTTTAGCAAGTTTGAAAATGGTTTTTGGTTTTTAATTTTGATTCCGCTTGATTTCAGCAGGTTTTTAGAGGTTGTGCTTGTGTTCCAGCGTTGATAAATGGTGACCTTGGGAATTTGGATGGGATGGGGGATTTGAAATGGGGATGGAAATGGAGGGTGACCTAGAACCCGGTGTTTACTACTACTCCGGGAGTCATCGGCCTTGCTTCGCTTTATGAGTGGTAACGACAACCAATTAACGACATGGCAAAAACTCGTTGGCCAAAAAACCGTCTAAAATGGACATCATTTGCGCCCAAATTGCATAAAAGACACAACGAAAACACAATGTTGAGGTAAGTGAAGTTTTTTTCTACATTAACGCTTTATTTTAGCATATTTAAAACTAGAATAAATTTCCCATACAAAGTCTCTAAATCGTTCGTCGCGTAATAACAAAGAACCATCACATACTAAGCTTGGGCTACCTGTGGGATAACAATTCAGGTAGGCCATCATTGTGTGCTTTATAAAAGAGCTTAAAAATATCTAACTTATAGTATAAAAAGAAAGTAGGCCACTTATCATATCCAAGCGCATCACATGACGCCATGTCCTTAGGTAAATTGAAAAAGTGTTTAACGTAGGCAACGGTTACCTTTCCATTTAAAATCCCTTTGCCAAAAATCTTCAAGTTATGTCAGAGGTTGTCTTAAAGTGCCCCTGTGATCAAGTTTTTGATTTTCATTTTTTTACATTTTCGTATACTAGTAGACTTTCTTACTCATCTTGCCAAATTTCAATCCATTACGAACATCAGAAGTCATTTTATTTTAACATTTATTTCCGAGAATTTACGGCCGCCATTAATCAACCTTGTTCCAAGGCTTGGTTGCGAATGGGAGAAAGTGACGTCAAAAACTCAAACATACCTCACCGGTTGAAATTATAATAACAATAGGCATAGAAAATTGCACGAAGAACAAGTCCAAAGGTTTTGTTGCTTTTCGCGTGATTTTCAATACTTATTGTTATTATAATTTCAACCCGTGTTAGGAATACTAGAAAGGCCATACTATAGACAGGAATACTATAGCAAGTCAGATCTGATGTAACAGCAGCTTAATAGCATGAGGCCTGGCCGCGGTGTTGTAACTGTCCCTACAATGTTCTTTACACCAGCCCCCTGTTGATGTCGCTTCCACAGCCCATCGTAGCACACCCAACCATCTTACAATTACAGGGGCGGCGCCGGAAATATAATGTTGATGGGGCGAATCTCCTGTGCCGAGCGCCGAAGGCGCGAGCTTCTAGGGGGGTCGGGGGGCATGCTCCCCCGCGAAATTATTGAAATGAAACTCTCTGAAATGCTATTTCCAGCGTTCCTGAGACCGGAGAAACAGTTTCCAAAGCCAGCTTTGAATTCAGTTTAATTCTCATGAAAAGTACATGTACACGAAACACTTTCTGAAACTTGGGTGTAACTCCATTTTGGTTGTTTGTTCAAAGTAAATTCGACTGTCACTCGAATATTCTCTGCCAATTCTTTTCAGTATGGGAAGGCTTTGGAAACGAATTTTCCAAAGCGATTTTCTCTGTCATTGGAGGCAGAAAGAAACTGATTTCCAATATCAGCCATGTTCAATTTGTCAGTTAATGCAATGTCTGGATAATGCAATGATTTAATCTTTCTTGTGATATAGTTTGTTCGTAGATATGTCTTGAGCCTTCTTAGGGCAGAGGCCGAGCGCTAACTCACAGCATTGATGGATTTGTTTGATGGATTTGTCGGTAGCTGGAGTCCGATAGCTGACGTCCGAGTAACTCAAGGGGTATTGAAATGCTTGGTTCACAATATCCAATCTCCAGTCTAAAGTCAGTCACAATATCTCCGATGCTAAAATTGTAGGCTTTTGATTAATTAACGGAGTATTTATTTTGCAATCTCTAATGCATTAAAGCGCCCCGCCATCAGATCTGGTCAAAGGATGTTGCTACACTATTCATCTCCGCCCGCCGCCATTTTGAGCTGTCGAAAGTTGGTGGGGCAAATGCCCCACCTGCCCCATCGGTAGCGCCGCCCTTGCAATTACAAACTTGTTGTACAACACAAAAACAAAGTATTTCTCATCCATTGAGATATACATGTACCTACAATGCCACTGTACAACTATAAAAGAGCCATTCCTTGTGTCAGAAAATATCTTACATGCTTATGAAATCAGCTAAAAAGTCTACAAAGAAACACACGTCGGGTCAAAAATAAACCATTGTTATTGGCTAAACTAAACAAGCCAATAAAAAGATAGAACATTTGATCCTCCTCAAGCGCTCATAAGTCGCTAACATTCTACAACGTCAGTGTGATTTATTTGTGTTCTGACTATCTGCTCCTGGATGTAAAATATTGTTCTAAAAATATAAAGCTTTGCAGGAATTTTTTTTCTGGGGTTTTTGTTTTGCACGATATTTTTTTTGCAGTTCAAGGCCGTGCTCGAAAGCGAAACCACCGAAACGAAAGGAAATCACCGAAACAAGTAAAACCGCCGAAACGGCCGAAACGAAACGAAATCGCCGAAACAACCGAAACGAAAGAAACGACCGAAACGAAGCGTTTAAAACTCCTTAAATTTGTAAATTAAGTTGTTGCTAAGCCTGAGCCTGAGCCTAACAGCGTCGCTTTCTGAACAAGCTTAACTAAGTTGAAACTTAACTAGGGTGAAAGGTCGGAAGCACAAGAATTAAGATTGACAACCGGGCTATTTTTCAATTTTAGCGATTCTCAAAATCAGTATTACGCGACCGTCTACACAGTACATTTAGACCATACAAAAGTTCACGACTACTTGTTGCTTGTCGAAAATTGCCCGATAAACTGATTTGGAAATCAAAATTGCAAAAATACACAAACATATTTGCATAAGGCGACGCGAGTGAAGATAGAACTATATCCAAGTCTTGTTTTGTTTACATAAAATCGCTTTTCAATCTATGCAATGAATCAACAAACACATAAAAATGGACAACACAATCTTCTTTTGAAAAATTGTATTCAAATCTCCATTAGTTTATGTTTAAAAGCAAAACGCGTATCAATTATAGCGCATCGAGTTCGAGCTGCCTTCGAAAATTCAAGAAATCGATACAACTGAATTTAAGCATGTTTTATAAACAATTCAACACAAAGAAAAAGTCAATCACAGATTGATATCAACATAAATTCCCATCGAAAAATGTAATCTGTTTAACCTTTAAGTCCCTCGCTTGCTTGGAAATTCTTTAAATCTCCGCTTCTTTGGTTCTGAAATCCGTAATAAAAACAAACATCTCCCCTCATTGATAAAAACGTATGAAGTTCCTCGAAGCAAGATTTTATTCCTGAAAGCTCTTCTTTTTCCACTACAGCGACTTCTGAGTAACCCTTAATTAGTATCCCTGTCTTGAGTACCAAACCGCGAAAAATTCAGGGAAATAGCGACTTTAATTTAAACGGTTTCCTCCGCTTAGTAAACACAGCAAAACAAAGTGTCTAGTTCCCAGCTGACGTGACATTCGGCCGTGTAACCGCGCGAAAAACAAAGCCTCGCTTTGGTTTCAAAATTGCTAAGATCCTGGATGTTGTGTGGCGTCATACGCGCATGTTTTGCGACGTCATACGCGCCCGCGAGTTATCCCTGCCCAACGCGTACGGCGGGCACACAACGCGCCGCGAAACATTCCGCTAGCCATGACCATGAAAAATGACGGGCAGGTTCTATGAGTTCTACGTTCTATGAGTATGGGGCTACGCTGCGGGCCTTCGGCTCGCGAAAGCTCCGCTATAAGATATAGTAACCTTTATAATAGAGAACGTTTACATGTAGCATGTCGACAGAGTTTGTGACGTCACAAGTTCGCGCCAAAAGCCGAGTGGAAACCCATTCATTTACCCATTTCGTAAAAACAAACATGAGGTACGGCTACACACACCACGGTAAATGGCATTTCCCATGGTAGATCATCCCGCGGTGCATCACACTTGGGTTTAGTATACCGTGTTAACCAGCAGTTACACGCGATTTGTGATTTGCCAAGGTAAACAAATGTCACGCAATTCAGTGAATCACTTTTCCTTTGCGGTTGATGTTGATGTCAAACGGAGCATCGTGATTGGCTCTTGTACCTCGGGCATCAAAACACTATTGCAACTTACCACGTTAAATATCATGGGCGCTTCGTGTGATCTTTTTTTATGTATCCATGGATATTTACCACGAGAAATTTTCCCCGGGAAATGTCAGTCACACTCACTAACTCACAGTTTCCCGTGGTGAAAGGGTCATTTACCGCACGGTAAAAGTGCCCTGTGTAACCGCACCTTCACCTTTGATACATTGATTGTGAAAAACGTAATGGTGACTCTTAAGGAGGACCATTGGAAAACTTTTATAGTGGCAGATGTAAAAAAAAAAACAATCGGATGGCAATGCATAGGCTAGGATATATAGGGATCAAGTCAGCTTACAGCCTAAATTCTATATGAAAATTCATTACCTGACGAGGAAAATCCACGTTTAGTTTCACGCGAAAAAACCGATATCGCAAGAATCGCGAAGCGATGAGTGTGATATCACGATTAATACCTCGCATCAAATACCCAACGAGAATACGTGAATTCCCTGGGCTATGCGATTTCGGTGCAGAACTGTTTTTTTTTTTGTTTTCACTGATCAACGGATGGCAGGAATTGGATTGTTTCTCCTTGCTGGAGTAGTTTTTGGAATTGTTCCTACTAAAAAGATGTCCAAAGGTCCTCGTTTTAAGAGGCACCATTTTTGTGTGTGTTCGCGTGACCGCTCTATACCTTTAACAGGTGGTGGAATGTACGTAAATTTCTTATTATTTACTAACGGCAATGCACGATGGAATGTCAACTTTTTTCATTGTTACAACTAGTGATCTCATTGGCCCAGACTTAAAGACCGCTAAAAAGTTAAGGTTCAAGGCGTATTTTTTCTGATGTTTTGAAGGTTTCAAGTAATTTGAGACCCAATCGCACAACATGCAATTTTAAAAAGAAATTGTATTTGCGGAACTTCATCAAAGAAGCAAAATTTAAGCAAGAACATTTCCTAAATTTTATTTGACGCAAATGGATTTTCTTTATTTTTATACTGAAATATAATTATGAACTATCAGCTATTTCCCTATTCTTGAAATCAAAGATATTCTATGTGGGAAAGAGCCAATACCGCAGAACAATGAAGTTTGCCGTTGTTCTTATGTGGAGCACTACTTAATGTATTTCGAGCTGAAGGCTAGGCGAGTAATACAGACAAGGACATCACATGGATTCTTCACAGGTAAATATTGAACGCTCACATCAACCCATACTACATTTTACCTTCGCTAATATATTCCTCACGTGGTTTCCTAATTTTGCGGCGAAAGAAACCCTCTGATACCCGGTACCCAGGGTATTTGTTTACAGAAGGGCGATTGCAAATAAACAACTAACACTCACCATTACATATCGGCATGTATGCATGTACATATCAATATGTTTAAAACGTTGCGCAGTTGATAACAGGATGCCTGATGATGAGCTTATTTGGAATTAACATTTTTTAACGGATTTGTTGTGAAGGATTCTTCGGATTTGCGGTTTTCAAAGAAACGCCAAATCCAGAAAAGGATTTGTATCATGTGACAGCAATAAAGTCACGCTATGAAGATTTTGCACAGAGCTTGGGGTATGCTTGACTATTGTTGAGTAACTCATGGGTGCATAAAACAAAGCAACGAAAGGTATAAAACATTTCTAATAGAGTGCAAGACAACATGAACAACGGTAGAACACAAAGAAAAAAGTCACCAGTACACAACCTCGTATATTTGCTGGTGTTAAAAAACGGCACAAGGGCGAGGAAAGTTTTTATTTGGTCTAAACTATTGGCTTTTTAAAAGAAAATTAAACAAATGCCTACCTTTCTTGGTCTTTGGGACAAAAATGGCACTAGAGCTGCTTTGCTCACCAAAATTTGTCATATATGGTAAATAGAGAGTACCATTAATGAACTGCTAAACCCCGCTTTTTCAAATCTGTTTTCAATGGAACGCTTGGATTTCAAATCCAAAAAATCCAGATTTGGATTGAATCCATCGAATCCTTCCTCAGAGTGGATTCGAAATCCTTTTTAGGATTCGTCCAAAAAAAACCCCCAGAAAATCCGTTTTTGGATTCAAAATCCGGATTTGGATTCTGACCAATGGCGGGAATACTTCGAAAAGTTGTTTTGACCCCGGGTCCGGACCAGGCAAAATAAACTGAAAGATTCATGGCTTCGAAAGGCCACTTCGCGGCTACATTTGCATTCACTTCAAAAGTGTCGGAAACACAGACCAGCTAGTTACGAGATTTAGCTAAAAACCAATAACAACCATCGGGAAACTCTGATTTTCGGCTTTTTTTTCAACGGTAAGTACAAAGTATGTATCGATTTGTATTTTTCAGTACTCTTGTCTTTTGACACAGTGGACATGCTGTTTTAATAATTTGCGTGCGATCTCGCACGCTAAGTGTGCTGTGTCTTTTAGTTTTTAATAGAAGGTTAACGCGCTTCTTTGTTAGACTGCTCACACTATCCCAATACTCCCTATCATCAAACCGTGAAATAACGGATTTCCAAGACATTTATTTTCTAATACGCCTAATACAACGACGCCCAAGTATACGCTCCCACAGCGTCTTGTTCCACAGAGATCCAGCAACTACGTTGGCCGGGAGAAGAACCTTTGTCTATGTTCAACTGAATTCCAGCGTACTTCTAGACATTACCAAGTCGAATTTATAGCATAAACCGCTTGAGTGAAAACCAGCCGAAAGCGTCGTCGAAGCGAAAGTCGTACATAGATGCATGCTAGAGTCGGCTTGTCATCACTTTGTTTTGATTGGATGCCGAGGCTCTCCCGAGACTGCCGACGGTTTCGTAGGAGATCTTCTTCCGCTCTTGATTGGTTCTCAAACAATTTATTGTTACTTTTGGAAAACCGAGACAGACAGAAAAATTCTCAAATCTACACGATTAGTAAGCTGCCTGCCGGCAGCAATAAAGAACGTGTTAAAAGAATGACCGTGTAGCACAAAGCCTTTGTTTTGAAATATAGTTTTGAAATCAATGAAATGTTTCTCGCAGTAATGCATGCAAATAAAAATCTTGAATGAAAATGACGCTCTTAAAGCCTTCTATATTCATTGTTTTATTTCGAATCTCTGTTTTCTACCGTAACTGATCAATTTGTCTCAGCAATTTATAGTTTTGAAATAAATGAATTTTTTCTCGCAGTCGTGAATCAACGCAATTAATGAAATTGCAAATAAAGCATTAATGAATTTGAAGCTTTTGAAGCCTCACCGACATTTTGTTTTAATTTTTTTCTCTGTTCTCTCCCGATAGGATGCAATTTGTCACAGCTTTGTTGTGATTGATATTTAAGTGTACAGAAGGAAAATATGAATGCAGATTTCTACTCACAAAGTGAACGACAGTTAACATATACTTTTGGCTAATCGTTCTTACATACAAAACAAAACCCTTTTTATATGGCTTAACATGATCCAAACGTGTTGGAGTCATTTAAGATCATTGAGGTTAAATGTAGAACAAAGAACACATTAGTTTGCAATTTCCATTTTGTAGGTTCTTCTAAAGCAGCGGGAAAATTTTTTATTCAACAAAAAATCGCCACAATGTTGCATTATTTCAACGTGAACAGCATAGACAAATTATTACTATAGATCCAGGATTATTATAATAAAAAGATATGTAGAAAATATTAAAAACAACAAATTTACGCTTTTAGTCATTTCACATAACCGTTTTACCTTAGTATTCAGTGTTGTACTGCGAATCCGCCATTCATCAGTAAAGAAAACCATACACGAATACCACTTTGAAGTGTCCAAAGCCAAATCGTAAGAAGACTATTCCTCAACACGATCCAACTAAAGCTGTTTCAGCTGCTGTTACAACTTCTAAGTAATCAGATCTTGATTTCAGCAGACATAAAATGTTTATCATTAATGAAGTGATCCCTTCTTTTCATGCATAAATTATTAGGTGGCAATTTTCATATAATTAATATTAACCTCAACAAGACAAATTACAGTGCAATCGATTATCGTGTTGATTTGTAAATCCCACCTTTCATAAACAACATCACAAAATAAATTTATTCACATCCAGCTCGCTAAACAATTTCACTGACGCATCCAAAATAATAATATATTCAAAGAAAAATACGTTTTTTGAGATACTGCATATCCATACACTTATGTAAATGACGTAATTTGATTTCTCAAGTTGTGATATTTCCTGCTGTTGTGTAGAAGTAATATTTGATGTTTGTTTGGAGGTTGAACGCAGAGAATTAACGTTTGTCTACTTGCGAATGACGTTAGCGGGTAATTTTGGACTGACATCCCGCCGTCCATCTGAATTAATTTGTTGACGAAATATATTTTTCGTAGTATTAAAAGCACTCTAAATTTAATGGCACCCTACAACTATTTATAGGACAATTTGACATTTGAGGTGTTCTCTAGAGTGAACGAAAATCTGTGAAATTATAGATATTATAAGTTGACCAAATTGAAAAAAATAAAAAATAAAAAAAAAACTTTGGGGGAAGCTTTAAACTTTAAACATAGATAGCCCTGGAAAGCCCCAATAAGGGGAAAACAGCTGCCCGAGTCTGTTTTCTAGTTTTGAGCGCTAATCGTGTTAGATTCGGTCTAGCTAACCGCGGTGCAAATGTTAAAGAGAACTGCTGTGCCTTAGGGCTATCTATGTTGTTATTTTAAGTCTGCAAATCAAATGGGATTTGTGGGAAAATTGTGGGAAAATTGTAACCTCGAGCATAAATATATTTTTTTGTTGTAGCCTGTCTTAGTTTGAATATGATTTTTTTTCTTTCTAAAATGGAATTGTTTAAGCCTAGTCTACCACCTCGTGCAAAGGACTAATATATATCTATATCTAGTTTGTATATATTTTTTCTTATTTCATAATTTTATTGTAATTGTGAGTTGAAAAGCTCTTGAGGGAACTTTCAATGAAGTATAAAATTCAAAATAAAATTCAACGTTTCTATGCATGGTTTAAGAACAAAAAAAGTGCAAATTTGAGCTTACCTTTGTAGGCAATTGTCGTGTCGATTTGTGTCGTTGGGGAAAAATGATTTTGCAGCGGGTGTGTAATTAATTTAAGAGCAACATCACGAAACCGATAATGCAACCTCGTTGAAAAGCCCTGGGAACGGGTTAATGCTGCTACTGCTTCTGATGATGATGATGATGATGATGATGATAATGATGATGATGATGATGATGATGATGATGAAGATGATGATGAAAAAAAACTACCAAGTGTCAATTTCATTCAGTTGCCAAGTGAAGATAATACATGAATGCACCGAGAAGAGATATTTCATATCTCCAAGCTGTATTTTGTTTATTTTTGTTTACCAGTATTTTCTTCATTATACTAACGGGATTATTCCTGAAGATGTTTCCAAGATATCCAAAGACTTTGGAAAATTTTCCAAATGATGTCCGAAGGTGTGCAAATGTTTTTGATCAATTTTCTGGATTTTCCGAAGATTGGATAAAATATCTTACAAAGATCCCAAGATGTTTCGATTACAGATTGGAATCTATAACGTTCGGTTAATTGGGGTAAAAATGGAAGCATGTGTGAGTGGGAAGATATAGAAGGGTTTCCCGCGTTGAGATATCACATTCCTCAGTGGGAGAATTGTTCAATATGTTAATATAAATAAACTACAAAATATTTCAGTCCGTTTCCCACTGGGCGTGCTGTGAAATTTCAAATAATATACAATCAGAATGGGACTCGGCAATTAAAGGCAAATTGAAACTGGAATAAGACTCTTAAAATGTACTGTCAATTGTACATTTCTTTCGGTGGCTAAATAAATTTCTACAACCAATCAAAATTATGTGACTGAGCGAACATGCAATGACATTTTGACTTACTTGACTGATTTCCTCATCCCGGTGTGGGGGGGAAATGGGTCGGATAATCTTCTACGCCTTGCACGCAACTCGGTCGCGCGCGAACCACTGCCACTTCGCTCCACGACTTAAAACCTAATGCTCCCTTTTGCATTTTACCCAATCATTATTAGAATCTGTTTTATAAAACACTTAGTGAAGGTAAGATATCAGTGTCTTCAAAGAATAAAAATATATTAAAACCAGTTCTAACGTGACTCCGAGGCTTAGGGGTGAAAAAAAAAACAAAAGTTAATTATTCTTCTCTGAACCTCAATGTGATTTATTTTGTTTCATTCCCCTTCGCCTTAGAACCAAGACAGGATAAATGTTAGAACCAATTAAGAATTTTAATATAATGAAATGGGCCTATTCCGCGAAAAGTACTTTAAAGTGGTCATTCCTTTGAGTTGTGTGACTTTTTTTGAAAGAAGAAATCAATGTTGTACTAGTTTCTCAAAAGGTGCGTTCAATTGGGAAATCCGGATTTCTATTTTGAAATCCGGATTCCGGATTTCCATTGTTCATGGAAATCCATCGCGGAGAAGGATTTCGGTAATTGGAAATCTGTTTTTGGATTTTGCGTTTT
The DNA here is from genome assembly GCA_024195265.1 of Dendrophyllia cribrosa. Taxonomy (NCBI): domain Eukaryota; kingdom Metazoa; phylum Cnidaria; class Anthozoa; order Scleractinia; family Dendrophylliidae; genus Dendrophyllia; species Dendrophyllia cribrosa. Next base: position 28,065,605 of record JAJLRJ010000005.1, on the reverse strand, counting down.
TTCAGGAAATCCGAAATCCGGATTTCCCAATCGAACGCACCCTAATAGATCGGTTTCATCTGCGTAAGCAGTCTGTTTTTCTGTCTTTGAGAGCAATAACAGGGATAAGACCTTGTAGAGAATGCCAAATGAAACGACTTGGCAAAATTTTAAAGCCCAGAGATCTTTAATAACCGAGTTATAGGGAAAATAATACTTAGAAAATAACATTACATGGTATGCGTACGCCATTTTGGTGACCACTTTGTTACATCAACATGGCGGCCGAATTTGCATTTTAAACCGGAAATTCTTGTAATGCAGCTATATTTTCTTTATAATTGTTTTTTTTTCCTATCAACTTTATTGGACACAAACTTACAGAAAATAATATGGACCCAAGCATTCTCGTCCCCAGAGCTCCACGGGTGTTTGTAAATTGCGTCTCGTGTAGCTCTGGTAACAGACAAAAATTTGAATTTTTTGATTGGCCATTTAATAAGGAATGCGCAACAAGGTAAAAACATTTACCCTTCTACGCATAAGGTTTTACTTCCGATTGAATTTCAAATGTTGACTATGACGACTACATCAACAAAACCAGCGTTTCAATTTCAACGCAATCAACAACCATGCACTCAGTTTTGTTGTTTGGTTTAGCAGGTAAAGATACGGCTGCTAAATTTCAAAGTGTAACGGGATCTGATTGTCGCTAAATGTGAGCGATTCGTTTCCGAAAATAATCAGTATGTGTCTTGGAAGACGAAACTATAAGCGGCCACGAATATTAAAGAAGTATGTTGCTTGCTACAGGGACGAGTAAAGAGAGGCAGGCATCCTGAAGAAAGCCCAAGGGTGAAAAGAAATATTACCACTAGGTGACCCATTTTAAATAACAACAATTCAACAACGCTATCAGCACTTTTGTAAGCAAGTTATATTTCCTTTATTAGGTAGTACTCCTTGCTACAACTTGAAATACAAATCTAGGGAGACGAAGGTCGCTTGAAGCCCAATTAAAGTGCCCCTGCGATCAAATTTTTGATTTTCATTTTTTTACATTTTCGTGTACAATTAGACTTTCTTACTCATCTTGCCAAATTTCAATTCATTACGAACATCAGAAATCATTTTATTTCAACATTTATTTCCGAGAATTTACGGCCGCCATTAATCAACGTTGTTCCAAGGCTTGGTTGCGAATGGGAGAAAGTGACGTCAAAGACTCAAAAATACCTCACGGGTTGAATTTATAATAACAATAAGTATTGAAAATCACGCGAAAAGCAACAAAAACTTTGGACGTGTTCTTCGTGCAATTTTCTATGCTGATTGTTATTATAATTTCAACCCGTGAGGTATGTTTGAGTCTTTGACGTCACTGTCTCCCATTCGCAACCAAGCTTTGGAACAAGGTTGATTAATGGCGGCCGTAAATTCTCGGAAATAAGTATTAAAATAAAATGACTTCTGATGTTCGTAATGAATTGACATTTGGCAAGATGAGTAAGAAAGTCTAATTGAACACGAAAATATAAAAAAATCAAAATCAAAAATTTGATCACAGGGGCACTTTAAAATAACATGAAACTAATGCAAAACAAACGTTCCTCGGTATTTCTTACCACTGTTCTATGAAATAAGCCTACTCAATGACCACAGAGTGTCCATCAACAAACTTAACTGTCCCATCAACTAATTTGGTCGGATATCATAGCGTTCAGTGGCGAAACGATAAATACATAGCTCCCAATTGCGAAAGAAATCGGTTGACTTATCGAGGCTTTTCTAAATCAGTAGGCAAAATACAGACAATCTTTCTTCTAAATAACAGCAGCACGCAAAGCTTTTCTTCTTTCTTTTTCAGCGAGATGTTTTCCTGTAGTAAAGTCTTGTACAGTCCTTTCGAACGCCATTCCACACACATGACATTCTCCTCTCCAGAGCTCAACCAAACGAAACGAGGGCTCTGGAGACGAGAACATACACAAGAAAGGTTTTTTTTATTTCCGGTTTCTGGTATTGAGCAAGCGCAATAGTACATTAATGCATTAGGCATGCGCTAACGGATGTCGTGGATTTTACGACATCCGGAAGGCTTTGGTCCCAGAGCCTTCCTTTTTTTTTCACTGACCAAACGAAACGAGGGCTCTAGGGACGAGAATGGGACCAAAGGGAACAGCGCGAGCAGGACGCAAAGCCGCATGCGAGGCGCCTACCCAAGGATATAGTTAAACTAGAAATAGCTGAGAGCCAGTAAAGTGCTGCGATGTTACTCATCAAATAGTGTCAATACTTATAATGAATGTCAATAGGCTCTGTGATGATTACTGTGTTTTTGTATACATCGATTACAGACTCATTCATGTGATGGGTTACCTCGAGCAAGAACGCAAAACCTCGGCTTTGGTTACTTTTAAGGGTGCCGCGCTATATAACAAAAAACCAAATGTATTAGCGTGCGCTAAAATAGAGCATTTAATGTCGTCAAATTGCGTCAGCAAAGTACTAATTAAAGTTCAAAAATGAATCAAATTTGACAAGTTAAAAAAGAACGGAATGTCACTCAAAAATTGCTCAAACACAGTGTCACACTCCGGACGTGTGTGGTTGCTCTTTATCAGGTTTTTTTTTTCTTTCAACCATGCAATTGCTGACTCGAGAGAAATTACGTTCAGAAACTCGATAACATTCATCGTTTTCTCTCAAAATGACTATGATCGCGAGATTAATTCGCAATTTTAGCGCGCTCTAATACAGTTGTTTTTACAGTTACTAATACAGTTGTACATGTTCAGGCCTACCCTGACCACGCACAATTCTACAACTACTGCCGCTGACGATACATACTGCGTCCTCACTGAAAATTATCGTCCACGAAATCGTCCACGAAAAGCTCAAAACGATCTGTTGTGTCGTATATAAAGCGCCCAGGTCTCACTCGGTCAAATGAAACACAGGGAGCCTGTCACGATTAGTGTGCTGTTCGCCTTAGGGCTCGCAGCAATAAAGGACTAAAAAAAACTGTACAGTTCAAAGTTTTAAAATACCTAAGATTTGCTTCCTCGCTTGAGAAAAGTCTACAAACTGAGTGAAAAATTATTGTCTTTGTTTCGTACATGGAGACGCTCAGCCGCATCCCGAAAAACGTTTAAAAAAATGCTATATCTCTAAAACAATGCAATTCATTGACATGAAACTTGGCACGATTACTACTGCTGACATGAAAAACCTGCTAAAAGAAGGCCATGTAGAACTTGTAGTAGTAGAACTTGAGAACATACCAATTTCTATAGGATTTCTAAGATTGACTGTTTTGTTTTAGTTCCATTTCCAAATGCCATGTACATAGTTAGGATTATATTTATTTAATGGATTCTAGAGAAATTTGCAATTATTAGGTGTAGTATTTTCACAAGTGTTGTAAAAAGTGAATATAGTGAACTGTATTGTGATTTGATTCTAAATGTCGCCGAAGGTTCTAAATGGAACGAAAAATACTTGAAGTGTTTCACTTGCGTTTACAGGACACCCACGAGATCACATAGATCCCACCGATTGTGACGTAATTCTAAATGGTCCGAACGGTTCCAATTGCGCTTTAATTCCAAAACGATCCAACGAAAAATCCTTGAAGCGTTTCGCAGGACCACAAAATTATTAAGTGTTCTCTTCATCGAACGCAACAAGCTGAGTGTTTAGATTGTGAATGTCTGAGTGGTTGTTGCAATAGGTGCGGTTACACACACCACGGTAAATGGCATTTACCATGGTTGTAGTGTAGGGCCATTAGATTTAAGCCTCGCGATGGCCTTCCCCTGCCTTCCCCTCATTAGCTATGCTTAATCATGACGTCACAATATGCCTTCCTGCATACTAATAAACGGAATGCCTTTTCATGACGTCAACTACCTATTCCTTTTGTGTTATTCTGAAACAATAGGAACAATAGACCGGCCCAAACTTGCCCGCTCTATTCCAACTCACTTCAAAACAAAACACAACTGACACAGATATCCTTTACAGACATAGATCAAAACAATATGCCTTGACCAGGACTCGAACCTGAGTTACTGCGGCCACAACGCTAGACCATCAAAGCTGTGGTTGATATTATAGCTGAATAAACTAATTAGAGGTTTCCGAAACATTTAAGTTTAGAAGCAATAAAATTGCACAGTGTAAAAGAAACCACTTCTTATTCGTTTCTATCGCAACATTCTCATTGCCGCTTCATCGCTAGCCTCTATATCGATTTTCAGTTTCCCAGCCATCACCCACTTTAAGTTTTAATTTTTTTTTTTCCGGTAGCTTCAATGTTCAAACTTTTAATTATGCGAACTTACATTGAACTAAATTTGCATGAAAAATTAGCACCTCGGAAAAATAAACAAAGCAACCAATTACATGCGTTAATCAAACAATAAACCCACACTCTGTTTAAGTAAAAATATATTTAATAATAACAAAACGCATTAAGGTTTCATCAAATCGTTATGTCAACAAAAGCTGTTTTATTTAGAACAACTTAAATCCATATACTACACAAATGATAAGGAAATCAAGAACAAAATGTTAGAATGAAATAGCTTTACGGACGTAGCGCGAATTCACTATAAGGCTGTATTGCAGTCCTAAAGCTTTGTTGCCTTTTTTTCGGAAGCAAAGGTTTCCTCTGAAAACGATTTTACGTTTGGTTCATCTCCGTGTAAGTAAATCCACTTTGTTTTATCGTTTGAATAGTGTCTTAATTTAACTGGAGAACTCGGACGGGGGTTGTAAGGATTTTGGGAACTGGTATATTTCTATAACGCCACGTTTATCATCCAAGAAATTTATTATTCGAGGCTGTTTTTGCAAATCCTTGATCATATATATAAAATGTAACTAGATATCCGCGTTTACTGTTGTGATCAAATGATAGGGGTACAGGAGGGGTACAGAAAGGGTACAGGAGGGGTACAGGAGTTTTCACCACCACCACCACCACAATTCTATTGTTTTCACCACCACCTCCACCACAATTCTATTGTTTTCACCACCACCTCCACCACCACAATTCTATTGTTATCACCGCCACCACCACCACCACCACCACCACCACCACCACCACCACCACCACCACAATTCTATTGTTTTCACTACCACCACCACAATTCTCCACCACCACGACCACAATTTTCCACCACCACCACCGCCACCACCACCACCATGGCGGTGGTGGTGGTGGTGGTGGAAAATTGTGGTGGTGGTGGTGGTGGTGGTGGTGGTGGAAAATTGTGGTGGTGGTGAAAACAATGGAATTGTGGTGGTGGAGAATTGTGGTGGTGGTGGTGGTGAAAACAATAGAATTGTGGTGGTGGTGGAAAATTGTGGTGGTGGAGAATTGTGGTGGTGGTGGTGAAAACAATAGAATTGTGGTGGTGGTGGTGGTGATAACAATAGAATTGTGGTGGTGAAGGTGGTGGTGAAAACAATAGAATTGTGGTGGAGGTGGTGGTGAAAACAATAGAATTGTGGTGGTGGTGAAAACTCCTGTACCCCTCCTGTACCCTTTCTGTACCCCTCCTGTACCCGTATCATTTGATCACAACAGTAAACGCGGATATCTAGTTACATTTTATATATATGATCAAGGATTTGCAAAAACAGCCTCGAATAATAAATTTCTTGGATGATAAACGTGGCGTTATAGAAATATACCAGTTCCCAAAATCCTTACAACCCCCGTCCGAGTTCTCCAGTTAAATTAAGACACTATTCAAACGATAAAACAAAGTGGATTTACTTACACGGAGATGAACCAAACGTGAAATCGTTTTCAGAGGAAACCTTTGCTTCCGAAAAAAAGGCAACAAAGCTTTAGGACTGCAATACAGCCTTATAGTGAATTCGCGCTACGTCCGTAAAGCTATTTCATTCTAACATTTTGTTCTTGATTTCCTTATCATTTGTGTAGTATATGGATTTAAGTTGTTCTTAATAAAACAGCTTTTGTTGACATAATGATTTGATGAAACCTTAATGCGTTTTGTTATTATTAAATATATTTTTACTTAAACAGAGTGTGGGTTTATTGTTTGATTAACGCATGTAATTGGTTGCTTTGTTTATTTTTCCGAGGTGCTAATTTTTCATGCAAATTTAGTTCAATGTAAGTTCGCATAATTAAAAGTTTGAACATTGAAGCTACCGGAAAAAAAAATCAAAAATTAAAGTGGGTGATGGCTGGGAAACTGAAAATCGATATAGAGGTTAGCGATGAAGCGGCAATGAGAATGTTGCGATAGAAACGAATAAGAAGTGGTTTCTTTTACACTGTGCAATTTTATTGCTTCTAAACTTGAATGTTTCGGAAACCTCTAATTAGTTTATTCAGCTATAATATCAACCACAGCTTTGATGGTCTAGCGTTGTGGCCGCAGTAACTCAGGTTCGAGTCCTGGTCAAGGCATATTGTTTTGATCTATGTCTGTAAAGGATATCTGTGTCAGTTGTGTTTTGTTTTGAAGTGAGTTGGAATAGAGCGGGCAAGTTTGGGCCGGTCTATTGTTCCTATTGTTTCAGAATAACACAAAAGGAATAGGTAGTTGACGTCATGAAAAGGCATTCCGTTTATTAGTATGCAGGAAGGCATATTGTGACGTCATGATTAAGCATAGCTAATGAGGGGAAGGCAGGGGAAGGCCATCGCGATGCTTAAATCTAATGGCCCTATACTACTCATGGTAGATCATCCCGCGGTGCATCACACTTGGGTTTAGTATACCAGCGGTTACACGCGATTTGTGATTTGCCAAGGTAAAAAAAAAATGTCACGCAATCCAGTGAATCACTTTTCCTTTGCGGTTACGTTTTGATGTCAAACGGAGCATCGTGATTGGCTCTTGTACCTTGGGCATCAAAACACCATTGCAATTTACCACGTTAAATGCCATGGGCGCTTCGTGTTATCTTTTTTATGTATCCATGGATATTTACCACGGGAAATTTACCTCGGGAAATGTCGGTCACACTCACTTAATGCAGTTTCCCGTGGTGAAAGGGTCATTTGCCACGGTAAAAGTATCCCGTGTAACCGCACCTAATGTGGGGCAAAGTTTTTTGTCTTAGGAAACGGCACAAAGGCAGAGACCTGGCCTCGAACGATCAAACTTCATTTTGAGAATCCGGCGCGCTAACCACTATACCGCAGTGGCACCACAGAGGTCGCACTTTACATTATGGTATTTTGAAGTTGCGACCACAAACCCTTCCATAATTTTTCTTTTGGCTATGCCAAATTATCAAAAACGTAAATTGCTTTTAAGTTAGCCTGTCGAAGAAAATTGTTCTAATGTAAGAATAAGGATATGGAAAGGTGTTATAAATAATTTTCAAATTGTTCCCCAATTTCTTATAATGGTATTGTCTTTCATCTTTAGAACCCCCAATAAATAAACCACCAATTGGATGTTTATTCTTTTAAATAAAAGAGATCCACATTTGCATACCTCTTACATGAACCGTTAAAAGCCTCATACTGCGCTGTATACACGTCGGCCTCTATGAAATAAAGCAAATAGAAACGAAATTGTATATGTAACTGTCCGAACTTCGAGAACGTCAAAACATTAAAAATAACAATTTTCGTTAGTCGAGGTTTGTAATAAAAACGCGAGACCGCTGTTATTGTATGGAATCACTCGGTTGTATCTTCTATCGCGTTCTTTAATAAACATCCAGCTTTATAGTACAAACGCAAGGCAACATAGTTATATATACAAACATCAAACATAACAAGCTGAGGGTAATATAACCAAACTAGTAGAACCAAAACAACTTACCAGAACAAAATTCTAACGACCATGAAAGGCACAAGGCGACTACAAAACATCAAATTTCCGGTCCTTTGAAGATCGGCAAAACTGGATGACAACAAGCGATAGCTAATAAATTAAAACCAGTCGAGTCGATATTGGAAAAAGGATACCGACCCTCTTACTATTATTACTGTTTTTCCTTGTGATCAATTCTTCAACCTTTCCTGCAGTTCATTGTCGAGCGTCTCAAGATAGACCCGCATCGTTTCTCACAGCCAACAACTGAAGACATTATGACCTTAGCCGCGCAGTTGTTCCGAATGAACTGGAAAAAGTCGTGCTCAATCTTATCTCGAATTCAATGTTTTACAAAGGCATAAATGATTTTATAAACAAACAAAAAAAATAACCCGAAATTGCATTTAAGGAAGAAATATTTGAAAATGTCAACTCAGATAATTTTGTGTCAGCCGCATTTTAAGCAATACTGATTACATTTACCGTTAATGAGCAGCGGGAAGTAAAATGAAAGAAGGTAGCCGACTTGGTGATTGGAAGTGCAACTACAGCAGGTGCGAATGCAGAATTATAGGACCTTATAGCCAACCATTTCATCAACAGAATCAACTTGCGCTCAAAAGGTTCAAATTTTGAAGGCGCATTTACATTACAAAAAAGTGGTACGGACACAAAAATGACGCAGCCGGCCTAGTGTCTGTATTAGAGAACCTTAGAGATTAGAGAGGTATCCGTATAAAACAGGTCATGGTCTGACGTCCTTTTAAAAGCGTTAATATACAGTCGAATCTCTCCTTACGAACACCTCCATAATACGGATACCTTTCTACTACGGACGGTTCTCTTGGTCCCGAAGATGCCATGATTCACTCTATATCTGCCTTTATAACACGGACAACTGAGGCTGTCCCCTTGTCCGTATAAAAGATGAGCCATTTTATGTTTCGACCATTTTCTTTCCTGTGAACCCGTCATCGTCGTCCATAACGAAGCGAAGGGGAAAATGAAAAATGAAATATGTTTGCGATTTAGATTTACCAAGTGGAAATCCCAAAGCGGAGATTAAAAATCCCAAAGCGGAAAATAAGCCGGTAATTTGTAGGCACCTAGCTCGTGGCATGGATATGTCATTTTCATCGAGGGCGTAGCCCCTCAATGCTTAAAATAACCCTTACATAGCTGTCCTTTGTAATGCAACAACGTGAAATGACAACAATCAGGACTGTTCTGGAAAATATAAACCACACACCAGCGAATTTTGCCCTCGTATTACGTATTTAAAGTGCCTATGAAATGAAATTTTCGACCCGTTTTTTCATGCTAAAAAATTGAAGTCCATGTTACACTACTCTGATTCATAATTTTCCAATTTAAGTTATGGTCAAGCAACGAAAAGTATTTTTTTTTGGACGTCCAAAGTTGGCGAAAATGAACTTTTCGTGTCCTGGGGCCTGGAACAAGTATAAAAAGAAACATAGAATGCACTATCACTGCATCAAACCGTTGAGAATGGCTGGATCTGGGTTTCCAGACCTAGATCAGTATCAAAACTTGAAGTGAAACAAAAAAAACGGCAAACTGATCCTTACGGCAGAAAAACAGAAGCAGAAGCAAATAACATGGTGATGTCATCAGTTGTGCAAAAATGCGGTGTCGCTTTCAGACGCTTCAGTATTTCTCGTAAACAAACCACTTTTTTAACTATATTTTTAGCAGTTTTGCTCACTTGGAAATGTCCTCCGGCAATGAATTTTAACCACCATGTTGATTACGTAGGTCTGCCTAACTGTTGACGTCACAAGTCCTAATTTGCATATTTTGGCAGCGCGCTGGTTGATCCATATTTTTGGCTCAAATAGGCCAACTTTGAGGTAGGAAAAAAAAAATAGATTGCGCGCTTGACCATAACTTCAATTGGAAAATTATGAATCAGTGGAACATGGACTTCAATTTTTTAGTATAAAAAACGGGTCGAAAATTTCATTTCATAGGCACTTTAAATTAAAGAACGTCTTTTAAGTATTGTTCCACATAAGAACGATAGCAAACTTCATTGTTCTACGGCATTAGCTCTTTCCCACATAGAATATCTTTGATTTCAAGAATAGAGGAGGAGCTGATGGTTAATAATTATATTTCATTATAAAAATAGAGAAAATCCATTTGCGTCAAATAAATTTTAGGAAATGTTCGTGCTTAACCAATCAGAATAGCAGAAGACAATAGCTAATAATTTTGCTTCTTTGATGAAGTTCCCCAAATACAATTTCTTTTAAAAATTGTATGTTGTGCGATTGGGTCTCAAATTACTTGAAACCTTAAAAAAAGTAGACAAAATGCACCTTGAACCTTAACTTTTTAGCGGTTTTTGAGTCTAGGCCAATGAGATCACTAGTTGTAACAATGAAAAATCTTGACATTCCATCGTGTTTGACATTCCATTGCCGTTCAGCGCTATCCTTCTTATGCGGATTACTTAATGAAAAATTTTGGGGTAACGTCCTTACGTGTAAGTTTAGTTCAGACCGACAGTAACAATTATCGCGTATAAAAAGAAAACTAGTTTTACTTTTATTTTAATTCACAGGAAATCACCGGCTGAATACGGTGTTTTCTGTTTATACATGTAGATCTATCTCTGAACCAGTTTGATTGACTTTTAATATCGGTTTAACTGTCACAAAATCACCTAAAATGCTCATCTACTAGAATCGTAACTTCAAACACTAGAGGCATACACGCTGTCCCAAAACATAACTTCATAAGCTTGCAGAAGACGTACTGCCCTTCTAATGTCTTTGTATTCAATTTCATTCAGCTTGCCTTTTTCGTTAGTGCGATAGGCCTCTATGACCTTCACAGCGCCATCATCTAGGTCACCTGCGCCAAAGAAGCGAAGAAAATCGACGTCTTCCTCTTTCATGTCGTAGTTCTTCTTCAATGCATCTTCAAGACCCAAACACATTTTGCCGAACGCGGGGAAATTTACTGCCACAGCCGCCGCGATCTGCGGGGCTTCTCCATAATGTGCCAGGCGGCATAGATACGAAGGATATCCCTGAGCATTGGCGCGAGGCTCGTATTTCTCCAAATCCGATTCAGAAAGCTTCATGGCTTTTGCCATGGCGAGCAGCTTACCGCGAGCCAGCTTTTCCCCCTCATAAAAGTACTGGAAGTAGTCGCGGATGACATCGTTGCCTTCGGATCTGGAGACCAAGTGCTCCATGCTTCGAGTGTCAGCTGCTACGATGTGGTACTGCTCGCAGAGAAATGTCTCCACGACTTTGAGAGGAAGTGTGCCGGCCCTTGCTTCTTGGACGACACGGTGATTTGCCAGCTTCTGGTCAGTCTCAATTGAAAACGGCTCCTTTCGCAAAGACGCTAGAATTTCCTTCGCAGATTTCATGGTTATTGCTGAGGTATCGACCGTGGGATGATAAAAGAATGGTTTTTTTTTTTTTTTTGCTGTAGAAGGATAGAAAGTCATTGTGTCAGTGGGAAGATCACTTGGCGAACGTTGTTTGGATCGTCACATAACGACCATCGGTTAAACAAACAAACAAACAAACAAACAAACAAACAACAATAATCCGAAAGGTTAGGCCGACGTATTTTATGTACAGGAGAAATGGAAAAGTTATGTTTTCGTTTGTTTTGTTTTCAAGTGGGGGTATAGTCTCCTTTGCAGCCGATATTTGTCAGTGTCGTCACGCAACCCTCCTACCCACGAGTTGGCTAAACTAGGAAACATTCTTGCGGATGTAAATGCTTCCCATTTTTTAGTAGACTGCTGGCAGTCTGTTTTTCTCTCGAAATAATCTGTGGAAAAGAGCACGGGGCGAGAAATTGGACGAGAAGGATTGGGAACGTTTTAGCCGCGCGAGAAATATATATTGCGGACGCAAATCTTGCTTCCCGATCGCAAGGGAAACAATGTTTCCGAAACTGACAAGGTTTCCTGGTGAAGTGATCGTATACCTAGCCGAAACTGGCTTCTGTCGAACTTTGGTACCTCCTAATACTGAGGTATTTTTACGTGGTTTATTTCAAGAACGCACGAAAAGATACGTGACTTCTGTTAAATCCAGGTTGATAAATCGCTTCGAAATCACAATAATCTAACTGCAAATCCTAAAACACTCGTCATAACTCCCATATCGCCCGTAACGCGCTGAGTTTGTGATTGCGTGACGAGCCAGAAAATACGACACTTATGATAAAATGTATTGAGGGAATAATTATATTTTAAAATGAAATTTGCATATCTGCGAAGCACGCGTCCTCGGAGACCCAGGGGCAGTTGGTCGGGGGGTTAATCGACAGGAGAAAAGTTAACCACTTTAACTTTTCTCTCGCCGATTTTTTTTCTATTGTCCCTCGCCCCGACTAACTGCCCCTGAGTCTCCGGTCGAGCTTTGTCTTGCGCTCCGTTTTCATTTAGTACTAGCCTGCATGGATGGCGCTTTATGAACCAAGCGGGGCGAGCGAAAATTTTCGCCCTGCTTGGCTCATAAAGCGCCTGTCATGCAGGCTAATTTAGTACAGACAATCATTTTGTTTCTAAGTTTAATTTATGAATGTCATACAGTTTATGTCCTACACAGGACGACAAAAAAAAAATACAAACAGTGTATATGAAAAAATTTAGCTTGGCCTAAGAAAAGGTTATTAGGAATAGTATACTAACAAATATAAAGAAAATACTTGCATAGCATATTAAATAATTATACTATTATGTAAATTGCCTGCTGCCGTCTTTGAAGGGTTGCGTGACTAATAACAATATCCAAACGCCACGAGACGAATGCAACGGGTTAGAATCATTTATCCAGTTTAACTGGTGGTTGATCCAAAGATTAACTAATATACAGGTTTCTAGAAAAACGACCGTCGAAAACGGACTGTAAAAATGATCAAAAGCCGTTTCGATTCGATGCATTTTACGGCTATGCATATTAACCCTAACCCTGACCGTCAACCAAATAGACACAGAAACCAAGAAGCATTTGTACGTCCGCTTCAAGAAACGGATAAATAGTTCTATTAGTATCAATGCCATTATAAAACAGAGCACAAGTTACTTACCTTAGCTTCTGACACTGTTGTGAAGTCCAATTTTTTAATACAGCGAAAGCCCCGTTACAGCGGTAGGCTTCACGGGCGCTAATTTATCCCGCTGCTGCTATCATGTAAGCTGCATAAATTTTCTCCGTTCATTTTGTCTGTCTCATTTGTTTAGTTACAAGAAAATTTTCTCTTGGGCTTTTGGCGGTGATCAACCATGCAACTTTATTAACACTTTCACCCGGGTTACCACAGCGTCATTGACGCGTGTCAATGCGTGGTAATACCACAAACTTTATATTTTCCCTTCATATTCCTCATATAAATTATTTTTTTTAATGTCCTTGTTCTTAAAATTAGCAAGTTTTAACAGCGTTCGGGCCGCCAAAATAAAAACAAGCCTTAGCTTAAGCTTTAACTCGATTTGTAGCGTTTAGCAAGGAGACCGTCATCATTTGTGTTTCGTCTGGCTCAGATCCAAAGTAGCTCGTGAGGTAGTTTCACTCAGCTGACCTATGTTTTGTCATTGTATTTTTCGAAAAAAAAAACTTGGTAGGGTTTGGCTTGAAAAGTTTTAAAAACATCGTTCGTCAACGTTTATTTCTGAGGAATCACCTTCAGTTCTTTATTGCCTACTTCATTTATTAAGTTTTCCTATAAAAATAGCTATGCTAATACTGTCCATTTCTTCTGTCTGAAGCAGTCCTTTCCTGTTACGATTGTCGCAAAGAGCAGTTCGTTTCTCCGTGAATTACTTTGGCAACACGGCGACAAGTATGAGCAGCAAGAGCACGCGAAAGGATGTCTTCAGCCTAAGACAAAAGAACAAAAACACTTGGAACTATCCATTTCGTTTCAGGCGTGATACGAGCAGTAACAGCGAGAGAGCAAGCGGGCAGAAAGCGGGCTGCTCGGACGAAAGAGAAGCGTGCAATATTAATTGGGTTACTAAGTAACGAAACGAAAATATCAAGTTATTCCTCGAAAAAAGAACAAACCATAATTCTATTTTTGCGATTTTTCCAAGACACACGGGAAGAAGCACGCCAGTATGAGCGCGCGCAAATCATAGGACATTTCATAAAGGAAATAGTAAACTTGTTCCTTGTGTATTGTTGAGTTATATAAGCATGCGTGATTTTAAAAACAAATTGAGAAGTGCGAAAAGAACTCGCCTGCGACTAGTGCTTCTCTAAGCACTTCTCTTGTGTTTTTTAAAATTTCCGCGTGCTCACATAACTCAACAATGCACGAGGAACAAGTTAAGCCTGGTTTCCATATAATCGCAACGATCGCAGCGATCGTTACGATCGACGATCGCTGCGATTCTTCCGATCGACCTTAGGTTTCCATATGATCGCAGCGATCGCAAGGAAACGTCGAGTAGGCCTGGATCCGATAAACTTAAAGTGCATTATGGGATACAAGGCTTTGGGGTGCAATGCTTTTTGGGACAATTGGATCGCAAGGATCGCAAGAGTGGTTTCCATAAAAAAAACCTCTCGATCGCAATGATCGCAAGGATCGCGGAGATAGAAATTTTTCTATCTCTGCGATCGCAATCGCAAGGATCGTAACGATCGCAAGAATCGCAACGTTTTGGTTTCCATATGATCGCAAGGGTCGCACAACACTTTTTTCTGCGATCGCTGCGATCGTTGCGATCATTGCGATTATATGGAAACCAGGCTTTAACAATTTCCTTTATAATGCACGCAGTCTGCGTCACCAGAATGAGTGTGCGCAAATCATAAGACATTTTAAAAAGGAAATAGTAAACTTGTTCCTCGTGGGATTAAAAAAGAAGAAACAAACTTGACAAGTGCGAGAAGCACTCGCCTGCTGCTCGTGTTTGTTTTTTAATTCCCTCGTGTTTATATAATTCAACAGTGCACTCAGCCGCGTTTGTTATTCTCTTAATATAAACACGAGAGAAGTGCTTGCGAGAAGCACGAACCCTAACTTTCTTTTTCAACGTTGCGCCGAACAAGATATTATTTTTGAGGAGGGGGGGGGGGTTGTACTTCTGCAATTGTTGTGCAACGTTACAAGAAAATTTGCACCGTATGTCCGGTCCTTTAGTAAAATTCGACTAAAAAAAACTTTACGCCAACAAATGACAGAACAGCTAACGAACAAGTATTTTAAAACTACCTCATCAGAAAGTCATTACGGTAGCAAATAACGGAATACAAGGAACAGAAAGGTAACTGGCACAAAAGGACCCTTCTTCACCCCAATTATAGTGCAAGGTATAGTTGGGGAATAATTGTTAATACTAAGGGACGGACCATTATTTTTTTTGACGGGTGGGGGGGGGGGGGGGGGGAATCGGAAAATTTTGAAATAAATTGTTTGCAGAGGCTATAAACACTGAAATAAATTGTATGCAAGCAAAACATAAAGAAAAAAATGTTTGCTGAAAGTATGGCAGTTGGACGGAGACACAAAAAAAATTGTTTGCAGCAGGTGCCGCATATAAAAAAATGTTTGCATTTGAAAATTTTCCAAACCCCACCCCTCCTCCGTCAAAAAAATATGGTCCGTCCCTAATTTTATGTAATTAATCAGTTGTAAGCTGTATAGCTTTCTTACCTCATGAACAGACAGCAAACGGTTTTCAGTGAATTCATTCAACAGCGAAAGGATACTGTCAGTTACTGGCACATTTTGAAGATTGTCCAGGAAATCTGTGAACGGAACATACGAGATGTAATAGAACAGTGTTTCATCAGGACTTTCATACACCAAGATGTGGTTGGGAATGTGTGTGAGAAGTGTAATTATCTGGGAAGATAATTACACGTACACTTGTTTGGTTGAACTTGAGAGAACAGAGCAAGTTTAGATACGAAATTTCCTCGGCTTTAACTCGACATAGTCGAGCATATCGTGAAAGAATCCATGTCTTGAGAAACCAACTTTTTAATCCTTAAAAGTGCCATAGTATCATACTGACAAATTTTGCTACTGGTCCTCTTGAACGAGAATGAAAAAATAGAAACAAGATGAGACGAGATAAGATGAAATAAGAGCAAATAAAAGCACTACAGGATCATGAACACTGCTCAGTTACTTTTCTACGAATGGTCCAATTTAGAGATAATCGAACTGAATCGTAGTATATTACTTAAATTTTGAATGAAGATCATAGCCAACGAAGGTCGCACCTTTTCTTGTCAAGTTACTGTTCTTTCTGCAGTATTCCCACGCTGTGTGATATTTTCCTTGCCTAACAAAACATGCTAAGACCTGTCAAACAAGAAAAAGAATGCTCAATGACCAAGATGAATCAACAGCTATTACAAACAGAAGCCAATGTTCCGGTAATTTAATTAACAATTAACTAATTTATTTATTCATTAAAGTGGCGTCGGACGATCGATTTTAATCTTCTGGTGTTTCACGGAAGACCACCTCTCCCTTTGTGACCAGTGTTGGCCGTGTTTTCACAAGCGATTTTTCATGTCGCTGAGCGAGTGACAGTCGAAAATCTCGTGAAAACAGTTGCTTGTCCAATTCGCTTAAAGTTGAGCGAGTCGGCGAACTTCAGTAGAATTCTCATTAAATGTAAGCCACCAAACCAGGGGTCAATAGCCCATTTCCGAGTTGCTCTTAGCCTCCTTTTCAAACCGAGGCCAAGTGCGAAACCATTCATATGAAAATGAGTTTTCTTACACAACTCGGAAATGGGCCGCTTCAGACTTTTACAAGTGTAATTCAGAAGTGTAGCCATTGTTTCAGAGGTTGAAAACAATAGCTACACTTGTAAAAGTTTTATTAAATTGACCCCAGGCCGCTTAAGCTTGTCGGCAATTAATTCCGGCCAATCGCATTTCGCCAGCGTTCAAACAATCGATAAGGGAATGTCAGAGGTGATATACCGTATTTCCTCGAATAATAGCCGGGGATTAAGCGATTATTTCAAATATTGCTCACTGGAAGTTCTAACGTGCTAATGTGCTAATTTGAGAGCTCCTAGAAATACAGTAAAGAGTCAAATACACGAACGTCGCTATAAAAAAATACACGAAATCTGTGCTTTTGTAACTTTTCTGTAATTGTAACGATTGTTTCCTATACAAGAAGTGACCAGTAACTTGACTGGGGCGATTTGCAAGAAAGGAGAGGGGATGGGGGGCGATTAATCGAGGGAGGCAATTACTTCAAATATTTCGACCAAAGGGGGGTGATTATTCGACAGGGGCGATCAATCGAGGAACGGCTATTATTCAAGGAAATACGATAATTTGCATTTGCCGCGAATATTTTAATCTTCTAACATCCTCTGAAAGAAACAGTTAACAGGCTTCGATTCTTCCTCTCCTACTTCGAACAGCAAGCAACTTGAGCCTTTGCTGAACCTTCTCCTCCTTCGATCCTGAAACAAGCGCGATAGCACACTAATAAACATAAGAGTCATATATTTGCAAGCGCCTCTGTTTCCCGCCATCTTTCTTGTTATTCCGCGAATAACAAGGAACAAACATCAAGAAAAATGAATAAAGCTCTGTCCGTGAAAACGCATAAATTTTAAGCTGCTTAACGCAGTCGGTAAACAAATCACCTCAAGGAATGTTAAGCGAGAAAAACCGCCTCGTGAAAACACAGCCTTTTCTGAGCCTTTTCGAGGTATTTGCGCGTTCCTTGAGGTGGCTCCATATAGTTATTGGCCAGTCTTCCAAATAAAATATACGCAATCATATTGCTGTCTTTCGAGAGTTTTGTTTCGCGATACTAAGCATAAGCTTTCTTGTTTCGATAAGTCTAATTTGGCAGTCCTGTCTCGTCACCATGGCAACCAATGATTGAGTTGTTGGGTTTGTTGTTCAAGGATAGCAAACCCTTTCAACGGATTTTCTCGGTTTTAACACGGTAAATATTCACGATTTTTTGTGAAACATTCAGTAAGTCTATAATCTAACAAAGCCATAAAAAATCGGTACATAATTCTCAGCAATTTACTCATTTTTCGTTTTTTACGTTTATTGGTTTGTGTATGTACAAAAATTGT
Organism: Dendrophyllia cribrosa; assembly: GCA_024195265.1. NCBI lineage: Eukaryota > Metazoa > Cnidaria > Anthozoa > Scleractinia > Dendrophylliidae > Dendrophyllia > Dendrophyllia cribrosa. The sequence goes on along the minus strand of JAJLRJ010000005.1, from coordinate 28,047,728 downwards.
TGTCTTTTTTTGTGATCGAGAACAAGAAAATTGCTACCAATTTGTCAATTTTTATATAAAAAAATTATAAAAATTATAAAAATTCACAGTGTGGAATGCGCGCAATAAACGCTTTAGTTACCGTAAAAACCTCCTTATTTTCGTGACGTCATCAAAGTAAACAAACGCGCCCTCTCGCCATTTTCGTGCCCATGCCTCGCTCGCCACAAAAACTATATGGAGCCACCTTAACGAGTTTCAAAAATTTGAAAACAACAGTTCTGCACATGCGTTAAAAAGTTTAATTAGCAAAACAACAGTTCTGCACATGCGTTAAAGAGTTTAATTAGCAAAACAACAGTTTTGCACGTGCATTAAAAAGTGTAATTAGCAAAACAACAGTTTTACATGTGCGTTAAAATATTTAATTATCAGAACAGTTCTGCACATGCGTAAAAAAGTTTAATTAGCGAAACAACAGTTTTGCACGTGCATTAAAAGTGTAATTAGCAAAACAACAGTTTTACACGTGCGTTACAATATTTAATTATCAGAACAGTTCTGCACATGCGTTAAATAGTTTAATTAGCGGAACAACAGTTCTGCATGTGCGTTAAAAAGTTCAATTAGCGGAACAACAATTTTGCACCTGCGTTTAAACGTTTAATTAGAAAAACAACAGTATTGCACCTGCGTTAAAAAGTTTAATCAGTAAAACAGTTCTACACGTGCGTTAATTGCTTTAATTAGCAAAACAACAGTTTGCACGTGCGTTAAATGGTTTATTTTATTTTAAGTTTATTTACAGAACACGCTACTAACATGAAATACTAATTCTAGCATAAGTACTGCTACTTACTCTTACACTTTAATACACTAATAGACCAATTTTGATATATTAAAATTCAACTTGAAACAAAAGACATCACTACGAGGCTTAGGGAAATGATAGCAGGGATTTGTATGGTTTATTCCCCTAAGCCTCGTAGTGATGTCTTTTGTTTCAAGTTAAATTTTAATATATCGAAATTGGGCTATTACAACAAAAAGACACTAAATGCACTAATTACAACGATTACACCTATACAATATTATATATTTATATGTCACAGTCAGCCAGACTACATGTAGTTTTTTATTATCATATTTATATATACTTTAATTTATAATAATACATATATGCTGCAGCCTATTTAGAAAAAGAAAAAATTACAACAACATATTTTGCCATTTCTTATAATGGAAAGATTCTTTTTTATTCTTCTTTGCAATTATAAATTCTAGTTTACGGGTTTCTCTTGTTTTGGCCTTCAGTAGGGATAAAGACGGCTTGATACTCTTCCGATTGATCTAAACAATGAAATAAAATGGGTTACGTCATAGCTTGCACGAGCGCCAAGCCGTGAAACCCTCCCTTTAAACTCTGACCAGGCTTCAAGGCATTCTTTATAAAAAATAGGTAGTTTGGAAGGTAAATTAGATGACTTGAAATTGCATTGAAGCAGAAATGAAGATCCTATGTTTTTAAGATAATGATATAAGAAGGCTTTCCGGGCTAACATTCTCGTCCAAATATCTTTCGATACATACAATTCTCTGTGTTGTAATTGAGGATTCAATATGAGGCATTTTTAGACCGCCGTCTTCGTAATCACTAATTAAAACTAATCTCTTTATTTTGTCTTTGCCTTTCCACACAAAGTTGAATATCACAGAGTTTTTGCTCTTAATTGTATCTTTATCAAAAGAAATAAGAGAAGCTCGATACATAAACTTCGGCATGGCGTACGTTTTGACAAGTTAAATTTGGCCGATTTGCGTGAGGTTTCTCCATTGCCAACAATTCAGCGACTTCTTTATAGATTTTAAAATGAAATCGAAATTAAGTGGTTTAATTAGCAAAACAACAATTTTGCACCTGCGTTAAAACGTTTTATTAGCAAAACAACAGTATTAAACATGTGTTTAACACAACACCAGTCTTGCACGTGCGCGGTTAAATAGTTTATTTAGCAAAAAATAGTTTTGCACATATGTTTAAGGGGCTCAATTAGTAAAACACAGCAGTTTTGCACGTGCATACATACATACATACTTTACGTGCGATAAAACGTTTGAGTAGCAAAACAACAGTTTTGCACGTGTGTTAAAGAGTTTTGTTATACCTCCCAACTCAAACGCCTTTTTTGAATGGACTAGAACGTGTCACGTGCCAAGGGTCAAAACAGTACACCTCCATAGGACGAACAAAAACTCACTAACTCCCTATGGAAACAACAACTTGAACTTTTGACTCACACTCATCAGGTCATCAGGTCGTGATCGGCTTTGCTTCGGGGAACATTGAGGGTCTCGGGGAAACAAAACTTACTGTTTCCCATGGGGCCAGTCATTAACTGCTTATTAATAAGCAAAACACGATAGTTCTATACGTGCGTTGCGTTAAAAAAAAACAACAACAATTTGGCAAAAATAAAATTGCACGTACGTTTAAGAGTTTTAATTGCAACAGTTTGTATGTACGTTGAAAAGTGTATTAGCAAAATCACAGTGTTGCGCGTGTGTGAAAAAGTTCAACTAGCAAAGCAACAGTTTTGCATGTGCGTTAAAATAGTTGAACAAGAACTATGCGAGCATTAAAGTCGGGCTTCAGGGTCACTAAAAACCAATTCAACTTCTCGACTGTGAACGTAAACCGATCTGGTCACGTCTGCAACATTGCACTACACTAAAAGGCCGTTTACACGACAGAAAAAACGGGTACGGACCCGTCCAGAAAGGAATACGGACCTCACATTTTCGCCCGTGTAAACTATGCGTACCATGTCTTTTGAGATTGGTTCGGACCCGTGTTTTTTTAACACGGGTCCGTACCAGTTTCTTCATTTCTTACGCCAGCTTGCATAATAACTTCGCTAATCGAATGCGCAGTACTAGAAATTGGTCCGGTCTCCCAAGTGTGGTGTAAACGCAACCTTCCAAACTTGGTCCTTTGGCCTTTTTTGTCCCACCTGTAGTAGGTGTAAACGTGTAAACGTTCGTGTAAACGGCTATAATTATGCGGTCCGTACCACTTTTTTGACGAGTCCGTGCCCGATTTTTCGGCCGTGTAAATGGCCTTTAAGTCATGCTATGAGAATGTAAACATAATCCTCATCCAGTGTGAAGATCTGTCGCGGCCTGAAGACGGGTTTTCATTTAATGGAAAGCTAACAAGCCAAACAACACTAGCTACAAAAAATGGACATTGAATTGTTAAAGCGATCTTGATAAATATCGACCGTGATTCATTGTTATTTGGACGCAAAATGGACATCAGATTGATATGTTGTCACGCTAAGGATGTGTTACTTTTGTAATACCGGTATCTCCTCTATAGGTGGTTTTCATGTTACGTCATCGCCGCCATGCTGGTGGACATAAACAATAGTTCTCTCATTAGCTCCTTTTGTTCGTCCACCAGCATTTGTTCGTTTCACTATTGTTATCTGTCTCTAGAGATTGGTTGCAAACCACCTATAGTGCGGAATGCATATTAAGTTTCCCTTTAAGTACACTTCAAAAACCTTCTTTTTTAGTCTCAATTATCTCACCACATCAGATACAAAGTCATTGTCAATTTTACCTTTCTGTTCGCTTTATCCATGGAGTCACACATCAGATGTAAATTTTCGATCGGTTGAGCTGAAAACTTTTCACCGATTGAATCATGTACAGCAATAAAATATTATGCAAAATGATTCCACTGCGTGGTTTTTTTTTTCGTTGAGCAGACATGTACAAGGTTAAATCACAAAGGAAGTCAATTGCATATTTTGCATTGAAATATTCTGAAATATGACATGCACGCAGGGTGGCCTCTCATACCAAATGTAAATGTAAATGCGCATTTCATAAGCAAGCAAATTACATATTTACAATACCACCAACTAATCTTCTCTTTTTTATGACCTTGAAGTTGCTATGTCAACTAATATGACGTCACTAACACTTAGCCGCAGGCTACAAACCACTTGAAAACCACTTGAAACACACTCCTCTTACGAAGAAACGCAACCGAATTTATAAGTCGGACAGGCTTGGCTTAAAGCCAATAATAGACAATAATAGACAATATTCGTATTCACGGTATTGAACTGGAACTAGCGTGCAGTCGAGGCTCATGCGGGGAAATCTTTTCACATGCAAATATTTTTAATGATATTTCCCCGCATTAGCCTCGACTGTAAGCTAGTTCCAGTTCAATACCGAGAATACGAAAATTGTCTATTAACACAACAGTTTTGCACGTGCATTAGCATTTTGGTTAATTAGTTTACCAAACAGTTTCTATCATAATATAAACATATATATGTGAAAACAATATATATGTGATCAATATGACACTTTTTTTTTCCACAATTTTAGAAAAGCACGCACCCCTACGTACAAGGATTGTTACTCTTCGGCCCCATGCTCCTTGGTAGAACAATGACATCAGAGAACATGCAGAAGTCAATTTGTTGCAGGCTTGAAAGACGCTGGCGTCCTTCCTGTCTTGCATCGGATTATCAATCCTATGTTGATCAACGCTTTGTTGTGAAAGAAATCATCTTCAAATCAAAGATGGAGTATTATTCCAATCTTATTAGTGATGCTGGCAGTGATAATAAAGCCCCTTTTCGCTCCATGGCCATTGACCGTCTTCTCCACAGGAAGCCAGAGAAATGTTTTCCATCTTGTTCCTCACCTGAAGTAGTTGCTAACTAGTTTGTCACCATTTTCGAAAAAAAAGATAGACAAGATAAAAAGCAGACTTGAAGTTCCTGAAACGCCCGAACTATTTCGTAGCTTCGATAAATCTTCACTTAACTGTAAAATGGATACCTTCTTTCCTACATCGATTACCGAACTATCAAACATTTCTCACACCATTACCTCTAAGCTTGCAGTTTGGATCCTTTCCCTGCCGTTTTACTGAAAGAACACCTTGACTTGCTTCTACCTACACTATGCAGGATTGTGAACTTGTCACTGGAATCTGGTAAATTGCCTTCTTCTCTGAAAACTGCTGTCTTATCATCGTTACTCAAGAAACCTTCTCTGGATCATGAAGTCCTTGGTAATTATAGGCCTATCTCAAATCTCAAAGTCATCTCTAAACTTATCGAGAAAGTTGTGGCTGAACGTTTCCAAGACTTCCTTGAATCAAATGAACTTAATGAACCTCTACAATCAGCTTACAAACAATTTCATAGCTGCGAAACCGCCCTTACTTGCGTTCACAATGACATTCTGCTTGAAATTGACAATCGTCACTGTGCTATACTCTTGCTGCTTGACCTGTCTGCTGCTTTTGACACTGTCGACCACGATATTCTGCTTAAAAGACTTGACTCTAGGTTCTCAATTTGTGGTACTGCTCTTAACTGGTTTCGGTCGTACCTTACAAACCGCACACAATTTGCCGAAATCGAAAGAAAAAAATCACTACCTCGCGAATGGTGTGCCTCAAGGCTCTGTCCTCGGACCCATACTGTACCTACTTTATACAGCACCACTGGCGGACGTTCTGCGTCATTGTAAGATGCAATTTCATTTCTTCGCTGATGATACTCAATTATACATTTCTTTTTCACCAAACAACGACCTAGAATTAGCCAGCACCATTGCTAAAATACAGGATTGCTTGTCTGATCTTGATAGATGGATGCCTCTTAATAAACTGAGATTAAATAAGGATAAAACTGAACTTCTCTATCTCTACTCTAAGTACTGTTCTATAACGCCTCTATACCACCACTTCGTTTTGGAAATGATGTAATTCATCCATCCGACTCTGCCAGAAATATCGGTGTTATTTTTGACAGCACTATGTCTATGCTCCCTCATGTAAATTCTGTCTGTAAATCAGCCTTCTACAGGGTTCTCCGGAAGCTCCGGCGACCGGCGAAAATCGCCGTCTACTAGTCCTGGGGCCGCCGGCTAGTCAGAAAATATTTGAGGGAAGATAAGGATAAATCCTTCCTACATGTATTTTCTTTCCAAAACTTGCATGGCTATAAAAACAAATCCTTCAAAGCCATAATTCTTATAATTTTTTCCACAATCATGTCCGGTTTTCGAAGTGGCAGACTATTAAAATAACAACTGAGCGGGAGATTTTCGCAACCACACGTGGCCGGCACAGAAACAGCACGGAAAAATTGCACACGTGTATTCACAACATCGCAGCGGAATCTCAGGCTGAAATGAAGCGAACAAAGCAACAATCGTTGTTTATAGCCTGGAATAAAAGACCCAAAGAAGGCACATAATGTGTTAAGTTTTTGTTTTGTTTCAGTGTAAGTTAAAGTTTTAGTTATAACTGAAGCGAATTTACTCGTAATTCAGTTTAATATAAATCCCGGCGTATCCAATCGAACGTTCGGTAATCGAACCCAATCGAACACCAATCGTTCGATTGGGTTCGGTAATCGAACGAAATCGAACTCACAATAAAATTTGGTCAATCGAACAAAATCGAACGTTCGATTACCGAACAGTGAACAATCGAACCCAATCGAACGTTCGATTACCGAACAACCAACCATCGAACTCAATCGAACGTTCGATTATCGAACAACTATCAATCGAACTCAATCGAACGTTCGATTACCGAACTCCTGTTTGTTTATACTGCGGACATATTGTACGGTGCACCGTCCCCCTAATCCTTTTTTTGGCGATTCGCCATACCCCGGGATAGGACGATTGTCTGCACAATAGCCACGTGCACACTAGTCAGCCACGTGACAAACAGGGCAGAAACCATATCCTTCCTTCTAATATAGAAATGTAAACGAAAGTGCATTTCATTATTTTACCGTCGTTTTGTTCTCTGCTACAAAATATATATCACTAAACATTGACATTCAGTTCGATATTTGGACGTTTTTCTATTTATTCCATTCAATAAAAGTTGATGATTAGTCCTGCGTGATTTACTTATCAAGAGATGGATTCCGAACGAAATCGAATCCGATTGAGTTTGATTGTGTTCGATTGTGTTCGATTGGTTCGAAAATCGAACTCACAGCAAAATAGATGTTCGATTTTGTTCGATTACCGAACCCAATCGAACGATTGGTGTTCGATTGGGTTCGATTGATTTTTGGTTCGATTTTGTTCGATTGGATACGCCGGGTATAAATCGTTTGTACTTAGAGCAAGCCGCTTTGAGAGCCGTACACGGAAATTTTAAAGATTCATATTTGAATAATACTTACTTTGTAAATAAAGATATTGATTTGAAACACAACAACCAAAACATCATTTTGAGGAATCACTGCAATGCGTTCTTCAAGCTCGGCGCTTTAAAGATCTGTAAATAATTTCATTTCTGTACCATCACGGAAAACGTGACTGCGTGCCCATTTTCCCGGCATCATCTTTGAAGTGCATTTTTTACCAGTATAAATGTTGTAGAATTTCAATCCAATGGTAGGAACAGAACCAAAAACCCAGACTATCCTTTAATGTTTTATTTCTGTACAATATGAACTACGCCGTTGATCACTTAGAAATAACAGCTCCCAGTCACACCATTTCTTGATCCACTTCTAACGGAAGTACCCATCGAAGAATATGCATCCATGAATAAGTCCACGGGAAATAGTCAGGCAGGTACAAGAATAAATGTAAGTTTCAATCGGTAAGCCGTTCGGTTTGTTTCCCAAACTATTTCGGCTAAAAATGACATTTTCATGTATTCAAGAGTTGCCCACAAAGAAAGTCTACGCGAAAATTTGTACTTAAGCTTATTGTATTATTAAAACTTGAGTCTTGACGACTGTTTGTGGTTGTTTTTACTTCATTTCAACGATGGTTTCATGTCAGGTTTAAAGAGAATTGTATTAGTACACGGTCATTTTTAATAATTATTAATTAGGTGATTCGAGCCACAAGAATATAATCGGACCGGACTCAAAATAGCCCCAAAATGCACCAGAACGCGTCTCCGGTGTCAGGTGCCGGTGCCAGGTGCCGCCTACTTTTAATTTATAGCCAGCTACTCCAAATTCTCTGGAGAACCCTGCTTCTACCATCTCCGTAACATTTCTCGAATAAGAAGATTCCTATCTTCAAGGACTACCGGGATTCTCGTCCATGCTTTTATATCCTCGAAGCTGGACTACTGCAATTCTCTTTTGTATAATGTACCGAAGTATGTTTTGAAAAAGCTTCAATCAGTACAGAATGCTGCTGCCCGCCTGATTACATGCTCCCGCAAATACGACCACATCACTCCTGTTCTCTCCGATCCACACTGGCTCCCTGTAATTAATTGAGCGTATTAAATTCAGGATCCTGCTGCTCACCTTCAAGGCTCTACACCAACAAACTCCTACCTACATTCAAGATTTAGTAACTCGCTATTCACCGCTCAGAACTCTCCGGTCATCCAGCTCACTACGCCTGAATCCTGTTATCTTTAATATGAAATCCTATGGGTCCAGAGCCTTCGCTGTTGCTGCTCCTGACCTATGGAACAGTCTACCTGATAACATCCACTCATGTGATAATTTAAGTACTTTTAAATCTCTCCTTAAGACTTATCTTTTTAGGAAAGCTTATTGTTGGTTATTTTTATCTCAATTTTAATTTATTTACTGTTCGATTATTTATTTAATTGTAAGAAATGTTAATTTTTACTTAACTGTTTGGAATGTTGTGTAAAGCGCCTAGAGCAGGATTGGATAGGCACTATAAAAATTTAAATTATTAATTATGATTATTATTATTATTATTATTATTATTATTAAAATAAGATTTTTTTAATTAGCTTGGTTATTAATAAAAGATTCCATTTTTATTAAAAAAAATTATTATTATTATTATTATTATTATAATTACGATCAAGGAGAAATAAAGGATTTATATGGATTATTATTATTAACTAGGGTTTTTAATATTTTGTAAACATTGTAATTTAATGGTTGATGATTTAATTAAGGAGAAATAAAGGATTATTATTATTTTTATAATTACGATCAATATGAAAAGATAGACAAATTTTGGCCTTCAAGTTGGAAGGTATAACAAAGACATTTCTTCACCTCTCTATAAGCACCAACGCTTTCGAATACAGCTTCAGCAAGACCTATCAGTCCACAGGCACAACTGAAACAAAATGAAATTAATTAATTAAGGTGGCTCAAAACAGTTTCTAGTAATTTCCAGTACACTTACACTTTGACGGATCAATACTACCACTGTTTATCAGTTAATGCTACAATAATGGTATCAACCAAATACCCAGTCATTGTTGAACAAGTTGTGGTCTTTACCCAGCTTGAAACTCTTATCTTGTTCGTAATTTTAATTTGATAATTTAAATATACATATTTATATATATACCTCAAACACTGCCCGCCTCTATTAGCTATTGCTATCTGCGGGCCAGTGTAAATTGTAATTAAATTGAAATGAATAAAGTTGTTGTTGTTGTTATTTGTTGTTGTTATCGTCATGACGTAACAGGTTACCTAGTAACATTAAAGAAATAAAAGTAAACTGCAGAAGACCGCAAACGATAATGCTGCTAATGATACGTGGGATAACATTAAAGACACATTCTTAATTTTAGCTTTAAAGAGCATATGACACGAAATTTTTTTCTTCGGTTTCTTGTAGTTTAATATGTATAAAAGACGACTACAAGCTTTTAAAGTGTTTGAAATTTCTAAAAAGCCTTTTTTTTCGCCTTCAAAATACGCGCTTTTAGCCTAAAAAGTGTCCCCGCCATCGCGCGGCCAAAAGGTCACGTGACATGCCCTGTGACGTAAAAACGTGTACACCACATTGAAAACAAACATGGCGGAAAGAGAGGAAAGACCGAAAGACTGGAAAAAATGCTTGGCTTGAGCGCCTAAAAAGACAACTTGCTCTAGCAATTCATAACTTCGGACCAAACAGTGCATTACTTTTCTTCCTATCCGACAGGTATAGTAAACTGAGTTCGATTTCTCCAACAAAACCGTACAGACTTCTTCGAATCCGAGAGCAACCACATGCCACACTGCTTCTTCATAGCTCGACTCGCGGCGACTTGGCATGCACACTTTGATCGCTTTCTCACGCAGGATCCACAAACGAAGAAGCCCGCTTGGAAGTGAGATAATTTTAGCGAAGGTGCGGTGTTGAATTATGAGGATTCTTTCTGGTTTAATCATGTTGGGTCAGGTTCAGACTAAAAAATAATAAAAAACTCAAAAAGCATGCATCTTGTTTATACTCATTATATAAATCGAAAACCTTCTTAAATATAGTATGACAAAACAGTATACACTGCCATATTTAATTAGACTAAACAAGGTGCTTTTCAGAATTATTTCCTTCATTTGTCTGTTGAAAATATTCTGGTTCAGAAGATACTTCCATTAGTATAGAGATTTTAAACAATTCCCTTTCCTATTAAAATTATTGTACCTTGCCTAAATCTGTATATTTTTTGTAATAGTTGTGTCCAATTTAGTTGTCTACAGCTGCAAAGGAGTACACTGTAGGTCCTAATCTTTATAGTGTTAAAAGTACTAACAAGTATAAATCTTGAGTGTGCATCTTTATATTATCCTTCAAAATGGTTTTCAGAGTATTTTGGTTAATGGTTTTGTGTTCACAACAGCAGTCACAGTGTTGCAAGTACACCAATAGCACAAAGGGATATTTAGAAAAGGTTACAGGGTGCTTTAAATGGACAAAATAGCTATATGAGTTTGTCTTAGACTTACTTGGGGACCATTAACCCTAAAATGTTTCCATTTTTCATGCCAATTACTCCACGCATTCTCACAATACTCATGACACCACATTGCAAAGCTAAAGATGATGCTCAAACTCCATAACCGCTGGGGCCACACTTACCGTAACCTATATATCTTGTAATGTATGATGGTCAGGAGTACCCATGGATTCTAACTAAGAAGTGGCCAGACATATACCCTATAGGGTGGGGGGCTCCCACATAAAATGGACAGTAGTGATCATTAGAAATTTTGAAGGGAACCCCTAAAAGGTACTAGAGACCTGTTTTGTGAGTTTGGCTCACATCATTTTTTACCCCTAAGCATATTTCCTGTCAGCATAATTTCTGGCTTAAAACCCTAAAAGGTATCAGAATAACTCCTGATGGGTCATTTTTTATTGAAACGCCCTTGGTAGTACCAAACCCCTATCCCCAGGAAATAAACCTTAGATATCATGCTTGTCTTCGAGCAGTGTCCCATAGAAGAAAACACTAATCTGTATTTCTCATCTGTTTTGTGAAATGTCCTCATATCATAATGGTTTACTCCCCTGTCCTCCAAAGGTCGAGTAAGTAAGAGTAAGCGACCGGTTCTTCGTCGTATTATTCGTTCGATCTCGCCAATAACAACCTACACTTCTTCTCCTGGTTTCTCTTCTTCTTCTTCCATGTAGCCTTCAGTGAATTCCTACGTCGACGAATCCTTCGAATAGCTCAACATTGAGGATTTGAGGTCAACATTTGTTATAGAACTCACACATGGCCGATGTCCACGTACTGACGTCATAATTGCGTCGCGTGGGCTAAACTAGATCCCAGTCTCCGGGACACTTTTTAGGCTGAAAAGCGCGTATTTTGAAGACGAAAAAAGGCTTTTTAGAAAATTCAAGCACTGTAAAAGCGTGAAATCGTTTTTTATACATATTGAACTACAAGAAACCGAAGAAAAAAATTTCGTGTCATATGCTCTTTAAGTACTTATCACTAAAAAATGAGCAAGGCGACCCCCATTTTGCGTTATTGAATTGTAATTAGCATGTTAAGATACAACTTCTTGCAAAATTTAAAACAATTCTTGGGAACGGGTTCAAAGCCACCTTAAATTTTCGAAAATTTAAGGTGACTCCGAACCCCTTCTATGATATACGTGACCTAAAATTCAGTTAATGTATCCCATCTAAAGATGTAAACGGTTGTAATCGTTTGACTTGTTCTTGCTTATCAGTATGGTAACACTGACGAAAAAAACAGTGTACGAAGTGGATATCCTGTAACCGACATCCGCGAATTGTCTAAGGCAGAGTCTGGCCCCTGGGTGCACTCTACGTGAACAAAAGTGATCAGTGTTTTTCCTCATCTCCTCGGGCAACAAACATCTGAAAATCTTGAGAAATGCCCCTGGGTTCTCATGGGTGCCCCAGGGGCAGCCATTTAAAAGAACTGCCTTAATCAAAATTGAAGACAAAACTGATCCCAAGTTTTGTTTTGTTAACCGTAAATCAGTCCTCTATTAAGCGAATTCACATACACTACTCCTGAGCTTTGGGGAAAATATTAGTGGTACAGCTACTAAAAAATACCCCCCCCCCCCCTCCCCCTCCCCTCCTTTACCTTCACACCGGTGCATTTTTACCGTACCAATCCGGGCACGAATTCACATACACTACTCCCGAGCTTTGGGGAAAATATTACCGGTACTGATACTAACAAATAATCGTAGTTACGGTAAAACGCGCTCAAACGCACTTGAAATAAACAAGAGGATTTACGATAAATCACTGCCGGGAAACAAACAATACTACAGGAATGCACAACTGAAGAGGTTTCACTTCAACAGTAAAATCTTAAAAAGGGCGTAAATTAGATATGCCCTGTGGAAATTAAATGCAATCGACACTTTCCTGGAACTATGTTCTGCTTGTCAAATGTTTGGGAAAAGACGCTCTGGCCACAAAATTAACCATTAAAGAGAGTCAAAATGGGAATTGAACAACTGTTCAGACTAAATGTTCACTGCAAAAGACCCAAAAAACAACTTAAATTCTAAACAGCTGTCATTTGATTGGGCATACTTAAAGATATCGTTGACAGACTCACAAGTTCCAACCACCTTGAACAGCGTTACAAACAGCACCAAAGGAAAGTCCTGCTCAGGAGCTTTTACTAGAAAGATGGCCACATTTTAGAATTTCATGCACAGACTCAAAAGCTATAGAACCACACTGCACGTTGAAGAGTCCATAAGTGCCAGGGTTAAATACGCATAACCTAAGATCTTGATAAAATGACAAGAGCGTGGAAAAATCCGGCAAAATCCGAAATGGAAATAGGTTTTAGCTTAATTACTAGTTTGGCTGCAATTTCTTGGGAAAGCGGCCACGCAGAAAACGGCATTTGAGGCGTCAAATACACCTTATTCCAAAATGGTGGTCAATTTATATGTACGTTAATTAGCCCTTGTTGCCTCGTCAGCATGTGCAAAATACAACAGAATTTTCACGCGAAAATGAGGCAAAGACGGGCTAATTGAAATGCATACAAAAGAATAATAAATTGCCCGCCATTTTGGAATAAGGTGTATTGCCGGTCATCAGAAAAAGAAGATCGGTCATTTAAGGGTCATTTACAAACCGCAGAACTCAGACCTCAGAACTAATTTTTATTGATAGTTTCCGCATCTATAAGGAACGAATATTAAAGGGTACAGTATGGTCAACACAAGAGGACGCAGTGGTTTGCTTATGCGTATGAGGTACTTACTTCCCATGCAAGTCCATGCAATGGGAATTTGTCGCAATGTAAAAAATCCCAAATATATATTCACCGCAAAGGTCAGCATGTACGAACCGCAGAAGATAGAATTTATTTAGTAGACTTTGTAATCTATCACTGCCGGATGGGAAAAAAATAAAAAGGTACAATGAGGTCAAAAGTTGAATAAGCGGTTTGTTTTTAAAGGATGCTACATGCATTGAAGTAATTATCAAGTTCTCACAGGGAGAATTGTCGCAAGAAAGTACATTAAACTAAAACCGCGAACTCAGACACAATTTAGTGGTCTGTCATTGCCGGATGACGCAAACTTTAAAGGGCACAGTTAGTGTACAAGTTAATGAACAGTTTGTTATAGTATGCTATTGAAATAATAACCAAGTTCACACAGGAAGAACAATGGCAAATTGATGATCAGTTAATTTGAATAAACAGTCAAGGTCGCCGATAGAAAATTAAAAAGCAATCTCTTCGAATAGATATTCTCCAATGAAGACATAATCCATTAAATAGCCAGCAAGCGTACTTCAATCTTGTACCCGAAGATACGTTTCTTAAAGTTGCAGAATATTTGTTTGATTTGTGAGAACTGGAAGGTCCTATATCACGCGCAAAACCGCACGGTTTAGTATTTATCATCTCATGTGACGCTTCAAAAGTGCTGAACCTAGCAGTATGTGAGACGACTGTCATAAATGCCTCAGCTCTGTGTGAGTTCTCGCTGGCTCAATGGATTGAGCGTGAGACCTGTCATCGGAAGGCATAGTTTGAATCCCCCGTCGGTGCCTCTCCACGCTCGAGACATAAGATCACTTTCATCTTGTCATTTCTTTCCCGGGGGGACTCCCAGATAAGAATGACGAGGGTGCTCGTCGAACCTTTTTATATATATAATAGGGGTCAAATTTGCAGATTGGTACCGTTTACGGTGCTAAAATCTAAAATGACCACCGTTAGAAATTATTGCGGTACCTTTAAGGGTATCGAGCCGAAAAAATATGACAAAATATGATGTGTGTTGTTTCAGAATTGATTTCTCTTAGGGTTGAAAATTCCGTTGAGCCATGCCATCAAACTTGATTCTGCTACCTTTTTGAGGGGTTTTTCGAACATTTCCTACGAGCACCCCCGTCATTTATGTACGGGAGACCCCCCCGGGATTCCATTCCAAGCTCATCATTCACCTGCATCTAACATTATTTATGAAACACATAAACTGACAACATTTCATTTAACTTGCCGAATGGTAAAGTAATTAACCGCTGTTGTAAGTCACAGTGACAGCATGCAACAGCCGAAACGTGCTTTTGGGCACGTAGTTAGGCAAAGTATTAATCTTCCCCTTCTACGCGATGAAAAGATTGAAGGTTTGCAATAAAAAAAATAAATTTTCTTCAATTAGGCAGAATCTTGTAATGTGTCGACTCCACTTAAATGTACCGGACCAGAAAACACAAAAGACGTCTTTTCAACAAGAGTTCAGTAAAAAATACAACTGTTACTTCGCGTCAAATCCAGTCCAGTTGTTTAACGATGGAGTATTTTATAGTACGTAAACAGTTTTAAATTAGCAAGCGGAGGTTTGATACTTATACGGATTTTCTACGAAAAAACAACCCAAGTACTTCGACCGTCTAACTCTGGCGTTGTTGGCAGGAATAATTTGAAGGCTTAGGTAAACTCGACATATCGTCGGTGTATACTACCAAATATATACCAGAGGCTTTCAGCCTAATCTTATTGACCTTGGTGACTGTATCTTTTTTGCGCGGTGTGACAAAAATCTCTAAACAAAAAAAGCCATAGCGATTTCCTTACAAATGTACATTTCCTGAACACTTGTTCGAATGTTCCTGATCGAGGTGTATACCGAAATCAAAAAAGAATTTTAAGGCATACAGTTTTCGCTTGTATACCATTCAAGGACAAAAAGCTAACTGAAGATTTATGGTCAGATTGTGTCATGTATGAGTATACCTTATCTTTTAGTTTAATTAACTTAGAAAGCTGTAATCGCAATCTCTCACGTTTCTATGATGGACAATACAAGCAAGAGGCTTTCGAATTCCTAAGCTGTTAAATCTAGACCCCCAAAATAGAACTTATTTTTCTCATTTTCACTGCGCGCTTGTTTGGAGAACTAAAGTCTTAAACCAGGCACCCCAAAAATTTTTAAATGTGAAAGAAATGTTCTGTGGAGAAAGGAAGATGGAAGGAGAGGGTACGGAAGGGGCGGTAGATAACTTCAGTTTGTCTACCGCCCTGACTAAGACTGAACCATACTTATGCAATAAGATCTTGAAGAGTTGCTAAAAAAGCTAGGTTCACACAATACAGAAAAGCATGCAGCCATCCATATGCATGATATTGCTAATATTTTATGTTCTACATCAAACGACAAAATTTCGGGGACATTCTACTGTTTAAAATACAAGTAGTTACGGTTTTTTAAAGTAAAGAAAGTACTGCTCGGTTGCTTTCATTACAGGGAACGAAAGGATTAACAAAACATTAATCTGGTTAACGGTTGGTAATCAAAACTGGCGTTTGGAATTACGGCGCGTGCATGGGTTTTTTTTTTCGAGATTTGTGTGCACGCGCCTGCTTAAAATTTCATTACGAAGTCTTGATTCCCCAAGGTTAATGTCGATATATATGTTATAGTTAAATAATATTTCAAATGTTTCGTGTCGTTTCAGAAGAGCAAATGTACCCATCCTTGTGTTTTTAACTCACTCGATATGTTCTTGGATCAAAACTGATTAACCCATTTACTCCCAGAGTCAATTACTGGGAGACATGTAGTGTAGTTCTAACTTTTGAGTCTGTGGACGAAATCCTATGGTTTGACCATTCAAATGAAACCTCTTCGGCCGTACTTTTGCATGGTACCATTTGTTTTTAACATTTTACAAAATGAAATTTGGAATTTTTCTTGAATTTTGACTTTTGGCACCCTTGGGAGTGAAAAGGTTTATGATAATTCATTAAGTTTGAACAATGATAATTACAAGCGCGACGGTGGTTTGGGAACTCGATATTCTCGCGATTTTATGTCTTCCTTTTCTAGTTTGTGTTAAATGATCGATGATCAGTTTGACAAGCTATATGAAACACTTGGAAGAGTGTTTTATCAGGTATCTAAACTCGAAGTTAGTTAACTTTTTCAGCCCTAAGAGTGATCAGCATCAAATTTCTCTTTGTAATATTAATGCCTTATCAATCAAAAAGTTCATGAGAATTCAGGACATGATCACACAAGATGATTTGTCTTGATATCTAAACAATTTCTTCCCACTACTTCTATAGGAAATGTAAAGGGACAAGAAATGAGAATTTAAAATTTGATATTAGGGCTTAAAGGGTTAAAAAAGACTCGGCTGCGCCTCGTTTTTTCAACCCAGTTCCCGGTGTTTCGAAATCCTGATGAAATACTCTTCCTCGTGTTTGATATATTACATCAGGTGTTGACTTTCACAGGTAAACACACTTTTACAAAAATAAAATAAAAAATATATTTTTCAGATTTGTAAAACAATCGTACTTCAGTTCGTCGTTAGTATGATCTTGCGTTACTTACTACAAAGCGGATAAACATTTCATCGACAAGGGAAATGTCCTGAATGTAAATGAGATATTGATGGATAAATGTTATTTCGCTTTATGTTAATTAACGATCCTACTTTGCCAATAACCTCAAGCGACCTCAAGAAGTCTTAGTATTTTTACACGCCGACAATTAACACGAAATGACTAGCTTTGGTGCTAAATGAAAATTTTGAGATGCCTAGGCGGAATGAGAAGCTGGACATGTTAAAATCATAAGAGAAAAACGCGATTCACTAGTAACTTGTCTTGGTGTCAAAACAAGAGAAAATCCATCAATGAAGGAACTACATACCAAAAAGCATTAGCAAACTAAGCTAATTCAGAAGTGCAATAAACTAACAAACTAAGAAAACAACAAACTTACTTTACAATAATGTGTTTTTATTTGTCTTGGACGAAAGTCGCTAAGTACCTTTGTGATATTTTTACAACCTGAACTTTCTATCCAATATTCACTCAACCATTATATGTTATCAATAACAAATGGAAGCTTAAGACAATTGAAACAAAGGGAAGTTTGTACAAGACCTCTATGTGATATTTTTACAACCTGAACTCTAATTCCAATATTCACTCAACCATTATAAATTATACATTACAAATGGAAACTTAAGACAATCCAAACAAGGGGAAGTCTGCACAAGCTTTTCGAAAGATAATAGAAAGTGCAGAGGCGGGTCTGGGTTAATATTGTATTTACAAATGTACATATTAAGTATAATGTCTTATAAATAGTCACTATTATATTCAACGCAAACGGAGCCTTCTCTAAAAAAAAACAGTAAAATTTTAAATCTACTTTTTCTCGAATTATTCTAAGGTTTTGAGAACTTTAAAGTTCAATACTGTACATAATTTCGAAAAGAATGAATACTGCGGAAACTAATGTTATCGCGTGAAATCAAACAAGGTGGACAATGACCATCTGAGCCCGTTATCGATTTTCTCGCAATTTCGTTCAGTAAAAGATAACTGCAAGCACTGATAATAGAAATTCTTGAATGTTATTGACATTTACAAAATTCCGTTTAAAGGGGTACTTCATTTACCGTGATGTTTCACAGAAACTGGGGTAATTAAATCGATATGCAAAACACAAATGTTCCCTTAGTCTCAAGGAACATTCGATCGTCTCCACACTACTGACGCTAAATTTAAAGAAATTCTGGCTTTTCCTCCCAAGAACGACGTCGAAGCACGACGCGATAAATTTTACGCAACTCTTTCCTGAAAATCTGCGTTTTGAGGCTGTATATTAAGGGGTTTATTGCGGAAGAACACAACGCGAGTGTTTGTGCCCATTTCAAAGCCCTTCTAACAGTCAGACTGTTACCACTGAAACGGAAAATCATCGGTAAGACAATAACAGGGAGCCAGCAAATAATAAACACTGCTAAGACGTTTCCAATGGTCTTGGCAGCTAAGTTTTCTCTCTCGCTCTTGCCTCGTAAATCTCTCTCCAAGTGACCTACTTGTCTGGCGATCATACGCGCTTGCCGGCGGGCGATGATGTAGATTCGCACATAAATTGGGACGATTAAAATGACAAGAGCGATCGTGTAGTAAACTGTAATATGCTGCACAGATCGCAAATACCCGCTAGGTATACCCAACGTTAACGATACCACCCAGATGAGACACAGCAGAATAGCCGCAGCCTTGAAGCTCACTCTATGTTGGTACACCATGGGCGATACGATGGCCATGTAGCGATCGACTGTCACAGCAGCAAGGTTGCTGATCGATGCGAGCACAGAAACGAAGGAAAACGTCTTTCGCGCGATGCTGTAAGCCGGGTTGTGTGGTAATCCGTACAGAAATATGGCGTACATCGGTTGAGCAACGAGGCAGACCAGCAGATCAGCAACCGCGAGACTAGTGATAAACACGTTGGTAACCGTGTGGAGCTGGCGGTTGCGGAGCACCACAAAGAAGACCAGAACGTTTCCAAAGATACCGGTAAGGCTGAACAACACGTTAACGGACGCGAGCAAGGTTGCCTCCATATCTGCAAGGTCTGTGGTCGTACTTCCCGAGCCATTCTTGGCCATACTTGTTTCGTAAAAGGGTTCTTCGGTTTTCAGTCTAAAATCTTTCAGCGTTTGGCAACATAAGGTTTCGACCTAGCGTGAGCGGAGATCGACGAAGTTATCACATGACTATCGTTGCTTATCGTGACACCACTATTTATAGCAGAAATTTCTTCGTTTCGTGAGTGAATCAGACAAACTTCCGTAAAAAGGTTTCATACGTTTAAGGGGCAACACCTTTTGCCAACTGGATCGAAAACTGCCCCGACTCCAGTCGATCCACTTCTGCTGGCGCTACCGCAGCGATTTGTTAGTGAGTGATATTAGTTCACTGAAACTCGATTCTTGTATTGAAAAGAGATAAGCTTAATATCCCGTGATCACGGCCGCACTGCATGCGCGGTTGTCTTTGTCTTGCCACGCGTGAAAAATTTGAATGTTGAAAACGGCCACAGCAAATTTATAACGCAACGCCAATTAAATTAAAAGTTCCGTCAGTTTTATCTAATCTGTGTGATGCAGATTAGTTCATAAGGGACACCAGACACTAGGATAATTGTAAAGTAGACAACGTTTACACCTGCCATACTGAAACGAAATAAAAATAACCTATTATTTTTTCAGTTTCGTTAGAAGCAGGTAAAGAATCGACCGTAAAAAAAGACAAAAACAAAATCCTTTATTTATCTAGTGAGAGGGTTTTAGGCTAGCAGTTGCATCGATGATACAATTTTACTTTTTCCAGAAATCCATCGATCGTCTGTACGCTTTCTGAAATAACTATCGACACTTATTTCTCCCTTAATTTTGCTTTAGGAAATGCAAATGAGCGAATGTCAAAGAGCTCTATTTAATTCTGGCGTTATTTTTATTGAGTTATAGTACGATTGCATATAAGATTTTTCTTTTTTCTGTAGGCTTCCGGTGAGGGTAAAGCAAATTTAACGCCGAGTTTTTAATTGAAACTAAACCTTTCTATCGATACACCTGCCGCCTGACTGTTTCAATCGCCCGGGCGCACGGAGTGAAGACCATTCAATAACTTACACATGTAATAGAATTTTCTCGTAGTTACAAAGAAAATAGATTGTCTTGTCAAAGATTAAAAGCTTTTTGTGAAATGGATAAAAAACATCACGGGAATATCTCAAATATTGACAAATTAATCGGCCTTCGCAATTTCCAATGTCCAATATCCAAAATATCATGTTGCAGCTGCCTTGAAAAGAATACGCTTCTATAAGAGCAATTCCGACGTTAGTTTATCAGTCATACTCGAGATCAAAATTAAAAAAAAAAAAACAATCTAAAAAGTTTAACCATGTTCACTGATCCGTGAATCAATTGAAGGTTTTATGCCTTAAGAAGTCAAAAAATAAATGCTTTGTTTAACATTAGTTCTGGCCCTTTTGTGAAAAGAGCTAGGCAGGGCGTAGATTTGACCATTATCAACACACAAAAGGTGACCAAAACATAATTTACGGCAGAAAATACCATTAAGAATAAGAGCCAAGACTAAACACCAGGACCCGGTTGTCAAAAGGTGGATAGCGCTATCCACCGGATAAATCACTATCCTGCGGATAAAACAAAGGATGTGGACAATACTTATCCACTGGGTCTGAGATATATCTTTAATCTCTATGTTTTTTTTTTTTTTTTTTTTTTTTTTTTTTCCGGCTGAAAACTTTTTTTATTTTTTTTTTTATTTTTTATTTTTTTAATTTTTTTTTTTATTTTTGACACCACGTGACCTACACATACATTTTACAACATTATACAAAATAATAATATAACAGTTAAACTAAGGCAATTAAGTACTATGCTTAACTTTACAAAAGAGCTTAACTTTACAAAAGAGCTTAATTACACGCTAAAAAGGCTTATTGATATAATAAACTAGCTCAAGGGTCAAATTTCGGAGTCTAAATAATGATTAAATAAGTTTACTAATTACGCCTAAGCCTAGTTTTTTTACACTGAAAGTGGTGTAAAAGCTAACGCATTGCTTATGCAGAGAGTGGTCCACTTCGCTTCATACTAATCTGTATGTGCTCACATACAAGCTGGCCTGTTCCAATGTTTACTTTTTTATTCGATAGGGGGTCGGGAACGATGAGAGGCGGTTGTATTTGCAAGCTAACTTTTTCTTGGTTTTAGCTATGTGCTAATTTTAAACCTGAATCAATTATTTGTGTTGTTTTCAATTTCCTCTTAGTTAAAACTTTGTGAAAGCCGAAACTTCATCTAACAGCCTGTTTAAGCACTGTCGTTACGTAAAACAACCCAAATTGTCTGTCCTTTTTTAAGCAAATGTTTTTAAATGCCGATAATCGCCTTCTCAGTCTATATGCTAGTTGTTTCAAGTAAACATTGGATCAAATATACACTGATACAATCGTGCGCTACAAACTATCCCTACAGAGTTACTAAACTCGAGGACGTTATTCGTTTACCGTGCCACATTATCAATTCACCGTCTTTTTTTTTTTTTTTTTTTTTTGCAAAACAGTCTTACTCTTGAGACTACATGGAGGACCACTCACATTAATGAAAGCTGTTGAGAAATATTTCCCCGGTTCACGGCGTTTATTATGTCGTAGCAGGTGGTTCTAGCTTTTGACTCTGTGAACAAAAAAAGCGCATGAACTGAAGTCTTTCAAGTGAGACCGTTCGTGTGGTACTTTTCGTGTTTTTTCTTTTTACTTTTTGCTTAATTTTCCCATGTTTTGGTGCGTGGGATGTGACGAGAAACCCCCGCGGGATCGTTATTAATATGGACGCGGAATTAAGGAAGGGCATGCACGTTGATAAATTAAAAAAGAAAGAAATCGAAACTACGAAAAAAATAACACAGACATTTCCTGTTGTCAAGGTCACTGCGAATGTGAATTGAATAAACACCGTTAAACGTTGTTTCTGAAGAAAGCATCAAATTGGCACATTGTTAATTTAAGATTAATTCGCTTGCGTGGTTGGTTTTCGTCAATAAGCTGACAATATTATTAACATTTATTTTTCGAATAATAGAATATTTATTCAGTGTATGCTATCATAAGTTTATCTTGTAGAAACCTCTTGAGATTATGAAGAAAACGGTCATCCCTTCTAGAAATGCATGTATGAAAGTAAGCAAAGAATGTCGGTTGCAAAACAAAAGATTTTACTGTACCTCTTGACTGATAAATAATTAGACCAGTAATACTCTAGAGTTGGATGATACGTACGTTGACATTGGCTAATAGCCCATCATTTATTTATGCACAAAAGACGTCAAGAAAGACGTCAAGAACGGCAAGAAATTGCGCACGCGTGATCCAGGCAAATTGTCATCTACAATGAAAATATTGAAGGGAGTTTTTAGTATTTTAAGCTTAAGCCTGCTCATCAAGCTTATGCCCCATTCACACCAACGGTTAAACATGTTTAAATGTTGTTTAGTTTAACTACGTTTTAGCCTCTATCTTGAACGTTTTGAAATGTGTATGACTCAAACTACCTGGAATGGTAATAAAGTCAATAAAGTTTCTTTTATTAAAGATTTCACTCCAAATATTACAGGAGGTTAGGAGGTATTTTTCTAAACCTGTTTTAAACTGAACAACATTTCAACATGTTTAAGTGTTGGTGTGAATGGGGTATTAGACTTTTAAATGTAAGAAAAATATGAAAAACGCCGTTTCGGCATGTTTTCAAGAGATTTGTAACAGGAGGATCAAAACATTTCCCACATTTCGTTGTGAAATGACTCTTACTATGTGCAGTAATTCTGATTGCTATGCGAATCACGTTTCATACTGCCCGAAATTTTCTAATATTCTATTTATAAGCGTGTATTGAAAAAAAAAAATGTTTATATATATGATAAATTAATTCAAATCGGGTTGTGTTAAGAGTTTTGCTGGTTTCAGTCTTTAGCAACATGGTTTAACGTCCGGGATTCTATTTTAAATTTTGTTCGTTAATACATACCACAATCGTGTCCTCGAGCTTTTTTTTTTTTTCAACCCTTATAGGACGTTAACCAAAAACGTAAAACTGTTTGAAATATTTTACTTCATGCGGTACGCATTGATCGAAACAATAAGAATATTTCTATTACATAAATTAATCTGCAAACGACAAGGAAATTTTATAGGGAAAGACGCTTCTGAAGTTTGACAAATGCTGGAACGCGGTTTTCGGTTTGATTGTGAAAATAATCAAGTATTTCTTGGGATTTACATTTGTCACGTCCTATAACTAGTTCAAAAATATTATTTTTATAAACCAATTTGCGAGAACGCGGTTTTCGATTTGATTGTGAAAACAATCATGTGTTTGCTTGGGGTTTGCATTTCTCACGTGTTGGAACTAGTTCAAAAATATTATTTACATAAACCAATTTGCGAGAACTAAAATGAACCGCGACCTAGTTTAATTGGATTTTCCCGCTTTTGACACCGCGGGCATGTTTTTTAGTTTCAATAAAGTTGTGGGGTTTATTCGTTTCTCTAGAAAAAATTCCTACGACAAATGCTATTTTGAACTGAAAACCAAAACCAGTTTTTACTCAATTTAGCCATGTTTTCCTGAACCTGGAACTAACTGCATGTTATCCGTAAGAGTTCTGTTTACTTTGTTTTATATGCATGTCATTAGAACCCGCCCTGAAGAACGTACCTTGTGACAGTTGGTTATTATGTGGTCTTATGTTGTTCAGTAGACAGACAGAAACAAATTGAACGTGCCTGGATTAAAAATGACTATCTTTCGCCTAAAGAACTGACTAAGATAAAACATGAAAACACTTTAAATAAGTATTCTTCAGCAATAAGAGGATTAAAGCACTCCAACCACGTAGACCGATCAGAGACACTTATTAAGTCAGAATCGTAAAAAAAAAACCTGACATTCATTTCATGTTGTAAATGAGAAACTCAAACGCCATTAGGTGGATGAGCGGCTTCTGAAACTTGAAAGAGCTCTGTCTTGTAACATTAGCCTTATTTCACACCATTTTACGACTTTTATTGGTACCTAATATATATTCTTACCCCTTTTCAAAAGAATTTTAGAAACAAAGCTATACGTTTATTCAGTTCAGTTTACAGATTGCTTACTAAAATTGCTAATGACATCCTTTACACAAGCTTTGTAAAAACTCTAACAAAATTTTTGTTACAAACCTCGTCGAATGTCTGGCGTCTTCATATTTCTTCCAGAACAAACGATATCTTAAATTTTCAGCGAAGAAAGTTTCGGAAACGAACGGCACTGGATCTGGATTTGTCCTCAGTACCCACATAATTTTTTTTAAATTTGTGTCTCAATCTGATTCTCCTTTCGATTAATTATGCAAATCAGAACCTCAAAGAATAACTTAACAATGTTTCAAAATAAATTTACTTGATATTGTACACAATGGCCATATAGTATCAAGAATATTTTATTGCAAATAACTTGTGGACAACAAGGAATCTAGGGAAGGATAATTCGAAACTTTACAGCTGCTAGCACGGCGAAGTTTTCGATTGTGAAAGCAATCATGTGTTTGCTTTAGATTTGCATTTGTCACGTCCTGACTGGTTCAGAAATGCTATTTTTATAAACCAATTTGTCATAAGAAAAATGAATCGTGACTTGGTTTAAGTAAGTTTTTCCTCTTTTTGTTTGCTGTTCTAATAACTTTGTCCTCATTAGTTGTATTCGTTTCTCTAGGAAATGCTCTGAGGACAGAACTAATCAAGACCAAAACCAATTATTAATAAATTTAGGAATGTGTTCCTGCACTTGGAACCAATTACATGTTTTTGGTATGAGTTCTGTTTACTTTTTTTATATACTGTTGTTAGAAACCGCTCTGAGGAACCGAACCGTGTTGACAGTTGATCAGCCGTTCAAATCGGAAACAAAGAAACCTTGCCTAGATCACAAATAAATTAATAAAATCGGTTATGTTTAACGAGGGCGGCACTCAGTGACTGACAAACCTGTGGCACTCAGATACCAGATCAAATTGGAAGTTAGAAATATTGGTTTTAAGGAGGGAGAAAAACAAACAAACCGCAGAACCGGAGGAAAAAACACTATCGGAGCAAGGTCGAGAACCAACAACAAACTCAACCCACATAGTGATACGACACCGAGACCGAGAATCGAACCCAGGTCACACTGGTAGAAGGTAGGCGAGGACAATACTGCCCCATCCCTGTTCCCACAAAAATGTCTGACTACTATAAATTGAAGCAGTGACCGAGTTAAAACGTGAAAACACTTGAGGTATTTGACAAGAATAAAATAATTATTATACCTAATCGTACCTTTTTGGTACGCTTCGGTGGCATATCAGGCGTGTTTAGTCGAGCCATGGTTCGTAGTTTGGCGAGACGCAGTCGAGACAAAATACCAAACGAGCGAGGAGAATAATACGACTCAACAAACGGCGCAAAAAGTGATGAATGAAAAATAAGTTTACTTTGAGTTTTATACAGCGATCAAAGTGAGAAATCGTGGAAGCAAAATATGTTCTCTGCAAAACTATTATCGGCATTTGAAAACGAGAAAATTACAGTGTATGCCGAGTAAATCATTTACAAGTCTTATCTCGAGGGAACCTGAACACATAAATTGTGTAAATGTCACATGAAAGCTTTAAATACTCACTTCAGCAGTTCAAACGATCAGTTGGGGGATCTTTTGGAACCAGAGGTAAAGTTGACGTTCATAGTTGGATTTTCAAACTTTGCACCATAAAACCGTGCGATATCAGGTCAGTGACTTGATATTGTAGGATATCAAGACAGTAGACTAGGCTGGCTAATTGTGAATTTGGGTACGGTAATAAACAATAGCAATCCTGAAAAATTTAACTTCGTCTGAAGTTCCTGATGAGAAACCTCAAGCGCAATGGGCGAATGAGCAGTTAAGCTAGTTTTGTTCTTACTGAGTTAAAAAGGAGGTCTTAATGGCTGCTCTCGAAACTTCAAAGAGTAGCAGGCGAAAGGTTTCTGGAAGCAGAAACCTTATCAAGAGAGGATTTCTTGACTTCAGTCAATATTCATTGAAAGGTTAACTTAATACCGGGGTCCACCGGAATGACGATTTTCCACCACTTAGCATGAATTTAATGTAAATATCTCGTTCACGTTTCAAGCAATCCAGAAACTCCCTACTTATCTCATGTGTTTTGTACATTTTTGGGTGATTTTAGTGTACTGTATGTTTGGGAGAAAAAATAGTTTTTCTCAAAGGATTTGTAAAATTTAGGGAAATAAGAAATATTTAAAGATTTAATCTAGTTTTAACTGAATTATAATTTAAAGTTAAAAAACAGTAGATGACACCAAAATAGTCCACTATCAACCTGGGTTGCTCTTGCGTGGGTATCAACTGTCTGTTGGTTTTCAATACATCATTTTCCTTTTCTATCCCTTCTTTAAACCTCTTAAAATTTCATTGAAATTCACGTGTACCCCCGCATTAAGTGGTACTTCAGTTAAGCACGCCCACATTTTTTGTGCCGTAGAATTGGTTTTATGCCAGTATATTAGACGACATATATTATATTACCCTGAAATGGCGGATCTTTCTTTTGTTCGCTAATTTTCTCGGTCTATATGCTAGTTGTTTCAAGTAAACATTGGATCAAATATACACTGATACAATCGCGCGCTACAAACTATCCCTACAAAGTTACTAAACTCGAGGACGTTATTCGTTTACCGTGCCACATTATCAATTCACCGTCTTTTTTTTTTTTTTTTTTTTGCAAAACAGTCTTACTCTTGAGACTAAATGGCGGATCACTCACATTAATGTAAGCTGTTGAGCAATATTTCCCCGGTTCACGGCGTTTATTATGTCGTAGCAGGTGGTTCTAGCTTTTGACTCCGTGAACAAAAAAAGCGTATGAACTGAAGACTGTCAAGTAAAATCGTTCGTGTGGTGCTTTTTGGTGCGTGGGATGTGAGGAGAAACCCCCGCGGGATAGTTATTAATATGGACGCAGAATTATTAAGGAAGGGCATGCACGTTGATAAATTAAAAAAGAAAGAAATCGAAACTACGAAAAAAATAACACACAGACATTTCCTGTTGTCAAGGTCACTGCGAATGTGAATTGAATAAACATCGTTCAACGTTGTTTCTGAAGAAAGCATCAAATTGGCACATTGTTAATTTAAGATTAATTCGCTTACGTGGTTGGTTTTCGTCGATAAGCTGACAATATTATTAACATTTATTTTTCGAATAATAGAATATTTATTCAGTGTATGCTATCATAAGTTTATCTTGTAGAAACCTCTTGAGATTATGAAGAAAACGGTCATCCGTTCTAGAAATGGATGTATGAAAGTAAGCAAAGAATGTCGGTTGCAAAACAAAATATTTTACTGTACCTCTTGACTGATAAATAATTAGACCAGTAAATACCATAGAGTTGGATGATACGTACGTTGACATTGGCTAATAGCCCATCATTTATTTATGCACAAAAGACGTCAAGAATGACGTCAAGAACGGCAAGAAATTGCGCACGCGTGATCCAGGCAAATTGTGATCTACAATGAAAATATTGAAGGGAGTTTTTAGTATTTTAAGCTTAAGCCTGCTCATCAAGCTTAGACTTTTAAATGTAAGAAAAATATGAAAAACGCCGTTTCGGCATGTTTTCAAGAGATTTGTAACAGGAGGATCAAAACATTTCCCACATTTCGTTGTGAAATGACTCTTACTATGTGCAGTAATTCTGATTGCTATGCGAATCACGTTTCATACTGCCCGAAATTTTCTAATATTCTATTTACAAGCGTGTATTGAAAAAAATAATGTTTATATATATGATAAATTAATTCAAATCGGGTTGTGTTGAGAGTTTTGCTGGTTTCAGTCTTTAGCAACATGGTTTAACGTCCGGGATTCTATTCTAAATTTTGTTCGTTAATACATGCCACAATCGTGTCCTCGAGCTTTTTTTTTCAACCCTTATAGGACGTTAACCAAAAACGTAAAACTGTTTGAAAAATTTTACTTCATGCGGTACGCATTGATCGAAACAATAAGAATATTTCTATTACATAAATTAACCTGCAAACGACAAGGAAATTTAGGGAAAGACGCTTCCGAAGTTTGACAAATGCTGGAACGCGGTTTTCGGTTTGATTGTGAAAACAATGATTTGTTTGCATGGGTTTTACATTAGTCACGTCCTGTAACTAGTTCAAAAATATTATTGTTATAAACCAATTTGCGAGAACGCGGTTTTCGATTGAATTTGAAAACAATAAAGTGTTTCTTGGGATTAACATTTGTCACGTCCTAAAACTAGTTCAAAAATATTTTTTATAAACCAATTTGCTAGAACGCGGTTTTCGATTGAATTTGAAAACAATAAAGTGTTTCTTGGGATTTGCATTTGTCACGTCCTATAACTAGTTCAAAAATATAACGAATTTGCGAGAACTAAAATGACCGCGACCTTGTTTAATTGGATTTTCCCGCTTTTGACACCGCTGGCATGTTTTTGCCTTGAGTTTTAACAACGTCTTCTTGTGGGGTTTATTGTTTTTCTAGAAAAAATTTTCTTAGAAAAATGCTATTTTGACAACCAGTGAAAAACTGAAAACTAAAACCAATTCCGACTTAATTTAGCCGTGTTTCCTACACCTGGAACGAACTGGTAAGAGTTTTATTTAATTCGTTTTATACTACATGTCATTAGAACCCGCTGTTGTTCAGTAGACAGACTGAACCAAATTGAACGTGCCTGGATTAAAAATGCCTTCTTTTCGCTAGAAGAACTGACTGAGATAAAACATGAAAACACTTTAAATAAGTATTCTTCAGCAATAAGAGGATTCAAGTACTCAAACCACGTAGGCGGATTTTCAAATCAGACATTTATTAAGTCAGAATCGTGCAAAAAAAAAAAACACAACTGACATTCGTTTGATGTTGTAAATGAGAAACTCGAACGCCATTAGGTGGATGAGCGGCTTCTGAAACTTGAAAGAGCTCTGTCTTGTAACGTTAGCCTTATTTCACACCATTTTACGACTTTTATTGGTACCTAATATATATTCTTACCCCTTTTCAAAAGAATTTAAGACGCAAAGCTATACGTTTATTCAGTTCAGTTTACAGATTGCTTACTAAAATTGCTAATGACATCCTTTACACAAGCTTTGTAAAAACTCTAACAAAATTTTTGTTACAAACCTCGTCGAATGTCTGGCGTCTTCATATTTCTTCCAGAACAAACGATATCTTAAATTTTCAGCGAAGAAAGTTTCGGAAACGAACGGCACTGGATCTGGATTTGTCCTCAGTACCCACATAATTTTTTTAAATTTGTGTCTCAATCTGATTCTGATTCTGATTAATGTTGCAAATCAGAACCTTAAAGAATAACTTAACACTGTTTTAAAAATAAATTTACTTGATATTGTACACAATGGCCATATAGTATCAAGAATATTTTATTGCAAATAACTTGTGGACAACAAGGAATCTAGGGAAGGATAATTCGAAACTTTACAGCTGCTAGCACGGCGTAGTTTTCGATTGTGAAAGCAATTGTGTGTTTGCTTTAGATTTGCATTTGTCACGTCCTGACTGGTTCAGAAATGCTATTTTTATAAACCAATTTGTCATAAGAAAAATAAATCGTGACTTGGTTTAAGTAAGTTTTTCCTCTTTTTGTTTGCTGTTATAATAACTTTGTCCTCATTAGTTGTATTCGTTTCTCTAGAAAATGCTCTGAGGACAGAATTAATCAAGACCAAAACCAATTATTAATTACTTTAGGAATGTGTTCCTGCACTTGGAACCAATTACATGTTTTTGGTATGAGTTCTGTTTACTTTTTTTATATACTGTTGTTAGAAACCGCTCTGAGGAACAGAACCGTGTTGACAGTTGATCAGCCGTTCAAATCGGAAACAAAGAAACCTTGCCTAGATCACAAATAAATTAATAAAATCGGTTATGTTTAACGAGGGCGGCACTCAATGACTGACAAACCTGTGGCACTCAGATACCAGATCAAATTGGAAGTTAGAAATATTGGTTTTAAGGAGGGAGAAAAACAAACAAACCGCAGAACCGGAGGAAAAAACACTATCGGAGCAAGGTCGAGAACCAACAACAAACTCAACCCACATAGTGATACGACACCGAGACCGAGAATCGAACCCAGGTCACACTGGTAGAAGGTAGGCGCGGACAATACTGCCCCATCTCTGTTCCCACAAAAATGTCTGACTACTATAAATTGAAGCAGTGACCGAGTTAAAACTTGAAAACACTTTAGGTATTTGACAAGAATAAAATAATTATTATACCTAATCGTACCTTTTTGGTACGCTTCGGCGGCATATCAGACGTGTTTAGGCGAGCCATGATTCGTAGTTTGGCGAGTCGCAGTCGAGACAAAATACCAAACGAGCGAGGAGAATAATACGAGTCAACAAACGGCGCAAAAAGTGATGAATGAAAAATAATTTTACTTTGAGTTTTATACAGCGAGCAAAGCGAGAAATCGTGGTAGCAAAATATGTGTAAAACCCTTCTCTGCAAAACTATTATCGGCATTTGAAAACGAGAAAATTACAGTGTATGCCGAATAAATCCTTTACAAGACTTATCTCGAGGGAACCTGAACACATAAATGGTGTAAATGTCACATGGAAGCTTTAAATACTCACTTCAGCAGTTCAAACGATCAGTTAGGGGATCTTTTGGAACCAGAGGTAAGGTTGACGTTAATAGTTGAATTTTCAAACTTTGCACCATAAAATCGTGCGATATCAGGTCAGTGACTTGATATTGTAGGATATCAAGACAGTAGACTAGGCTTCTGATTGGCAAATTGCGAATTTGGGTACGGTAATAAACAATAGCAATCCTGAAAAATTTAACTTCGTCTGAAGTTCCTAATGAGAAACCTCAAGCGCAATGGGCGAATGAGCAGTTAAGCTAGTTTTGTTCTAACTGAGTTAAAAAGGAGGTCTTAATGGCTGCTCTTGAAACTTCAGAGAGTAGCAGGCGAAAGGTTTCTGGAAGCAGAAACCTTATCAAGAGAGGATTTCTTGACTTCAGTCAATAGTCATTGAAAGGTTAACTTAATACGGGGGTCCACCGGAATGACGATTTTCCACCACTTAGCATGGGTTTAATGTAAATATCTCGTTCAGTTTCAAGCAATCCAAAAACTCCCTGCTTATCTCATGAATCTATATTATGGGGTGTTTTGTACATTTGGGTGATTTTTGTGTACTGTATGTTTGGGAGAAAAAATAGTTTTACTCAAAGGATTTGTAAAATTTAGGGAAATAAGAAATATTTAAAGATTTAATCTAGTTTTAACTGAATTATAATTTAAAGTTAAAAAACAGTAGATGACACCAAAATAGTCCACTATCAACCTGGGTTGCTCTTGCGTGGGTATCAACTGTCTGTTGGTTTTCAATACATCATTTTCCTTTTCTATCCCTTCTTTAAACCTCTTAAAATTTCATTGAAATTCACGTGTACCCCCGCCTTAAGTGGTACTTCAGTTAAGCACGCCCACATTTTTTGTGCCGTAGAATTGGTTTTATGCCAGTATATTAGACGACATATATTATATTACCCTGAAATGGCGGATCTTTTTTTGTTCGCAGATTTTAGAGTCATGCTCGGGAAATTAAAAAAAAAACAAATATTTTTGGAATTAAAAAAGTTCACTTGTATGGCGGTACGCAGAAATTTCCTGACAGTGGAGTATCCACTTAAAATGCTAATTGCGAAAAAGCGAAGTTATCAATAGGCCATTTCCGAGTTACGTTACGCCTCGTTGTCAAAGCGAGGCTAGGTGCGCAACCTTTCATATGAAAATAAGTTTTCATTCACATGCAAATGAAAACTCATTTTCATATGAAAGGTTTCGCACCTAGCCTCGCTTTGATAGAGAGGCTAAAGGCAACTCGGAAATGGCCTATTTAGCGATTGGTTAGGTTTTGCATTGCTACGCTTTGTGATTGACGCCGCCGATATGTATTTGCTTCGGTTTCTGATTCGTTTATTGGATTCTCTGTGTCTAAACGGCGGGCAATTACGAAGGAGAGAAAATATTTCGATGACGCCGTGGAATATACCTTCTTCAACCCTTAAGCCACCCGGGGGTGGGAAAGGGAAATTTCGTCAGCCCCCGTATCATAAAAACTACTTCACACAAATGTATAAAAGTATTTGTAACAAGAGGCTACATGTAGCCTATACTCATGCGCTGACGTGAGAAAGTTTCACGCACCCCTACGCCCTGAACGAATTTTGCGTGACACACTCAAGACACGTTTTCTGTACTCGCGAATTTTTAATTTATTGATTCCCGATCAAATCCACACTCGTCTAATATTCTCCAAACCGTGACTTCTTTTTGTTACATTTGAAAAGACTACTTTTAAAAGCAATGAAATCAGTAAACGACCGGGCTCAAACCGTCTCTCTCAAAAACAATTTTTTTCGGTCTATAATAACTTGTATGACTACTTCGAATAAAATACACCAGTTGTGTATCGAAAATTGCCCGAGAAACTGATTTGGAAATCGAAATTGCAAAAAATACACAGACATCTTTGCATAAGGCGACGCGTGTGAAGTTAAAACTATAAAATTCAAGTCTTCTTTTGTTTACATAATATCATGGATATCAAATTACTTGTCTATTACTTCCCAAACCGTGAATTATTTCTGTTACATTTGAAAAGACTACTTTTAAAAGCAATGAAATCAGTAAAAATCGACATTAATATGACACGCATTCCACAGTCCATAACCTAAAGTCCAGTCCCGCAGTCCAATTTTTTTTTTAATCCTGTTATGTACTGAAAGGAAATAAAAAAACTTATTACTTTTTCAGTTTCGTTAGTTAGTAGCAGGTTGAGAATCGGCCGTAAAAAGACAAAAATAAAATCTCTCATTTATCTAGTGAGAGGGTTTCAGGCTAGCAGTTGCATCGATGATACAATTTTACTTTTTCCTGAAATCCATCGATCGCCTGTACGCTTTCTGACATAACTATCGACAAACTTTTTTCTCATCTTAATTTTGCTTTAGGAAATGCAAATGAGCGAATGTCAAAGAGCTCTATTTAATTCTGGTGTTATTTTTATTGAGTTATAGTACCATTGCATGTAAGATTTTTCTTTATTCTGTAAGGTTTAGGTGAAGATAAAGTAAATTTAACGCCGATTTTTTAATTGAAACTAAGCCAATTCTATCCATTCACCTGATGTATGACTGTTTCAATCGCCCGAGCGTACGGAGTGAAGACCATTCAATAACTTCATAGAATTGTCTTGAGTTACAGAGAAAATAGATTTTCTTGTCAAAGATTAAAAGCTTTTTGTGAAATGGATAAAAAACATCACGGGAATATCTCAAATATTGACAAATTAATCGGCCTTCGCAATTTCCATTGTCCAATGTCCAAAATACCATGTTGCAGCTGCTTTGAAAAGAATACGCTTCTTTAAGCAGGAGCAATTCTGACGTTAGTTTTTCATACTCGAGATCAAAATTGAAAAAAAAAAAAACAATCTAAAACGTTTAAACCAAGTTCACTGATCCGTGAATCAATTACAGGTTTTATACCTAAAGAAGTCAAAAAATAAATGCTTTTTGTCATTAGTTCTGGCCCTTTTGTGAAAAGAGCTAGTCAGGGCGTAGATTTGACCATTATCAACACACAAAAGGGTGACCAAAACATAATTTACGGCAGAAAATATCATTGTCAAGACTAAACACCAGGACCAGGTTGTCAAAAGGTGGATAGCGCCATCCACCGGATCTATCCAGCGGATAACACAATACTGATCCACTGGATAGTGATTTATCCACCTTTTTAACAACCAGGGTCTGAGATATATCATTAATCTATATGTGCTCACAGACAAGCTGGCCTGTTCCAATGAGTTCGGTTATCAACAAAAAGTTAACTTGTTAACTTTTTTATTCGCTAGGGGGCCGGGAACGATGAGAGGCGGCTGTATTTGCAAGCCAGCTTTTTCTTGGTTTTAGCTATGTGCAAATTTTAAACCTGAATCAATTATTTGTGTTGTTTTCAATTTCCTCTTACTTAAAACTTTGTGAAAGCAGAAACTTCATCTAACAGCCTGTTTAAGCAATGTCTTTGCGTAAAACAACCCAAATTGTCTCTCCTTTTTTTTAAGAAAATGTTTTTAAATGCCGATAATCGCCTTCTCGACCGGTCTATATGCTAGTTGTTTCAAGTAAACATTGGATCAAAATACACTGATACAATTTCGCGCTACAAACTATCCCGACAGAGTTACTAAACTCGAGGACGTTATTCGTTTACCGTGCCACATCAAAAATTCACCGTCTTTTTTTTGTCAAAACAGTCTTACTCTTGAGACTATATGGCGGATCACTCACATTAATGAAAGCTGTTGAGCAATATTTCCCCGGTTTACGGCGTTTTTTATGTCGTAGCAGGTGGTTCTAGTTTTTGACTCTGTGAACAAAAAAAGCGCATGAACTGAAGTCTTTCAAGTAAAACCGTTCGTGTGGTACTTTAGAGTTTTTTCTTTTTACTTTTTGCTTAATTTTCCCATGTTTTGGTGCGTGGGATGTGACGAGAAACCCCCGCGGGATAGTTATTAATATGGACGCAGAATTATTAAGGAAGGGCATGCACGTTGATAAATTAAAAAAGAAAGAAATCGAAACTACGAAAAAAAATAACACAGACATTTCCTGTTGTCAAGGTCACTGCGAATGTGAATTGAATAAACATCGTTCAACGTTGTTTCTGAAGAAAGCATCAAATTGGCACATTGTTAATTTAAGATTGATTCGCTTACGTGGTTGGTTTTCGTCGATAAGCTGACAATATTATTAACATTTATTTTTCGAATAATAGAATATTTATTCAGTGTATGCTATCATAAGTTTATCTTGTAGAAACCTCTTGAGATTATGAAGAAAACGGTCATCCGTTCTGGAAATGGATGTATGAAAGTAAGCAAAGAATGTCGGTTGCAAAACAAAAGATTTTACTGTACCTCTTGACTGATAAATAATTAGACCAGTAAATACTATAGAGTTGGATGATACGTACGTTGACATTGGCTAATAGCCCATCATTTATTTATGCACAAAAGACGTCAAGAATGACGTCAAGAATAGCAAGAAATTGCGCACGCGTGATCCAAGCAAATTATCATCTACAATGAAAATATTGAAGGGAGTTTTTAGTATTTTAAGCTTAAGCCTGCTCACCAAGCTTAGACTTTTAAATGTAAGAAAAATACGAAGAACGCCGTTTCGGCATGTTTTTAAGAGATTTGTAATAGGAGGATCAAAACATTTCCCACGTTTCGTTGCGAAATGACTATTACTTTGTGCAGTAATTCTGATTGCTATGCGAATCACGTCTCATACTGCCCAAAATATTTTAATATTCTATTTACAAGCACGTACTGAAAAAAAGACCTGTATATATGATAAATTAATTCCAATCGGGTTTCGGTCTTCAACAACACGGTTGAACGTCCGGAATTTCAGACCCTTATAGGACCTTAACCAAAAACGTAAAACTGTTTTAAAAAATTCACTTTATGCGGTACACGTTGATCGAAATATAAAAAATATTTCTATTACATAAATTAACCTGCAAACAACAAGGAAATATAGGGGAGGACGCTTCCGAAGTTTGACAAATGCTGGAACGTGGTTTTCGATTTAATTGTGAAAACAATCAAGTCAGTTTCTTGGGATTTACATTTGTCACGTCCTATAACTAGTTCAAAAATATTATTTTTATAAACCAATTTGCGAGAACGCGGTTTTCGATTTGATTGTGAAAACAATCATGTGTTTGCATAGGTTTTACATTTGCCACGTCCTATAACTAGTTCAAAAAAATCATTTTTATAAACCAATTTGCGAGAACGCGGTTTTTGATTTGATTGCGAAAACAATCATCTGTTTGCTTGGGGTTTGCATTTCTCACGTCTTAGAACTAGTTCAAAAATATTATTTTCATAAACCAATTTGCGAGAACTAAAATGAACCGCGACCAGGTTTAATTGGATTTTCCCGCTTTTGACACCACTGGCATGTTTTTAAGTTTTAATAAAGTTGTGGGGTTTATTCGTTTCTCTAGAAAAAAAACCTCCTACGACAAATGCTATTTTGAACTGAAAACCAAAGCCAATTCTCACTCAATTTAGCCATGTTTTCCTGCACCTGGAACGAACTGCATGTTATCTGTGAGAGTTCTGTTTACTTTGTTTTATATGCAAGTCATTAGAACCCGCCCTGAAGAACGTACCTTGTGACAGTTGGTTATTATGTGTTGTACAGTAGACAGACTGAAACAAATTGAACGTACCTGGATTAAAAATGACTATCTTTCGCCTAAAGAACTGACTAAAATAAAACATGAAAACACTTAAAAAAGTATTCTTCAGCAATAAGAGGATTAAAGTACTCAAACCACGTAGGCCGATCAGAGACACTTATTAAGTCAGAATCGTGAAAAAAAAACTGACATTCATTTGATTTTGTAAATGAGAAACTCAAATGCCATTAGGCGGATGAGCGGCTTCTGAATCTTGAAAGAGCGCAGTCTTGTAACATTAACCTTATTTCACACCATTTTACGATTTTTATTGGTACCTAATAGATATTCTTACCCCTTTGCAGATTGCTTACTAAAATTAACTTCTTAACAAGACGCTAATGACATGCTTCACACAAGCTTTGTAAAAAATCTTCTGAAATGCGATGAATGGCGTAAACATAATTTTTAACAAACCTCGTCGAATGTCTGGCGTCTTTATATTTCTTCCAGGACAATTGCGAAACAATATCTTAAATTTCAAGCGAAGAAAGTTTCGGAAACGAACGGCAGTAGATCAAACTTCAACTTACGATACTCTTATAAACCTTTGAATTCCCGACATGTTTGTCCTCAGCACCCACGATTATATTTTTCAAATTTGTGTCTCAATCTAATTCTTCCTTCGATTGATTTCGCGAATCAGAACCTTAAAGAATAGTTTAACACTGTTTTAAAATTTATTTTACTTGATATTGTACACATTGGCCATAGTATCAAGAATATTTTACTGCAAATAACCTGTGGACAACAAGGCATCTAGGGAAGGACAATTCTAAACTTTACAGCTGCTAGCACGGCGACGGTTTTCGATTGTGAAAACAATCTTGTGTTTGCTTTAGATTTGCATTTGTTACGTCCTGACTGGTTCAGAAATGCTATTTTTATAAACCAATTTGCCATAAGTAAAATGAATCGTGACTTGGTTTAATTAAGTTTTTCCGCCTTTTGCTTGCTGTTCTAATAACTTTGTCCTCATTAGTTGTATTCGTTTGTCTAGAAAATGCTCTGAGGACAGAACTAATCAAGACCAAAACCAATTATTAATTAATTTAGGAACGTGTTCCTGCACTTGTAACCAATTACATGTTTTTGGTATGAGTTCTGTTTACTTTTTTTATATACTGTTATTAGAAACCGCTCTGAGGAACCGAACCGTGTTGACAGTTGATCAGCCGTTCAAATGAAACAAATAAACCTTGCCTAGATCAGAAAAAGAGAAAAATAAAATTGGCAATGTTTAACGAGGGCGGCACTCAATAGTCATAAAGCGCTCTTCCCCGAAACAGGGAAACTGTGTAAGAGCTAACAGTTTAAGCTTTTTGGGTCTTATTGCTGAATATTTTAGGCTCTCCTTCCTCTCTCCTTCAGTTCAGCACGACCGCCGTAGAATTGGTTTGATGCCAGTATACTAGATGACAATCCTGAAATGGCGGATCTTTTTTTGGTGGGAAGAGAAAAACAATCGAAACTGTGAGAGTAAAAAGGAAAGTAGTGTTCAGGAAACCGATATTTTTGGAATTCAATATATACACTTGTATGGGAGTACGCAAAACTTTCCTGAAAGTGGAGTATCCACTTAAAATGTTAATTGTGAAATGTAGAGGTTTTCGATTGAATGTCGAAACTGAGTTGAAGTAAGTTAGCGATCGCTTTGGTTTTGCATTGCTTCACTTTCTGATTGGCCACTTCTACGACTACCCGAACGTTAATTCAGTCCAGAAAGGCAAGAAATAAGCTATATCACACCCATAATGGCCAAAAAAATACCCTTTTTCTTAGCAAACCAAACCCGTTCAAAAACTATACCCTTAAAAGGCGGCATGTCTAGATGGCGTCCAATACAGTACACGGCACGGCACGGCAAGACGTTCCTCTGGCAATGCCATTATTCTCTACAATGTTATATCCCGACTTAAAAGAAGTTGAAATCTATTTTGTAAAGAAGACGGTATCTGTCGGTTATCGGCGGAATAAGATGGGCAATAACAGTATAACACAGAGCCGCAAAAACAGGTGCACTTCTTAGAACAAAACCATGAATCGAGTGATGTGGATTAGAAATTAGGGTCTGTGGATGAGCGGGTCCTACAGTTTGACCATTCAAATGAAAGCCGATTAGCAGTACTTTCCCGTGGTGCTGTGTATTATGCTGTACAAGGCAGTTCT
This sequence comes from Dendrophyllia cribrosa, assembly GCA_024195265.1. Classification (NCBI taxonomy): domain Eukaryota; kingdom Metazoa; phylum Cnidaria; class Anthozoa; order Scleractinia; family Dendrophylliidae; genus Dendrophyllia; species Dendrophyllia cribrosa. Next base: position 28,009,015 of record JAJLRJ010000005.1, on the reverse strand, counting down.
AAGTTTTGAGTCTGTGGGAGGAGGAGGAGGAGGAAGAGGAGGAGGAGGAAGTTGTATATTTGGTAGCATTTTCCGATATAACATGAAAATAAAGAAAGCAAAATTTTGTGTCCCTTTAGGCGAGTACGTAGATGAAATTTTGAAGTGTGATCATTCAAATGACAGCTGATAAGCAAGACTTTCCTCTGGTAATGTCATTTGTCCATACGATGTGTCTTTACTAAGGTGAGTCTGTAGATGAAACCCTAAAGTGTGAGCGATCAGCGCGGAATATAAATGGTTCAACATTACGATCAGAACAAACAGGAAGCGAACAGGCCAGGAAGTTATTCTAAAACGAGTACGAAAAAAAAATCACAAATTTGGCAGATTACCGCGCTAATAATAGCAAGGAAGTTTGTTTCAAGCCAAATATAAGCTTTGAGTTTTATTTTTCTTACCTGTCAGGACATCGGCAGGCGTCAGTAATCAATTTTCCAGCCTTTTTAGAAAGAGTCAACTGGAAAAAAAAAAAAAAAGGAACAAAACAATTACTGAAACCTCTATAAATAAATAACGGCTTCATGTCTGTAATCGTAGCATAATGACGGTTTTAATCAACCCAATTTGTAAATTGTTTAAAAATATGTTTTCTTCCTTGTTTTTATATCTTTGTATGCGTCTTTTTTCCTGGTTAAAAAATATGGGCGCCATCTTGTATGGCCATACTTGGTCTGTCTGTGTCCACTATGGTCTATGCCTACTATGGTCATTATAAAAGGCAAGAAAAAAATACAAGTTAACCCAACCCAGACTGGGCTTTTTTTCGGGGGCGACTTTATTTTCAACAATTTAACGTCAATTTGTTCTGACAATGGAGGTTCCCTTTAAAGCGAAAAATGCTAATTTTGTAAAACATAGGTGTCAAAAAGCGGTTGCTGTGAAAACGTCAATGTTGGTGAACAAAGGACGCTAACGTGAAAATGTTTCCAGAAAAGTTTAGGAAACGTCGCCAAATTTGGTGGTCACTGTGTCGACCGTTTTGAATCAACACAGCTTCAAAGTTCGAGCGGGCTCCAAAAGCCCCCCCGCGCGCCGGTCTGGATAGGGTAAAAACGCCCAACCATATTACGCAACTAAAAACGCTGAAAAGCTTTAGAGTGTTTTTCCTAGCGCGCGGTCAGAACAGTGCAATAGCGCGTCATATTTTAAGGTGGCTCCATATAGTTTTTTGGCGCGCGAAGCATGGGCACGAAAATGGCGCGAGCGCGCGTTTGTTTATTTTGATGACGTCACGAAAATAAATAGATTTTTACGGTAACTAAAACGTTTATTGCGCGCATTCCACACGGTGAATTTTTATAAAAATTGACAAATTAGTAGGATTTTCTTTGTTCTCGATCACAAAAAAAAGACAACAATTTTTGTACATACACAAACCCAATAAACGTAAAAAACGAAAAGTGAGTAAATTGCCGAAAATTAGGTACCGATTTTTTCATGGCTTTGTTAGATTAGACTTATTGAATGTTTCTTCTGTTTCACCAAAAATCGTGAATTTTTACCGTGTAAAAACCGAGAAAATCCGTTGAGAGGTTTGGTAGCCATGAACAACAAGCCAACCAACTCAATCATTGGTTGCCATGGTAACGAGACAAGACTGCCAACTTAGACTTCTCCGTAAACGAAAAAGCCTAAGCTACGTGTATGTGTATATTATGCCTAGTATCGCGAAACAAAACTCTCGAAAGACAACAATAACATCGTGTGTATTTTATTTGGAAGACTGGCCAATAACTATATGGAGCCACCTTAACTCGTTTTGATCGGCGTATTTGCACTCTATAATGCTGTATTGAATAATAGTTGTGTAATATGTGAGTTTTTCGAGCCCTTAGGCAAGAAAAAAAACTGACTAGTAAAAATTGCCAGCCGTATTGCACAACCATTCGCTGAAAACATTCTTTATTATACGTCAGCCATCTTCTCCAAAATCTATGTTTTGGAAAGTGCTCTTCATTGCGTGTCATGTTTCCACTTGTTCAAGTTTGATGTGCATTGCTACTCTAGAATGATATCCGGTCTGGAATAATGAAACACACTACATGATGTATTTTTACCTGGTTTTGAGCTATCCAGTGAGTGAGAAGATCTACTCTTTCTGGCAAGAACAAAAGAACAAGAAAATCAATTCGATAGCCTGCGAATACAAACGCTTCTCGTTGCTCCCAGCCGCGCTCGAATGTCCCTAGTGGTCGGGAGCTATGTTCATCTACATCTTAAAAAGTTGGCAAATCAAGCTGGACTTCACAGCAATAGTGGCAATTTACAAATAAAACTAGCGAATGAAATAAAGGGAAATTAATATTAATAATTTCTTGCCATAGAAAATATTATAATAATATTTTGTGGTTGTCGGTTGGTGGCGATCAGGATCTGAGGATCGACACCGAGCGTAAAACTCGAGTTACTGTTTTGTAACATCACATCGTGTGAAAAATATATATAAAATATTAGGCAGAAAACATCTTCAGGAAGGCCGTTTCACTGCCTTTTTTACAATATACTGAATTCAACGCGAATTTTGATTGGTCATTACCTATAATTTATTAGAGTACAGGCGTTATGTCTGTTTCGTCCAACATGGTAGACAGTTTTGAAAATGTGAACGAGAATATTCCGGAAAGGACAAGTGAAGGCATCGAAAAATGTTAAAAAGAAGCCTATTGACAATTAGGAAAAAGGCTAGACCGTAGCGAAAGTAATTTTGTTGACGTGAAAAATGTCGAAATTAGAAAAACTCCTCGAAGAGTCTGAGTCATGAACACAGTATAGTGCTTTCTCCCCTCTTATTGTATAAAACAAATAGGTTCCATTTTGCCGTGCGTCTATTCAGCTTATAGATCATAAAGACGTCAAAATGCGGTAAGAACATCAGTGACCAACTCGCTTGTGGCTGGCCACTCGTACGCCACGTTTTTTATCTTTGCCACATTTTAACATTTGTTGGTAATTTCCCAGTGTATTGCGTCATCCATTGTCTCGTTTCACACAATGCATATTTATGTCACGCTTACATGTTTTCATCGTTTTTAATTTGTTTACTCTTCAATTCTTGACTTCAAACTCAGTATGAAAAATTAAAACCGATCTGTGGACTTCGAATGGATTTTTCAACATTATTTTCAAACAGAGTTGGCTTGGAGAATATATTTTTCACAATCACCCAGCCCCTCTCAAAAATCTAATGGTAGATCGTTTTACATACCAATTTACAATTCTCCCAAGGAATTGTGAAAAATGGGACAAACATAGGGAAAACTTAAAAGAAAAATAGGCTATTTTAATTAACTTCTTTTATCGAATATCCGCTAAATTGTTTTCAACTACCAAATGCAATTATCGCACCGAGTCGAGACTTCTGGAAAACTGACAACTATTACAGCATAAAAAGACACTGTAACATATTTCATAGAGAAAAACAACTTTTTCTCAGTCTAGAATAACTAGTATGACTAAGGGCCTGGTCACACTACAGTCAAAAACACAAATTAGCCCGTGCAAAAAAAAGGAAAACAAAAGAAACCGCTCCGGTGGGACATGCTTTTTGTGGAGTGTTTTTGTTATTATGTCATTTTGCACGGGCTAATTTTTGTTTTTGACTGTAGTGCGACCAGGCCCTAAAACATCAAATGACAACGCAGTGCTGTATAGGTATATTTGAGATTTATCATTTTGCAGGCTGTTTTACACAATGATTCTTTTAAATTATTTCTAATCGACTACTTTATTGCAAAGCCATTTCTTTTTTCTGCTGCATGATGCTCCTTTGACGCGTCGCGTCTTGACTTTCACTTCTTGCCCTCGACCCCTACGAATTTATTTGCAAGAAGAAACGAATAAAAATAAAGGACATATGGTATCCTGAATAATCAAGGTATCAGTAAACACTTAATGACTTGTCCCGAGGTAAACAGTGAATTTTGTTTTTTGTTTCCCGAGAATCTCGATGTTTCGCGAGACGAAGTCTCGAGAGAGATTCGAGGGAAACAAAATTCACTGTTTCCCGAGGGATTAGTCATTAAGTGATTTCTTATATAGCAACACAAAAAACACAACACAACACAGTTTGAAAAACGCGCCGAACACTCGAGGAAACATCGATCGCATTATAATCATGCCACCTTTTGTCACGGTCTGATCACGTGCACTAGCGGACAACAGTGCAATGTTAATTTAAGGAGGCTCGTACCCATTTCTCAAGTCCACACCCTTTCAATTTTAATGGGCCATATCTTTTGTTGTAGCGCATAAAAAGTCAAGCCACTTTGCATGCAAACACACAATACATTGAACTTTATGGGAATATTGGATTTGTTTACATCGGTGCTTCCATGGCAACGGAATGGTGATCCTCCGAAATTCACAAGTTGCGGAGTTTCTCTAGATCAAGAGAAATTTTTGTAATACCCGCTACTTGACTAGTTGATTAGACCATGGACTTCAACTGGACAAAGTTTGAAAGAAATGTATGAGAACGTTTTTGAAATTTTTAGGGATGAAGTTTTGGGGATTATAAATACAGAGAAAAACATACTATCGACATAATTGGCTAATATCTAAAGAAAACGATGCGCGATGGGAATGTAGTTTCATCTCATAGTAGTTTGATTCCATTTGAAATGGTGTGTGAAAAAGTGAGGGGGGTGCTTTGGCCGATTACGAGAAAGAAGGATTTGATTAGCGTGCGTTCAGCTGCTCTTGTTGCCATTTTTGTATGTAATTTGGTCTACGCCTACAAATGTGATGATAATTTGAAAACCGCTAGATAATTTTTTTTTTTACATTTTACAATCTCGAAATTAATCATCAATTTATATGGCGTGCAAGTTTCAAGGACATTGAAGGCATGCAAGGCAATAAAATAGGGCCTCCGATGTACCAATTTTTCCCGCAGATTTTGTGTTTACAAGTGAGCGTCCTCATTATTCACGAGTATTGTTTTCAAGTTTCATATGCACGTGCAAATCTTCAACAAAAAATTTACTTGCATCGAACAGAACGCTCGATTGCTTTCCGAAGAATTTCCCGAAACATGCTAATAACTGGCTTGCGTTACGAATAGCAGTGACAACAGCACTGATAAAGACAAGGTCGGAAACGTCACGTTTCATCAAGTGCCGGATGTAGAAATAACGCGCTTTGACAATGGTTTTTGATTGTCTCACTCTGGTTATTTGTTGCAATCGGCGTAGCATCTGTTCCTTCTTTAGATATAAAATAGCGCAAAGCAGAATTCTCAGCTAAAAATATAAAGTTGTCACGCCGTTCTTGCGTGTTACGTACGTGTTACAAATTGGGATATGTTCTTCTTGTCCTGCAATTTTAAAGAGACCCTCGGTATGGCTGCTTTACAGCGTAATAGCGCGACATCAAGTGCGTAATGTTATTACAATTCTCAAGCCAGTTATTAGCATGTTTCGGAAAATTCTTCGGAAAGCAACCGAGCGTTCTTTTTGATGCAAATAATTTTTTTTCTAAAGTTTTGCACGTGCATATGAAACTTGAAAACAATACTCGTAAATGAGGACACTCACTTGTAAACACAAAATCTGCGGGGAAAAAAATTGGTACATTGGAGGCCCTATTTTATTGCCTTGCATGTCTTCAATGTCCTTGAAAATTGCAGGCCACATAAATTGATGATTAATCTCGAGATGGTCAAATTTTTTAAAAAAATTATCTCGCGGTTTACAAATTATCATCACATTTGTAGGCGTAGACCAAATTACATACAAAAATGGCAACAAGAGCAGCTGAACGCACGCTAATCAAATCCTTCTTTCTCGCAATCGGCCAAAGCAACCCCCTCACTTTTTCACACACCATTTCAAATGGAATCAAACTACTATGAGATGAAACTACATTCCCATCGCGCATCGTTTTCTTTAGATATTAGCCAATTATGTCGACAGTATGTTTTTCTCTGTATTTATAATCCCCAAAACTTCATCCCTAAAAATTTCAAAAACGCTCTCATACATTTCTTTCAAACTTTGTCCAGTTGAAGTCCATGGTCTAATCAACTAGTCTACTAGCGGGTTTTACAAAAATTTCTCTTGATCTAGAGAAACTCCGCAACTTGTGAATTCCGGAGGATCACCATTTCGTTGCCATGGAAGCACCGATGTAAACAAATCCTATACTCCCATAAAGTTCAATGTATTGTGTGTTTGCATGCAAAGTGGCTTGACTTTTTATGCGCTACAACAAAAGATATGGCCCATTAAAATTGAAAGGGTGTGGACTTGAGAAATGGATACGAGCCTCCTTAATTTTTAATGCCACGGGTGGTCGATCGCTTATACGGAAGGTGGTCGATTTTCGTCAAAATTATTGCCTGCTTTAGCAAATGTTGCCCCCTTAGGACAATTGGCGGGAAACAGTTTGTTTGTTAGATGTCATGTGACCATAAATCAGCCAATCAACGCGCGCATTGTATTGAGAAAAACTCCAGCTATATAACGATACGTGTTATTGACTGACAACGTAGATTTAAAAGCCCACCTTCACCCAAAATGCCGTGCGCACCGTGAGCTCTTTCTTTGCTGAATAGCGAAGCGCACAATTACTATTTATAGAACTAAAACTCAGACAAACAAACCAAAAGTGACTCTCAGGGGATTCCTAATAACGAATTTCTATTGTCAGAAATGCAAGAATAAACAAGAATAAATTATAAACTCAGACAAACATGAGTACTGACGTCATTTGTGCGCTTTGCTATTCATGCTTGAATGCGTGCAACCAATCAGATCATGAATTTGAACAATGGGACATTTCAAAACAAAAACAAACGACCGCAACGTCTTTTGGGTGAAGGTGAGCCTTTAAAGTGATAACTGTTACATAGACCTTGGTTATTCCAGACATTTACATTGCATACCCTGAATTTAATGCATAGTTCTTGAAAGCATTTTTTTGTGTTCTATCAGCTCGACATGAAAAATGGTAAAATAATATGTATTCACTACTCAATCTTCTCCTTCTTTTCAAATCTAGTCTTTTTCTGGTAGTTTTAAATCTCTTTCTTTGAAGCCAATAATGTAATAATTCTATATAAAGGAGTTCGTTGCTGACGCCGCTCTTTACATCTTGGAAGTTTGACATTCATCCAGTAGCATACATTAACATTAGAAAAGTCATACAGCTGTTTCGAGAAAGGTTGTCGGAAAAAAGCGAAAAAGTGCACGCGACAATCACGAAAAATAATATGGGATATGATCAATGAATTTTAATAAGTCAAATAAATACATGAAACCCGCGATGCCTCGTCCGTAAAGGGACGATCTTAGATGGCGGGCCATTGGGATAAATGAGTTTTTAGGATATAGCTTGGATGACTACCCACAATACCTTTCTGGATTGTCGCGTGCACTTTTACGCTTTTTTCCGACAACCTTTCTCGAAACAGCTGTATGTAATTTTACATCACGTCAAGTTTGATAGAAAATTATGGAAACTTTCGGCACATAAAATTAAAATTGATATTTGTAATAAATAAACGAAAAAAATCCAAGTTTTACCGTCAATCAAAAACAAGGTAATCTTTACTCCTTAATTTTGGACCTGAACGCGCTTAACTGTCGAAGATCCGGTGGTGTAAAATTTAATCGTCATAATGCGACTCTTTATACGGTCCATCTTGAAAAATGTGCTTCCGTGTAGGAGGATTCGTTTTAAACTTACTTTGGCATTGTCCCACTGTTCCAGATCCCACGTGTCCCTCTGGGCATAAGCATTGGTAGTCGCCGTCCACTAAACCACAGACACAAGTAGCCAATGGGTCGCACGCGTTAGAACATTTGTCCGTGGTTACTGGCTGATATGTTGGTGTTTTATCTTTAAGAAATGAAAACAACAACTTCAAGTCATCTATTATGCCATTCTTTCACGTGACACGATCCATCACATGGCATGTGATGGATCGGACGAAAGCTCGTAATGCGAAACATGTTTATCCTGATAGGTAAAGAAAGATGGTCAATTTTATGCTCGGTAATGATAATAATAATTAATAATTAATTATTAATTATTATAAGCTCGGTAATGATAGGTACCTTTTTCAAACAAAAGTACATCATGTTTCCTTAGGGGGCAAACCTGTAAATTTAAAATCTGACTGGTTCTAGTTCGTGTAAAATAGAGAATACAATTAAGTAACAATGCGTGTAAGAAGTAGGATATGCTCTATTGTTCCGCGGCATTTCGCTTTCCTCACATAAGATCGTTTAGGTTTTTTAAAGGAGAATGCATCAACCTTTGGACAACATCTTTTTTTTTTAAATAAAATGTACTGGAACTTTATTTTAAAGTGATGTTTCTTTTGTGCTAGAAGATTTCATCCAATCGTGAAACTCCAAAACAATGGCCAAGAAAGGCTTCTAATTTTACATGTTTCCCACATAGAATTTTGGTTGCATTAAAACTCAGAATAGTTTTCACTAAAAGGGAACCAATTAGTAAACAAGAGAGAAATAAATGCACTACCTGGTTAAGTTATGGTAGATTTTCACCTTTTAGCCAATGAGGTGGACGGTTTCAACAATATCAAAATTAACACCTTTCTGCATTCCCTGCTGTTAGGTTGCCTACTTCTTACTGGACCATTACTTAAGAGTCACGGATGAATAAGCGGAAAACAAACGTGTTCGCTTTACATTGTATTCCCAGTAAGATTGGCCGTCACCTCATAGAAAGGCTGCTGCTATCAGTCCATTTTGATCTTACTGTTACCCACCCAAACCATATGTGAAGTGAAATGAAAGAACTGGCCAGGCCACTACTCTTTTCGAACAGTGAAGGGCAAGCAAATTCCGAGCTATACCTTGAATTCCGTTGATCAGGCGACGGGTCTGATCTTTGCTTGCATTAATTCTCTGTTTCTCTATTAAGTGCTTTAAAATATTAAACCGCTAATGCCACTGCAAACCAGCCGCACAGTAGCTGGTTATTTTCATCTGGCGGTTCGGGCCTGTAGCATCTATAACGTCACATATTAAGGAGAAATTGGAATTAAATTGGAACTGTATAGCGTGCTTACCTCCTTTAACGTACGTTGAAAGTTCTTTAAGCTGGTCGAAAGTTTCCAAGAAAAAAAAGTGATTGGCTGGTTCACTTACGAGCTTTGCGAGGTTGTTTTTGTCAACCAACCGGATACCAATGGCAAAGACCTCCACGTTCGCCGCTTGCAAATCCTGGGCAATGGAAATAGGGCTTGGGTCTGCCCAGGGGTAATTCCAACGCCCATCTGTGAGAAGAATAACCACCGTTTTGGACGTAATAATAGGTCTTTTTACACCGCTGTATATACCAAGGCAGACGTCGAAGGCCAGTTGGAAGGCATCCTTCATGTTCGTCATGTAGCCATTGATGCTGAGAGGCATTCCTTTCAACGTTTCTTTTAATGTGCACTTGTTCTTGGTCGAAGCAGGATTAGACACTTGGTCTATATAAATGCTTGCTATATATCCAAATGGAATCACCTCAACACGGGTATTCTCCATGTTGACACTTAGCATGTTCAAAAAGTTGGTAACGAATTCCTTTTCCACATCAAAGTCACTGGAAGATAAACTGCCGGAGGTGTCAAGCAGGAACAGTACATCACTTTTTGTGTTGTCACTTGCCAATGTATCTCTCAGCTTTGTGAATTCTGTTTTGGCTATTTCAAGGCCACTTTGCGATAACGCAAACGGACAAGTCGCCAGAAAAAACGTTGAAAGTAGGAGAATAACTTCCATTTTTTTCATACTCGGAGAGCGTTTGTGACCATTCAAAATGTGAAGATGTTTTGAGGAGCTCCGAGTTTTGATATATTGATAAATATGAAATACAGATAGTGTCGATTTCGCAGCTGAGTAAACGGGAAGAAATTAACCCATGAAGAAGCAAAAAAGAAGTCCTGATATAACTGAAATATTGACATAGTTTATACAACTGTATACACGCTTTTGTTCCTAGATTAACTGAGCCTAATCAACTCATCTTACAAAATATTAAGCCCTAGAGTGCATTGAAAACTTTGCATGAAACGTTCAAAATACACCACAGTTTCGAAAGTATTTAGCGAATTTTCATGACCACGAATCAACAGCTCAAACGTTACACTTTAAAAAACTTATGACTACACAACAATGTATGCGCTTTGCTGACTAAATCAGGTGTTCAAATAACTATAGCAAAAAGCAGCCGTGAACTTCCCACAATGATGATTTTATAATATAAGCTGCATTTAAACTGAAATGATTTGTTACAATTTCACATCAAAATAATGATAATTTGTCATTATTTTGAGGTGAAATGGTCACGATCGCTCTCTGAGCACTTGCCTAAGTATGACAAAAATGGAATTTATTCTCCTACTTTAGTTGGAACAATTTTTTTTTTGCTAAAAGTAATAACTTAGAAATTGTTTCACCACTACTAATCTTATGAAATTGTAAAAGCTTTGAGATCGTGAGCTACAAATTTGAAGGATTATAATAATTCAAAAAAATGCCCTTGGGTATCAATGGTGGCTTTTTTTTCCAACTTTTCCTGAAACAACGAACGTTTCGGGACTATTCAAATTTTAAATCCTAATTTATAAAGGTTTGTTCATGGAATGTTGAAGCAATAAACGTTATAAAAGTGGTTAGACAAGGATGTTAGACCACATTAGTTGGTCTCAGTGCATAAATTTTCGCAATTCTGGAACTGAGAAGTATATTTTCCGGCGCGGATTCTATTTATTTTTTACTTGTGGCGTAGCCGAGAAATTTTCTTCTTTGTGTGTGTCACAGTAGTGCATGCAAATTGTGAACACTCTGCAAGGGCCAACGGACAATGCAAAAGCGTCGGATCCCGGTGGATCTAGTCAGCAAATTTGATATAAATACGAAGGAACTAATAAAGCAAGGCTGACTGTACAACTGGGATTAAAAGTATATTCTTTCCAATATTTCGTCATGCACGGCCTGACTTCTTCAGGGAATAAAATGATAAGAAAATCGTTGCAATATAAATCGCCAAGAAACAAAAGGATATAAGATTACAATGGAAAGACGTTGCATTTCAAAAATATAAGATGAAACGTTACAATTCAAATTTAAGACAAACAAAAGAATATAAGATAACAAGATAAAACTAATGAAAGAAGATATGTAAAATATTATAAATGCGAAGTTTACATTTCTTCACGTTACACTTTAAAAAACTCCGGACATTGCTAATTATGACTACACAACAATGTATACACTTTGCTGACTAAATCAGGTGTTCAAATAACTATGGTAAAAAGCAGCCGCGAACTTCCCACAATGAGGATTTTATAATATAAGTTGCATTTAAACTGAAATGATTTGTTACAAAGTCACATCAAAATAATGACAATTTGTCATCATTTTGAGGTGAAATTGTCACGATTGCTCTCTGAGCACTTGCCTAGGTATAAAAAAAAAAATGAAAGTTATTCTCCTACTTTAGTTGCAACAAAATTTTTTTTGCTATTTGTAATAACTTAGAAATTATTTTACCACTACTAATCTTAGTTATGAAATTGTAAAAGCTTTGAGATCGTGAGCTATAAATTTGATTGATTATAATAATTCAAAAAATGCTCTTGGGGTATCAATGGTGGTTTATTTTTTTCCAACTTTTCCTGAAACAACGAACGTTTCGGGACTATTCAAATTTTGAATCCTAATTTATAAGGGTTTGTTCATGGAATATTGAAGCAATAAACGTTATAAAAGTGGCTAGACAAGGATGTCAGACCACATTAGTTGGTCTCAGTGCATAAATTTTAAGCAATTCTGGAACTGAGAAGTACATTTTCCGGCGCGGATTCTATTTATTTTTTACTTGTGGCGTTAGGCGAGGAATTTTTGTGTGTGTGTGTGTCACAGTAGTGCATGCAAATTGATGAACACTTTGAAAATATCTGCAAGGGCCAACGCAAAATGCAAAAGCGTCGGATCCTGGTGGATCTAGTCAGCAAATTTGATATAAATACGAAGGAACTAATAAAGCAAGGCTGACTGTACAACTGGGATTAAAAGTATATTCTTTCCAATATTCGCCCTCAGATAGGGGTCACCGACTTTGTTTTCGAGATAAGACATCTGAAAGGCGATCCTAATTTTGAAAAATTGGTCTTCCTTACCGGTTATGACCTCAATATCTGTTAGTCTAAAAATGTTGCAAATGAATCTCTAAAATGCAACTTTGTTGTCAAATTAGTTTTATATAGGTCTGTTAAGCAAATTCATTCAACTGGCGACGTCCCTTAAAGGAAATCTAATCCGAACGACAGCATTTGCAAACTCTGACAGCTGCAAGTTGGCAGGATTCAATGTCGCGCGGAAAAAACTTAAACTTCCTACATTTATGTTTTTCATTTTTTCACAATCTGTCAAGAATTAAAGAATTAAAGCATATACATTGTTGTGTTAGTAGCGTAAGTATCGTATTGTAAGTAGTGTAAGTACCGTACTGTAAGAAGTATATGTATTGATTTGTAAGTGCTATTTTGCAAAAAAAAAAAAAAAAAAAAAAGAATTAAAGAATATATATCAAAAAAGCAAGTTAAATCTAGATTTCATCTCTTGCGCGCGCGCTCATGCATGACGTAGCATGGCGTTGAAACATTAAATGCGTGTGCAGTAAGGATGCGCATAAACAATTAGCGCGAACGTCCTTAAGTATTAACGAAGCGATTTAAGAAATAGAAGACTTGTACACACAATTCTGAGTTATAGTCTTTCCCTTAAATAGGGTGTCATTTTTCAGTTTTGGGCCTTAATCAAAGCTCCTTGTCTCCTATGAGCCAACTCGTGAACGCTCTTTTATACTTACTCGGACCGGAAATCACTTAATGGCGCGAGGTACGCGAGGAGAGGGAAGGAAAAAGATTAGCCTGTATAGCTGGTGGCTCTTATGTTGGAACGCACGATGCTGAATTCGCGAGCGACGAAGGCGCGAGGGGAGAAAGAAGACCTTCCCCTTCCCATTGCTCTCGCGGCTTTGCCGCTCGCAAATTCAGCATCACGCGCGCCAACAAAACCGCCAGCTACGCAGTCTAGAAAAAGACAAGCGCCCGTAGACATACTATTGTTCTAGCTCTTTCGCGCTCCACGCGCCCCCAACAACTGACACACAATACATACTATTGATTGTTCTGGCTGGCTCTTTCGCCCTCCACACGCCCCCAACAACTGACACATAAGACATACTATTGATTGTTCTGGCTGGCTCTTTCGCCCTCCACGCGCCCCTAACAACTGACACACAAGACATACTATTGATTGTTCTGGCTGGCTCTTTCGCCCTCCACACGCCCCCAACAACTGACACATAAGACATACTATTGATTGTTCTGGCTGGCTCTTTCGCCTTCCACACGCCCTCAACAACTGACACATAAGACATACTATTGATTGTTCTGGCTGGCTCTTTCGCCCTCCACGCGCCCCCAACAACTGACACACAAGACATACTGTTGATTGTTCTGGCTGGCTCTTTCGCCCTCCACACGCCCCCAATAACTGACACATAAGACATACTATTGATTGTCCTGGCTGGCTCTTTCGCCTTCCACACGCCCTCAACAACTGACACATAAGACATACTAGTGATTGTTCTGGCTGGCTCTTTCGCCCTCCACACGCCCCCAACAACTGACACACAAGACATACTATTGATTGTTCTGGCTGGCTCTTTCGCCCTCCACACGCCCCCAACAACTGACACATAAGACATACTATTGATTGTTCTGGCTGGCTCTTTCGCCCTCCACACGCCCCCAACAACTGACACACAAGACATACTATTGATTGTTCTGGCTGGCTCTTTCGCCCTCCACACGCCCCCAACAACTGACACATAAGACATACTATTGATTGTTCTGGCTGGCTCTTTCGCCCTCCACACGCCCCCAACAACTGACACACAAGACATACTATTGATTGTTCTGGCTGGCTCTTTCGCCCTCCACACGCCCTCAACAACTGACACATAAGTATCCGACACAACAAAACATCAGCTGTTTTAAAACAAGCCTGAGCCGATTCAAATACGGATCATGCTGGATGCAAAAACGGAGGTTCCTAGCTCTGAGTCACAACTAATAAACACAGAATAAACTCTGAGGAATTGAAAACAATTGGAAGAAACATTTATTCCAAAAGGGAGAATTACATTTTAAAAAAGACTTGGATCTTTATCCATGACCGAAGAAACATATCTCACAGGTCATGCTAACCCCAGATACTAATTCACGGCCTTAGAAAAAAATGATTCTAGCTTTTTGGCAGTGAATCATTTATATTTCAACGGTTACCATAGATCTTCCAAATTACAAAAACATGTCTTAGCCTGACAAAAATATGCATTTTGTGAAATGCGAGAACTGGATCTTTCTCGATGACATAATGCGTTAAATGAGAGACCTTTGAGACCTTTGCTTTATTGTGAACCAATCAGAACTCGAAACAAATACATGTAACCGGCGCAAAGCGCGGGAAAACGCGTGTGAGTGAGTCACGACCGATTTTGTTTAACCTCTGATTGGTTGAGAAAGTGGCGCGAGATTTTTTAGCCAATCACAAAGTGAGCAATGCAAAACCAAAGCAATTGCGAAATTACTTTCGATACTTAATTAAAAACCGCTCTTTTCACGGTACTAGTAAGATTATTTTACATACTTTTATCCAGGACACATTTCACACACTCTATCGTCTCCAACTCCGAGGGTTTTTTGCATCCTGTAGAGACAGTCGGTAGCAGAGCTTCCCAATAAGCGACTAAGATAGAACTAAAATGTAAGAACAAAAATACCATAATCAATCTTACAACGAGAAGTAAGGAGGGGGTGGAAGGGGGTTTGCCGGAGTGAAAATATTTTCAGCCTTGGCCGGACTCCTGGATGCGCTACTGCAACCACAATAAGCCTGTGGGGACTAACCAAACCTACGACCAAGAGTGGCTCTCCGCTGCTTCCTCTCATAATGGTTCTCTAACATGTGTCAAATTTCTAACAACTGATTCATGAACGGCCACGGCAATCGTCCTCACTTTAAACATTAGTAATAGTAGAGAAAGTTGTGACCATATTGGTTATTCAGTCTAGAAAGCCCGGGTTGTACTTCTTTTATGAGTATTTAATTTAATTGACATTGAAACAATAGTTAACAACTGTCCGTTTTACCTGCCGGTATGAGTAGCATCGTATTCTTTGAACTTCGCGAGTATTTCCATTGTCCTTAAAACCCCCTAAGGATTAACAATGCACACTACCTCATTTACGGAACAACACTGCAATTAGCCATTATATACTGGTAGGACAACAATGAACCGTGTTGTAAAGGGGAGTACAACATCACTATAGGATGGCAGGAGCCCATTACCCGGAGCGTGCAACTACCATAAATTCGTGCAACGGCGTTTTCACAAGTAGGTTTATTTTTAGATAAGCCTTTCCCGCGAATTGGTTTCGGAAAGCCAATCACAAGCAATTGCATAATTAATAACTATTCACATGTTCACATTCCTGTGTGGTGAATGTCTGATTCCCAGTCGCTATGTGAGTATATGAATAGTTATTAATTATGCAATTGCTTGTGATTGGCTTTCCGAAACGCGGGAAAGGCTTATCTAAAAATAAACCAACTTGTAAAAACGCCGTTTCACAGGCGCAGTATGGAAGTTGCACGCTCCGGGATTATGGGCTCCTGAGGATGATAAACTAAACAGACTTCAGATAAACACTGTTATTTTGGTCTTCTGGGGCCTGGAGGGGGACAAAATCCGAGTATGAAACTTGAAGGGTTTATAGCAAGTCAAAAACTGTCTACGTTAAGGTAGGTCACGTGACGTGATGACGTCATATAACGTGGGAATTGCGTCATCATTCCGAATGGCCGCCATCTTGGATTACCATCACAAAAAAGCACCAAAATTAAGTCAAAATTGATGAAATCACAAGAAAAATGCTATTTATTAAAAGCTTATTACAAGTAAGTTTTCGCCTATGACGTCATATGTACGTCATTGCTCGCATTTTTTTCTCGCCCCTGCGAGGCTCAAAAAAAAATGCTACGCAACTCGTAAAATATCCGCGCGTATTATCTGTTAAACCAATGAATAAGGTTTATATATTTGCCTTTTAACGTTACATGGTTCCGTTATATGGTTCCCATGGAAACGTCTGCCACATCAAAATGTTGCAAGTTATATTTCACCACGTTTGGTGGGTATTGGTTAAAGGCCCAGTATTGTCCATTATGCTTCACGCGCCTGTTATTGTTTTGGTTTGCACAGGAGCGAAGCTTCTATTGTTCAGAGGCGCGTGAAGCATAATGGACAATACTGGGTCTTTAAATGCTTTTAAAATTATAAACGTCTTACATGAACAATTTTGACATTTTATATGGCGGACGACTGAACAGGCTTGAAGAGCGAAATATATATCAAACTACCGCGTTTTAACAGTGTTTAGATTGTTTTAATGTTATATGTGTATAAAAGACGTGATGTCTTGTTCTTCTCGTTATTCTAACACGTTCCTAGGGGTGTCAGTAAAACGCGGGGTCAGGGCCGGGGTCGGGGTGGGATTAGGTCTAGGATTTGGTATGGGATTAGGCATAGGGTTAGGATTAGGTATAGGATTATATTTAATCCCATACCTAATCCTAGACCTAATCCTAGACCTAATCCCACCCCGACCCCGGCCCCGGCCCCGCGTTTTACTGACACCCCGTTCCTAGCCTCGGCGCATGGAATTTCTCAGAAGTACTATTGTAAATAATACTGTAAAACCTGTCTTGAAATACTTAACCCTTTATTTTTTTACCTTTGGGGAATGAGCAGCATGTAACGCAGCTTCCTCCATTTTTTCCGCCTCAAGCAACTGAAACGAGATTAGTGTTTCACTCATAGGAGATCAAATACAACACGATGTTCAGATAATTTAACTTTTCATAGAAATCTGGGCCGGGTTACGTTGTTCAAAGCGCAGTTAAGCTAACCCAGGGTTAGCATCAATTCTGATTCCAGTTAACCCATTCACTCCTGAGAATTTTTACGTTTTTGAGCGATTTTCTGCATTCACACGCCCCATAGGATTTCGTGACTCCATATTTGAAGTTACCATTGAAAGTGCTGCTGTTCTAAAACACTGAAGGCTCGAGTTTACTGAAAACGTCATTGTGACGATCTCATTTTGCTTCGTTGATTTGCAATAAAGGGTCCAATATGAATTATCTACGATTTTTGGTAAGTTCACAGCCATTTTTCATCTTTAGTAGCTGCCTGGTGAGCATCATTAAGCTTGGAGGTAGTTCAGAGTCCACTTCTCAATGAAGCGAGTTAGTTGTTGTACTTCGTTTACGAATTTGGCTCGTTGCTCGTTGAACTGGAAAAATGGCCGCCTGGAAACGAAGCAGCTTTGGGACTCGACTCTGGATGAATTTCTCGACCTACCGCGGCATATTTTGGAAGTTGCGACCACAGGAGAACACAACAAGCGCGAAATTTCGGCGGTGGGTCGGAGTGGCTGTGGACTTAGTATAAATATGAAATGTGTGCGGAAAGAAATGAACGCTGTCAAAATTCTTGGCCATTTCCCAGCATGCAGTGCGGTGGTGATATTGAAAATTGAGGCAAGGTCAGTATGCATTAGAACGAGAGGCTAGAGCTCGGCCCGAGCAACGAATAAGAGCAAAAAAATTCACTGCTAAGCTAGGACTAGGACTGAATTTTGCTGTGAATGTTGACTTTTGGGTTTGCCATGATGATTTGAATAAAAAAAACTAAAGGCAAAAACGTGATTTTTGTTGTTTTTCTATGACGTTAAAAACGGTCATTTTTGTTATTGTCCAAATTCAAACGCTGATATTCTACAAAAATCGCTGACTTTTTTGTGTTTATTGGGTATCTCAATTTGAGGACTTTCTAGTCAATGCTCAGAACTGCTAGTTAGGGCAATGTTCGCGCGATTGAGAAAGTTGCAATTTTTTAAAGCAGTGGAGTATTGTACGGCCGGTTTTGGCCGGTGTAGGAGCGAATGGGTTAAATAATTTCTCAATGGAGATTTTTCCATAGTATTTTTTCCCTTTAGTTTCGTCTCTGACTTGTCTTTCCATGTAACTTATAATTAGCTTTCGAAAACATTTCTAACAAGAGAAATTCAATCCTCGGTTAAGTTTTAATCCTGGGTTAGCGTTAACCGGCTTTCGAACAACCGGGCCGTGTATGCCTACGGTAACCATTGATGGTGGAAGACTGTTAATAGGCAACCGCTCTTAACGATAAGTAAAGGGAAGGTTATTTGTTTATAAAATCCTAAATACCAGTTATATGCGCGGAACGTGCTTTATGCGGAGCGTTCAGGTAAACGTTTTCAAAATATGACAAAACAGTTCAATCAAATAAAATGCTAAACACCGCCCGGAAACTTTAAGAAAAAGAAAAGAAAATATAGCGTACAACGTTTCAAGCCTTTCTGAATCACAGATTGATGAAGCTAATGAAATAAATGTAAAAAAATATTTTTTTTGAGTTTGTTTTGTCACGTTTCAAGTACTAAAGTAATCACTCTGGCCAATCACAACAGATGCAGACAACCCAATGAACCAATTAGAACTCGAAACAAAGGCATGTAGCCGGAGTCAAGCGCGGGAAAACGCGTGTGAACAAGTGACGATTGGTTTTGGTTTCACTTCTGTCTGATTGGACGAGAAAGTGGCACGAGATTTTTTAACCAATCACAAATCGTAGAAATGCAAAAACAAAGCAATCGCGAAATTGCGGTTCTATCCTCATGTACCGGTTCACAAGGGATTTCACATTGTATTCCTTTGTTTATAGGGTATTATGTCCGTGTAGTGTATTGTTTAGTCTTTTGCTTTTGTCCTTGTGTACCGGTACACCAGGACAGAACTGAAATTACTTTTGACACTCGATTGAAAACCGAGCTAAACTCCTCGGGCTTTTACTGCATCATAAGAGTGAGCCAATGGAGGCATTGAAGGGTAGGTGCCATAAAGGTAACAAAATAGGAGGGCTTAGCCGTAGTTTTTCTCTCTTTTTTTTTGTTTATTCGCTTGTGTATTTGTTTATTAATTACAGCTTATATATATATATATTTTTTTTTGTGTGTGTGTGTGTTTTTTTTGTGTATCTGTCTATTTATAACAACTTTGATATCTAGTTACTCTTCCGCATGGCCCAGCCACTCAGCGCGATTAGCTTTTGCTATTTCTGAGTGGCTGTGCTTTTTTTCTTTCACAGTTATTTCCTTTTAATGATTTCTGTACTTCTGTATTAAGAGCACAATAAAGATTGTTGTTGTTGTTGTTGTTGTTGTTGTAGCAAACTCCTCAGCAACAAGGATTTCTCCATGGCAAACCGGCCACGGTGCACCTCCAGATCCCTTGTCAACACAACACTGAAGTAGTGTTGTGGAAGATATACTTACCAAGGAGACTTAAGGCCCGGCCAAACGAACGCGACATCTTCAACGCAACATCTTGCAACATTGTTGGATCGTGTTGTGAAAGAGCTGGCCAAACGTGCGCAACATCTTGCAACATTACACGGGTTTGTCGATGTTTATGTGCCCCAGTCTCCTGGATATGGAGGACTTTGAGTGGTATCGATATCGGCGTCGTCGGATTTTAGCTTTTTCACTGGCGCTACTTCTAGCGGATAATGATAAAAGAGTAGGCAAAAGAGGTAAAACTCGGCAATGGATTAAGTGAAGACAAGAGAAGGGTTACTTTGCAAATATTGTGCAAGAGTTAATAGTAGAAGACGTGGTGGGATACATGGAAATGTTCCGAATGAAACCTAACGCGCAAGCTCTAGTGCAACAATATTGCGTGAACTTTGCTAAACGAGTACAACATCATGAAAGTTCCAAAAATGTTGCAACAAAAATTTGATCATTTTCAAACTTGATCCAACAACATCCAACATGTTGCAACATGTTGCAACAGGGTGACCAAACGTTGCGCGCAACAATGTTGCAAGATGTTGCGTTGAAATGTTGCGTTCGTTTGGCCGAGCCTTTATCCGAGTAGGACGGAGGAGCTACAAACGAGCAAAAGTTGAATGACAAAACACAAGGCAAAGGTGGTGCCCCTGGAACCTCCCACATTTCTTGGTGTGAAACCGATGACCAGCATTTCACTGAGCTACTTTCAACGACTACATTTCATATTAATTCTTCTTACCCACCTCGAAAAAGTCTTCGATGTACTCAAGTATAAACTCAGCCTCTCTTTCTTTGATTGGATCCTTCCATGGAGATACAAATAAAGAAATATTCTAATTAACCTTGCACTGCCAAAATAAGCCAGGATCACAACAAAAAAAGAAAACAAAAATGCCGTTTTGCAAACAAAATTGGGAAATTTACAAATGAAAGTGCTTGTTCAAGTATTTTCGCTTCAATGGTCATATTAATTTAGGATTTCATCCAAAAAAAAGTTAAAACCACTTCGTATAGTGAAATAAACGGCACCACGGGAATGTACTGCTCAAGAATTTTAATATGAATGGTCACACTTTAGGATTTTATCCACATACTCATAAGTTAAAACCACCTTCTATTCCACAGCAGCATCACAAGAAAGTACTGCTCAGTAGCTTTCACTTGAATGGACACACAGTAGGAATTCAACCACAGACTCAAAAGTTAGAACCACCTTGTACAGCATAATAAACAGTACCACAGGAAAGTATTGCTCAGTAGCTTTCACTTGAATGGTCACACGTTAGAATTTACTCTACAGACTCAAAAGTTAGAACCACCTTGTACAGATAATAAACAGTACCACAGGAAAGTACTGCTCAGTAGCTTGCATTTGAATGGTCATACAGTAGGACTTCAACCACAGACTCAAAAGTTAGAACCACCTTGTACAGCATAATAAACAGTACCACAGGAAAGTACTGCTCAGTAGCTTTCACTTGAATGGTCACACGTTAGAATTTACTCTACAGACTCAAAAGTTAGAACCACCTTGTACAGATAATAAACAGCACCACAGGAAAGTACTGCTCAATAGCTTTCACTTGAATGGTCACACTGTAGGACTTCAAGCAGACTCAAAAGTTACATGTAGAACCACCTTGTACTGCATAATAAACGGTACCACAGGAACGTACTGCTCAGTAGCTCTCATTTGAATGGTCACACTTTAGGATTTCATCCACAGACTCAAAAGTTAGAACCACCTTGTACAACATAATAAACTGTACCACACGAAAGTACTGCTCAGTAGCTTTCATTTGAATGGTCATACTGTAGGATTTCATCCACAGACTCAAAAGTTAGAACCACCTTGTATTGCATAATAAACAGTACCACGGGAAGTACTGCTCAGTAGCTTTCATTTGAATGGTCATACTGTAGGATTTCATCCACAGACTCAAAAGTTAGAACCACCTTGTACAGCATAATAAACAGTACCACAGGAAAGTACTGCTCAGTAGATTTCATTTGAATGGTCACACTTTAGGATTTCATCCACAGACTCAAAAGTTAGAACCACCTTGTACAGCATAATAAACAGTACCACGGGAAAGTATTGCTCAGTAGCTTAATTCATTTGAATGGTCATACTGTAGGATTTCATCCACAGACTCAAAAATTAAAACCACCTTGTATTGCATAATAAACAGTACCACGGGAAGTACTGCTCAGTAGCTTTCATTTGAATGGTCATACTGTAGGATTTCATCCACAGACTCAAAAGTTAGAACCACCTTGTACAGCATAATAAACAGTACCACAGGAAAGTACTGCTCAGTAGATTTCATTTGAATGGTCACACTTTAGGATTTCATCCACAGACTCAAAAGTTAGAACCACCTTGTACAGCATAATAAACAGTACCACGGGAAAGTATTGCTCAGTAGCTTAATTCATTTGAATGGTCATACTGTAGGATTTCATCCACAGACTCAAAAATTAAAACCACCTTGTATTGCATAATAAACAGTACCACGGGAAAGTACTGCTCAATAGCTCTCATTTGAATGGCCACACTGTAGGATTTCATCCACAGACTCAAAAGTTAGAACCACCTTGTACAGCATAATAAACAGTACCACAGGAAAGTACTGCTCAGTAGATTTCATTTGAATGGTCACACTTTAGGATTTCATCCACAGACTCAAAAGTTAGAACCACCTTGTACAGCATAATAAACAGTACCACGGGAAAGTATTGCTCAGTAGCTTAATTCATTTGAATGGTCATACTGTAGGATTTCATCCACAGACTCAAAAATTAAAACCACCTTGTATTGCATAATAAACAGTACCACGGGAAAGTACTGCTCAATAGCTCTCATTTGAATGGCCACACTGTAGGATTTCATCCACAGACTCAAAAGTTAGAACCACCTTGTACAGCATAATAAACAGTACCACAGGAAAGTACTGCTCAGTAGATTTCATTTGAATGGTCACACTTTAGGATTTCATCCACAGACTCAAAAGTTAGAACCACCTTGTACAGCATAATAAACAGTACCACAGGAAAGTACTGCTCAGTAGCTTTCATTTGAATGGTCACACCATAGGATAGTACCACTGAAAGGCACTGCTTACATTGTAAGGTGTTTCAATACAGTTTTCTGGAAACCATACCTACATTTTTCAATCGGCTTTTAAGCGGTCTTTTCCAAGTCAGATCAACGTGAAATTTTTACTATTACTGAATAAAAAAAATTTAACTGAATATTATCTGGTTTTGAATTGAAGTTTGGCTAAATATATATTCTGGTAAAATCGATATTACAATGACGACGATAAACAAGAAACTTCGAAATCAGTAAAAGTGAAATTTTGCGCGTTTAAGATTTTGCTTTGAAAATCCCACATAGATATCTTGTTTGACTTCAAATAAAATTTCAAACCTTACTCTTTGTATTTCTTTAAATTGAACGAGAGATAAACACTGGTTTTGTGAAATTACTTAGAGATAGCGTCAAAAAGTAGCTTGATGTTATGTTTGTACACCTTCAAAGTTTAGTTTCAATGTACTTTCTCTTTTGCGATGTGGAGAACTACCTTTTTCCTAACATCGCTTCATGTGCAATTTTTGGGTAATTTTCGATTTTAATCGCTTTTGCAAAAATCTGAGAAACACCTCGATGGATGTTTATTTAAAACGTTGACCAAGTAAGGGTTATTGACCAGGAGCGAGGGGATATGTGATATATCCCCCTCGTGGCGTACCCGAGGGCGTAGCAGGGTGGCCCATTTAGCTCGAAGGCTGGTATCCAGAGGGGCCCTGCATTTAAAAAATACTTTACATTATGCTAATTACAAAGGCTAAAAAATACATCAGAGGACTAGGCAAATTACAATGCTAATTTAAATAAGAAGGCAAAAAATGTATTACTAAAATTTATGATAAAAATGCTAAGCGGCAGAAAGTCTGTATGTTAGCAGCGCTTGCGATATTTACAGGGAGTTCGTTAAAAATTTTCGCGCCACTAAAAAGAAAGGTATTTTTCCCATAATTTCGTTTGACCTTTGGAAGGGAAAGCCAATTGCTCTGCCTTGTAGTATAGTTATGAATTTCGCTAAAAATATTGATTTATCCGGTGGATAGCGCTATCCACCTTTTGAACAACCGGGGCCAGTACAAAACTCCCCTAAGTGAGATAGGGCGCCTATTAAAACTCTTGCTATATAGCCACTAAAAATGCAACACAAACATGACATAAGACTCAACATACGTACGTCATCATCCCGGATTCCCCATTGGAAATCTCTGTAGGCATCCGGCCCCACTTTCGGCTCCTGGCATATCGCATCTGCGAAACAATAACAACATTATAATCTTGACTATGGTTACTTAATTATTTGTCCGAAAAGTAAGTAGTAAACAGGGAGTAAACAGGGAAGTCATGCTAAAAGTGATACAGAAATTAAAAAAATATATTGACAACCGCGCAAAAACTCATCGAAATTATTTCGCAAAGCAGCTTAAACGTTACTTTCAGTTCTATGAAGTCGACAATCTCCACGATGGCCGCCTTTGTGGAACTGTAATGATTTGACTGGGAAAAAATGCTTTTTTTTGTAAAGTTGTCTCTTGGGAGAGGTGGTCGGGTACGGGAGGTGTTCGCATGTGGAGGTTCATATATGTGTTTACTATACAAGTAGAAATATTTTAATATGCTTTCAAGGGCCGGTTTAGCTTACCAGCCATCTCCATTGTTTCTTTGGTTTGCTTGAGAGCTATGATCATTTTTTGGAACTGCATCTTTTTAATTACTCGTTTGGTTTCTTTTCCGTCTTTGGTTTCTTTTCCGTCTACCTAACAGATGACGGAAAAATAAACTAACATACTTTCAGAATATGTTTTTTCGTTCGAGTGACAATACTGTTAGGGACTGG
This sequence comes from Dendrophyllia cribrosa, assembly GCA_024195265.1. Taxonomy (NCBI): domain Eukaryota; kingdom Metazoa; phylum Cnidaria; class Anthozoa; order Scleractinia; family Dendrophylliidae; genus Dendrophyllia; species Dendrophyllia cribrosa. The sequence continues at coordinate 27,984,577 of JAJLRJ010000005.1, read as the reverse complement.
TCAAAAAGTATAGGGGGGAGGGGGTGGGCCGAAGGATTTGGAAATGTGGTGGATAAAAACACATGACCTACCCCTTTCTTCTTGGTACAAAACGGACACACCCACCCACCCCTAAATGAAGATTGAAAATTGCATCTCGCAGTTTTGGGCGCATTTTCCTTCGTTTGCGTATAGGTGGTTTTCACGTTACGTCACGGCGGCCATATTGGTGCACACCTACAAAAGAGTTTTAATGAACTTCTTTTGTTATGTGCACCAACATGGCCGCCATGGCCTTTGTCATTTGAGTCTCACAGGACTGAAGGTCACGTGAGTGAAAACCATCAATAGACGGAAGGCGATACCGTACAAATAAATTAATTATTAAATTATATATTACAAATTTCCGGATTCAACTCGTTGGCAAGACTTACCTCAACATGCATAGCCAACAGCGACATCTTCATAGATATAATTTTAATCCTGAATTCCTCGCGTTTACTTAAAAGAACTCCTTTAATTTCCTATTAAGAAAAATAGGTATAGAATCTATATATAGATATATTAAAAGCGAACCAAGTAATAAAACACACAGGTATTCTTGCTCTAAATATGCAAGCACAAATATTTGTCAGTACATGTCCGATAAATTGAGCACGATGCCAGGGTAAATTGCGTTCAAATTCAAAATGCGCCGTGTGTCTATCCCAACAATGCACGCAACAAATACAAGATGCAATCGGAGTCTATAATCAAGCAAATTCGAATAATATAATCCTCGGTGAGAATCTTCATCAGGATTTATGAGAAATGCACGCAAGGAAATGGCACATCAATGCGCAAAAAAAAAAAAGAACTACTAAACTGCAACTCCAGTAACCAAATGTTGTAGAATTACAACCACGTTCTACTTCATCAACACAGTGACAGGCAGCAGAGGAGTACAATTTGACTGCGATTTAAATTTATTTAATTTTCACCGCGCGATTCGCGATCTGTGCACTGTGCTCGTTTCTTCTGGTGCTGGTAGCCCGCACATCAGGCGCTTATGGGGTGCTCAAGCGGGTTTTGGAGCGCGAGCGCGCAGCATGACACAGCACGCCTCCAAAAACGCCTGTCGTACAGGATAGGTGTTTGTGTTTGCATGGCTCATTTCATCCCCTCTTGCTAAGCTTTCAATCAACGATCGCCTTGCATTAGCAACCTTCTTGTTGTCATTATATTAAAGCTTATCAACGATAGCCTCATACTGTGAATGCAGCCACAAAACGTCAAATCGCGCGGCTCAAACTTACTTCTTTTTCTTCAAGACGATTGTTAAGTTTTCCTTTTAATGACTTTGGAACAAACCTTCAAAAAATGCAAACAACAACAATTTTCTCCTTATCTCATAGGGAAAACATTGCGCCTGTTTGGTATTGCTGCACTGAGCTCCATATTATCGACAAAATATTTTACTGAATGGTAAATGTTAGCGCCTGACAGAAGCAAATGTTTCCCAGTTTAGCCGCACAAGAAACATTTGTTGTGGACGCAACGTACAAATGTTTCTTTGCTCTCTTTTTAATTAATTAAACTTAGTTAATTAAATTTAATTAATTAAAATTAATTTTATTTTTACTTATTAATTAATTCTTTACTCTCTCTTTAAGTAAACACATACATTTTCTTTTCGTTATAATTATTTTTAATAGATTTGGAATATTAATTCATGTAATTATTCAATATATTCAAATATTTTTTAGTAGCTTTGCTATTTATAGTTTTATTGTAATGCGCATTTGAACATGTAATTGTATAACAATTTGCGCATTATCAAATAATAAATATTATTATTAGTTATTATTTATATTCTTTAACTTCATGTCAGAATACAACATAATAACCGGGCCCATTCCTTGGGCCTAGGGTTAGGGCCTAGAGTTAAAATCAACTTCATGGATAGGGTCTTTCTTAGGATATGACAAGATGTTCCAAGTAGCGTTATCTTCTGTAGCTCTTGTATTTTGATGATGATGATGATGATGATGATGATGATTAAAAACGCATGTATGCCAGCAGAGTAATGGAGGTGGAGCAGGCCACGTTTACCCGCTAGTATTCACTACAACAGGAGGCATGGCGCAAGAATGTAGACGATACCACACTCGACTCGCAGAGCTTCTTGCAATCAAGAAAGGCGAAGATTATGCTGCCACTATTTCCTGGATCAGAACGAAAGTCTCCTTCGCAATCTTTAGATCAGCCCTACTATGCCTCAGAGGTTCGCGTTCAAAGAGGAGAGTCGCCATGGACTTACAAAACACGGACTTGCAAGTTGAGAGTGGACGTGCAGAAATTAGCTAGATTTATTTTTTTTTTCCCTTTTTTTATCTTTCGTCATGGACTTGCAAGTGCAGAATTTTATTTTTTTTAAAAACGTTATTAATATTGTTGTTTTGAATGTGTGTCTCCGTTTGACTTCAAAATTTTCGGCTATAGTCTTTGTATGTTTTTTTTTTATCGAAAAAAAAATGTATATATAGAGGTGTAATTCTTTTTAACTTTCATTTGTTTTTAGGTGTCAATTTGTAGTTGTTGTGAATTATTATTATTATTGCTATTTTTAATAAAGATATTTTCTATTATAATTATCTTATGTGATATTATTATTATAATAATATACATGAAAAAATTACTCGATTCTGATTGGCTAAGAGCAGTGCAGTTCAAGTGTAACACCAGTGCAAAACGTGTAACACCAGTGCAAAAAGTGTAACACCAGTGCAAATTACAAATCGAAAAAAAAAAATTTTTTTTCTTTTTTTTGGCAACTCCAAAAAAAAAAATTTGCAAAAAAAAAAATTTCCAAACAAAAATGGATGCAAATTTTTTCATGTATAATTATTAATAAGTAATCATACGGTTTTCTCGTTCAATTTGGGATTAATTTGCATTTGTGAGTTTTTCAAAAAGCTCAAATTGCACTCGCCGAAGCGGATCGTGCAATTTGAGCTTTTTGAAAAACTCACTCGTGCAAATTAATCTCAAATTGAACTCGAAACCGTATGATTACCTATACTTATTGATAAAAAATTATCATTATTCATCAATGTCTCCTAGTTTAGCCAGGCTCTTATAAATTCGCCTATAGTCACAAACCTGGTTTCATTCTCTAGTGTCACCTGAGCCACTCTAGTTTTCAAGTCAGCCAACTGGAATGAAAAACAAACAAACTTCCACATGTAACAGATCGCAGACGTATTCTTAGGTTCATTTATTTTAATCTCGGGTTTTTCTTTCCACTTGTTAAAGCTTGGTTGTCACTAGCGACATAACAGTGCTGGAAATAATTTTTTTTTTGCTTAGAAGGAAATGTATCCTTTGAAACCTCCCTTTTGATCAGACATTTTACAAAATTGGTCGGACATCCGCTATTTTGAATTTTTCCTGAGACACAATCGGTAAGCATACACGACGTGCTATACGAAGTTTTGCAATGCATTGTAGGGTGATTTCAAACGACACGGCCTTTTCTGAATTTTCTCTAATCAAGAGAGCCGTTTACAGCAAAATAAATCGAACAAACAGCTTTAATTCTTATTGTAATAGTTTTGGAATCAAACGCGATGAGTTAACAAGACTTTCAAGGCAAAAGTCAAGTAATTTTTGTGCTCAGTCACCATGTCCGAACATAATTTAAAATTGGTCGGACATTTTCGGATTTTGGTCGGACAATGTCCGATGACCGACTGTTATTTCCAGCACTGCATAAGCAATGAGCGGAAGCATAAAACTTTGCATCAAGTGAAAAGGAACACTGGCCTAATAAGTATAAGATTGATCCTTATGTGGTTTATGTTTATACTTATGTCGGGCCCGTTTTCACTGGACATAAGCGCGTGCTGTGATGCTTCCGCTTTTGTTTATGCTGCAGGTGAAAACCAGGCTTATGCAATGTGTCCGAGGCGATGAAATGTTTGCGCGTGATATAATCTGGTCCTTTCTGTTCACTCAAACAATTTGACGGCAAGAAAATTTAACCAACGTCACAATCATTAAGAATCCGTTCTATTAAACGCGTCATCAATTGCGCGCACTGCTAGCGCGCGCGAGCCTTCTTACCTTCATTCCTAGAATGACAAAAAAATGGCGCAACTTGAAAAAAGTTGTTGCAACGAGTAGAGGTCGAGTCTACTTTCTGCAACAAAATTCTGATTTGCTGCGCGTTTTACACCTCGCATCAAACTTGTCTCGCGACAAATGTCACAAATGGCGGAAAAACAACGCTTCTGATTGGTTCGTGAAAATGACGTAAAATACCCCGCGAAAAGGAAAACAAACATGGCGGATAGCACAATTTCGCCGGCAAAGTCCGATGAAGTTAAAGAAAAGCTCGTTGAAATGTCATTAGACAAAAAACTCCCTGACGAAAAGAAATTGGAGTCGATTAGTGATCTGAAGATTTTCCTTACTTATGGGAAACTACAAACATCGCCTACAAAAACCGCCACGAAAAGGCTTCAGCGTGCGAGTTTCTCAGCAGTAAACACAATATCAATTCCAGCACCTTGATATGTCGTTTTCAAGCAAGTTTAAGGGATAGGGTTGGGGTCTCCGCTGCAATTATGGCCTGATCTTGTTGGCTACAAAAATAAATTGATCTTTCGTAAGACGAATATAATTTTTGTACCCGCTCTCATCATTCTCCGCGATTTCCTGCATAAGTTGGTGGTTAGCGTTTCTCTGCTCCCTCCACATGATCCACTCTCTCGTCGACTATTTTTTGCGTTTTGTATTTTCTATCAGTTCTTCGTCGAGGAGTAAGTTTAGAAAAACAAGAGCTGCAGCGTGCTTCCGATGTGCAGCAGTGGCGGGCATCTTGCCAACTAGCCAATCAGCGTGCAGAATTCTATGTTAAAGTCCAAACCTGCAACAAATGTTTTTGTCGCGTGACAAGTTTGACAAGCGGGGTGTAAAACGAGCAACATCGTTTGCAAACTTGTTTCGCAACAATGTTGCGAGACAAGTTTGGTAAATTTGTTGCTCGTATTTCGCCGGCTTTACGTTAAGGTGAAGTCGTGACACTTGTCGTGACACTTGTCGTGACACTTGTCGTGACACTTGTCACGCAACGATGTTGCGTTGCAGGGTGCAATGTTGCGCGCAACAAATTTTCATGTTGCAGAAAGTAGAATCTATAGAATGGTGATGTAGTTTTTATCCCGTAAACCAACCCGACTTGTTTCGTTATGGGGTTTGATGTGTATGTATCAGGAAGGTGGTAGTGTGAAAAAAAACACTATCCAAAATCAAACCCACATATCACATTTCTTACCCACTGGTAACAGTATTTGGGATTCCACTTCCTAGCAACTGGTATGCCATAAAGGTTTCTAGTGTAACTACAGAAAAAACACCAAGACTAAAAAGCACAGGAAGGCTTCAGAATCCGCTATTCCCACAGTGTCATTTAAGTGCTGTCACCGTGTGTGCGCTTCCAGAATTGGGATTTCCAACTACACAATAACCGACATCATCGATCCCGATGGTCTTCCGAAGAGCTATCAATCCCGATGGTCTACCGAAGAGCTTTCTTCCAATTCCGGTCCCACTTCTGATTGCGTTTTGATCGCTAGAGTGAACCAGCCTTAACAGACGATGATGTATTATGTACTTATTGACTAAGTGGGGGGGCCGGATGGGAAAATATTTGGCTCGAGTTCATGGCGTACGGACCGAGCGAACGCCATGATGGAGAGCCAAATATTTTCCTAACCGGCTCGACCTAACTTAGCCAATAAGTATTTATCATATGACCAATTTAGAGACAAAATTACTTGAAATTTTAACGCGCAAGGCCGTCCGCTTTTGTAGTAGGGCCGTACGCCTTTTTCCGGCCCCGCTCGCGCAAATGCGTATGGCCCTCATACGGGACTTTCATCAATGGTTTTGCAAAGAAAAGGTTCGCAGGGCCGTACGGGCCATATGATAAATAACAAATATTTGTTGTACCTTTCTTGTTAGGAAGGTTGTGTCAGTCAGTTGCTCCATAGTGAAATTCGGTGAAAAATGCGAGCGCGAAGAGCTGCGAGAACGATCCCACGTCTTGAAGGAACCTACAGAAGAGATGCAATTAGTAGCTTACGAGTATAGCTGCCTAAAAGTGATATTGTCCTGGCTGATATATCGTGTTTTTAGAGTATGGCCAGGAACGTGCTTTAAACTTGCTGTAAGCATGCTTTATTGTCTTGAAAAAAAAAGAAAAAACTGCCAAACTGGAAGTGGTGCAGGGAAAAAAATTTCAACAAAAGAAACACAATAGCAGCAACAGAATCTCAGAGTTTCACCAGAGTGTTGGCCTGACACGAAACCAAATTTGATGAACTGTAATCCATTTCAATCCTTGTAATCCTACACTTTCCCAGAAAACTACTATCTGTAGAATTTAGTTGTATATTCGGTGGCATTTGGCAATATCACATGGAAATTACGGAAGCGAAATTTCGGCATTTTGATGGGACAGCATCTCTTTAATCATCACACCCAACAGCCGGAGCATTGGAGGGGTGCACGAACACCCCTAGTGCATTGGCTGGGAGCAATAAGAGGTGGACTTAACTCCAAGCCAGTAGCGGATCCAGACTACATCGAGTGAATAGGAAGGGAGAGAGTAGGGTGGGGAGGGGAAGTGAAGTGAAGTGAAAATAACCCATTTCCGGGTTGCTCTTAAGCTTGGTTCCCACTAGCGACGTAAGCGACGTAAGCGGAATCGTAAGCGGAATCGGAATCGCAAGAACTTTACGATCTAGTGGAAATCAAAACGACGGAAGCGGATGGTAAGCGACGGAAGCAGAAGCGGAATCGGAAGAAAAAGGAAACCTTCTGATCCTTCCGATTCCGATTCCGTCGAGCTTACGATTCCGATTGCGACTCCATTTTTTAATTTCCACTAGAACGTAAGGCTTCTTACGCTTCCGACTCCGACTCCACTTCCGATTACGTCGCTAGTGGGAACCAGCCCTTAGCCTTCTTTTCAAACCGAGGCCAAGTGCAAAACCATTCATATGGATTTCAGTTTAATTTGCATGTGAAACAAAACTAGTATCCATATGAATGGTTTTGCACTTGCCTCAGTTTGAAAAGGAGGCTAAGAGTAACTCGGAAAGGGGCTTTTTCATGGCCTGAAACGAACGTATCTCAGGGGTTTTTAATTGAGTGTTAAAATTAATTAAATTAACTCGCGCCTTTATAAACCAATTGCATCGAAAAGCTTAGTGAATTCTAAGAAATACAAAACTATACCACTAGCAAAAATATTTGTTTCTTGTTAGGCACTTTTGGATATTTTGATAAAAGCGCTTTACAAGTTTATATATCTTAATTATTATTAATTACAAATACGTTTTGTTAAACCCAAGATAATGACAATGACACGGACGAGAACAACAAATAGATTGACTGGATAAGATCGATCGTCTTCATTATCACTTTTGTCGTCCTCGTTGATGACTTTAGTCAAACAGTAATGTTCAGCCCTGTTCACTTTTCACAATAACCTCCAATAAGACGAAATGCAAGGTAAGGAACTATACTTCTAGAATGCCTGGTACTGCAAGCGTTCCCAGTTCCCTCTCACTCTATTATTGAAGGGAACATTGTCCCGAAGGGCTTCTCCAAGAATCCCGGAGTATTTTGTCACGAGACACATCAGGAAATGTCGTATTTGACGGTTATTAATCCAGCAATGTGCAGCCATTCTTGTTTTCTGGAACCCTGTTTGCCCTGTTTGACCTGTTTCAAACGGCCTTATTCCCGGGTTTCTTCGCGATGCCATTTTGAAAATGGAAAGGCCCTCGGGACGAGGAATCGAGCGAGAGGGACTTTGGATCCACCGCGGTCAAACGTCAGAGGCGTTTTTCGTTTTATTTAGTGGGATTTTATTTAATGTTAAATGGAAATATGGGCAAGGATGTATAAATAAATTAGTTGACGTTACTATCTTTTAATTTATCTCAAAATGAAGAGCTTTTTTCCGTTGAAAACTGACCAGAACTCTCTGCGCCTGATCAAAATTGTGTTGGCAAATGGCGCCGACAATTCTGCAGTTCACAGTTTTTAAACTCTTAGAACTTTTTTGGCAAACTTTCAAAACGTTTGGTAAATTGTCAGTGTATTGGCAATATATTAAACTTTAAAGTGCCCCTGTGATCAAATTTTTGATTTTCATTTTTTACATTTTCGTGTACTGTTAGACTTTCTTACTCATCTTGCCAAATTTCTATCCATTACGAACATCAGAAGTCATTTTATTTTAACATTTATTTCCGAGAAAGTGACGTCAAAGGCTCAAACATACCTCACGGGTTGAAATTATAATAACAATCAGCATTGAAAATTGCACGAAGAACAAGTCCAAAGTTTTTGTTTCTTTTCGCGTGATTTTCAATACTTATTGTTATTATAATTTCAACCCGTGAGGTATGTTTGAGTCTTTGACGTCACTTCCTCCCATTCGCAACCAAGCCTTGGAATAAGGTTCATTAATGGCGGCCGTAAATTCTCGGAAATAAATGTTAAAATAAAATGACTTCTGATGTTCGTAATGAATTAAAATTTGGCAAGATGAGTAAGAAAGTCTAATTGTACACGAACATGTGAAAAAATGAAAATCAAAAATTTGATCACAGAGGCACTTTAAACAGTCAAAATGACAACCTTAACTTTTAAGTACTTTGCTTAACTTTTGCAAATTTCTCTCGTTTGACCGCGGTTCAGAACTTGGAACGCTTGTTCTTGGTATATTTGGGCAGTACGCAGCTACAGTATTACAAGGTCTTCTCTGATTGGCTGAGAAAACAATAGAACAAACAACACAACAATGGACCCTAGCCCTGAAAACAATAGAGCTGCTGATAGCCAGGTCCAATGAAATTAGAGGTTCTAAAGAGCTGCGTGCTAAATGGCATATATGGTTAATTTCTGCGTGCCTCCATTTTCAACTAGAATATGTCCCTGGGGACGACATTGTGACCTTGTAGGTACTCACGCGCAATAAGGACTAGCCACTCTGGTTTGGAATTACATTACATACAGTGTATTATACATACCTGCCAATACACAATTGGATGAGTTAGGATAGCGTGTTCCGTGTTGTTTAAGTGACGTCCTAATAAGTAATTGAGATCAGCTGATTAAGCAACGTAAAAGTTTTCCGTTTATTAAACTGAGTCAGACTTGAGTTTCGTAAAAATACAAATAAAGGACTGATAAAAATAAATCGACAAAGGTTATCATCTCTCTTGGAAAAAGTGGGGTCATTTGTTCAGTAAGGTAGTGTTGACGAAAGACAAAATCGTAAGTGAAGTGAAAAATATTCATTTTTATCCACTGTTGTCGTCCATACAGAAACGATAATTTCCCAACGGGCAATTCAACCTATAAACTTTAAAAAAATCTACCTGCATGATGACTTTAACGATGACTCCAACCTAAAAAAAAACAACAAGCTTTACATTTATCCAACAAAAAACGAAACATTTTAAAGCAAATTATTTTCTAAACGAAATAAAACTGAGAAAGTAGTCGCGCGCGGTTCTTGTTTTCGACATCTTATGAACGAGACAACTTTGCACTACGAACAAAATTAATGCTAGTTATTTCAAAGCAAACTTGGTTACAACGGGCAATTCAACCTATAAAAACATCTACCTGCATGATGACTTTAACGATGGCTCCAACCTAAAAAAAAACACAAGCTTTATATTTATCCAACAAAAAACGAAACAGTTTAAAGAAATCAGAAAAAAATGAAACTGAGAAAGAAGTCGCGCGCGGTTCTTGTTCTCGACGTCTTATGAACAACTTTGCACTGTTTACGAACAAAATCAATGCTAATCTTGGTTACAACGGGCAATTACAACAACAACAACAACTCACTTTACTATCATACTTTACAAAGAACATTAATACTATAAACTTAACATCTACCTGCATGATGACTTTAACGATGACTCCAACCTAAAAAAAACAAAAGCTTTAATTCATCCAGTATATTTCGTGAATCCCATATGAAAGGTACGGGGATGTTCGTAGTCTCGTTTGGAGGTGTAAATCATGGATTTCGGTATCACCAGGAGCCCATCTCCTGGAATCACTTGGGTGTTCAGGAAGGAATGGCAATATTTTTAGCCATCAAGGTATGGTATAAAGTGGCACGCGAAGATTTAGGGGTCAAATAACGTTCGAACAACGCCCATATCGGTCTCCGAGCATCCCCGCACCTTACATTTAGAAGCCCCCTCACCCCCGGGTGACTGGGTTTCCCTGGGGCTTTAGACCAGCTAGACCCTCATACGTTGTATTTATAATATTGCTCAGATATATCGTATTTAAAATGAGCAGGTACAAACCTCTGATTAAGAACTTTAAGCAATCTTACTTTCAGCTCCAGTTCATCTGCACGTTGTTTTAAGTTCCTGTTTGGGAGAAATTTAAGGTACACAAATTACATATTTTTACACGGCCATTAAAAAATACACGTCGCGACGTCGGGGACTCGGATTCCTATCTTTGTCCCACGCTCGTGACACAATGAACATTACGTCTTTCTCATTTCAGTACAATCAAATCTCGCTTGCGGACAACCAGGACGGCCACGGCGAGGAAAACGTCATTAAAAAAAGAATTCTCGCTCTTGGAACCTATTTTACAATTTTTCCAATTTCTTGAATTTGTCCAGGAGCTGAATTCGTAGGGACGGCTTTTAAGCTTAAATAGAGAAAGGAAAATTGTCCGTCGTACGTTCACGTTCTCTGTCCACAAAATCTATAATTTGATCATTTGACGTTGTTTTTGATCATTTGACGTTGTTTTTTGCAGGGAACTGCTAAGAAATTTACCAAATGTAAAACGCAGCATTGTTTTCGCTCATGTTGTCGTTGTGGTTGCTAAAGCAAACGGTGAAAAAATCCCCGACAAAAGTTATAGATGTTTTACTGTAAAAAAAAATATTCCCGCTTTTACGGAGTTACGGACACTTCATTCGGTCCCGACGTCGCAATTTTATTGCTTTTACTCTCGTTATATGCCGAGCGGCATCTTTGAACATTAAAACAGATTTTGAATATTATTTTTCTACTTTTTGTCAACACTTTTGTCTTGTTCTGGTAGGATTTGCGCTTCTTCTAGTTGCCAACAACTGAATTTCCTTCTTTCTTTTCTGTCACGGCCTTCTTTGCTGTTTTGCTGCTATAAATAGGTTCATCTATCTATCTGTTCTAGCGCGGTTGAAAAAAGTTCATACAAAAGATCTAGTCTGCCAAAATATTTCTTTCCACCGTAAATTTTGAAACAACCACTTTGAAGAGTTTCAAGGACGTTCTTGACCGTGTCCAAAACATTTCTGTTTTTCTAATTCAAAGAGGCCGGTTTAACGTTAAGCACGAATTGACTTCCTTTTTACCGCCATAGTAAAAAGTTGATTCATTTAACTAAAACATGGTCACTCCCAACGTAAGTTTATATCTTTTTTGGAAAAAATCTTTAGGGCCCGGCCAAACGAACGCAACATTTCAACGCAACATCTTGCAACATTGTTGCGCGTAACGTGTTACATGCGTTTGGCCACCCTGTTGAAACACGTTGCAACATGTTGGATGGTGTTGGATCAAGTTTAAAAATGGTCAAATTTGATTTAACACCATCCAACATGTTGCGACATGTTGCAACAGGGTGGCCAAACGCGTGTTAAAGGCCCGGCCAAACGAACGCAACATCTTGCAATATTGTTGCGCGCAACTTGTTAACACGCGTTTGGCCACCCTGTTGCAACAACGGTAATTTTTGTTATTGTCCAAATTCAAACGCTGATATTCTGCAAAAATCGCTGACTTTTTTGTGTTTATTGGGTATCTCAATTTGAAAGACTTTCTAGTCAATGCTCACAACTGCTAGTTAAGGCAATGTTCGCACGATTGAGAAAGTTACAATTTTTTAAAGCAGTGGAGTCTTGTACGGGCGGTTACGGGCGGTTCAGGTGTCAATGGGTTAATCAAAAAATCTATTTTTCTTACAGTTTATAGTTTTGGCTCTTAAACCAGTCAAACAAAAAACCCTTAAGACTAGGAACATGTCATCACTATTTAATTTGAAAACAGGCATATGCATCAAGATCTGGGGGGGAGGGTACTAGTTGCTGGCCCATATTTTGTGCAAAGGTGAAAGTTGCATGAAAGCCAACTTCAAGGGGTGGTGATTTTCAAAACTAGACATAAGAGGTGGAGTTAAAACAGCTGGTGACAGTCAGTAGTCGAGGGTCAGTTCATCTTGGGTGATCAAGTTTGATACTATTGCCTATCACGTGACCTGGCCAACCCCAAACCTGGGACCTAACCCTAAGTTAGGCCTGGCCCTGAGCCAAGTTACACCTCACCCTAGCAATTGTTCTAACCCTAGAATCTTAACACTAACCCTAGATTTGAACTATCCCTAACCCTAACTTTCGCCGGGGGGTGTCAAAAGCCCTGGTCACGTGACCTTTATTTTTCTTCATTAACCCATTCACACCTGAGGATTTTTACGTTTTTGAGTGATTTTCTGCATACACACGCCCCATAGGATTTCGTGACTGCATATTTGGAGTTACCATTGAAAGTGCTGCTGTTCTAAAACACTGAAGGCTCGAGTTTACTGGAAACGTCATTGTGACGATCTCATTTTGCTTGCTTGATTTGCAATAAAGGGTCCAATATGAATTATCTACGATTTTTGGTAAGTTCACAGCCATTTTTCATCTTTAGTAGCTGCCTGGTGAGCATCATTAAGCTTGGAGGTAGTTCAGAGTCCACTTCTCAATGAAGCGAGTTAGTTGTTGTACTTCGTTTGCGAATTTGGCTCGTTGCTCGTTGAACTGGAAAAATGGCCGCCTGGAAACGAAGCAGCTTTGGGACTCGACTCTGGATGAATTTCTCGACCTACTGCGGCATATTTTGGAAGTTGCGACCACAGGAGAACACAACAAGCGCGAAATTTCGGCGGTGGGTCGGAGTGGCTGTGGACTTAGCATAAATATGAAATGTGTGCGGAAAGAAACGAACGCTGTCAAAATTCTTGGCCATTTCCCAGCATGCAGTGCGGTGGTGATATTGAAAATTGAGGCAAGGTCAGTATGCATTAGAACGAGAGGCTAGAGCTCGGCCCGAGCAACGAATAAGAGCAAAAAAATTCACTGCTAAGCTAGGACTAGGACTGAATTTTGCTGTGAATGTTGATTTTTGGGTTTGCCATGATGATTTGAATAAAAAAAACTAAAGGCAAAAACGTGATGATTTTTGTTGTTTTTCCATGACGTTAAAAACGGTAATTTTTGTTATTGTCCAAATTCAAACGCTGATATTCTGCAAAAATCGCTGACTTTTTTGTGTTTATTGGGTATCTCAATTTGAAAGACTTTCTAGTCAATGCTCACAACTGCTAGTTAAGGTAATGTTCGCACGATTGAGAAAGTCACAATTTTTTAAAGCAGTGGAGTCTTGTACGGGCGGTTACGGGCGGTTCAGGTGTCAATGGGTTAAGGCAGTCAACATAAGAAGCGTTCTAAATGTTAGGGGCTAGATGGTTCTACTCTGGGACAGCGCGAGCAAAGAATTGTTAGAATGGCACAATGGAATTCAGAGTACATGTAGGAACGCTGGGAGGACGCAGCATTGTGTGTTCGTATACACGTACAAATGTGCACTGTATGCAAATTGCCTTGAAGTTGAAGCATAGCACGTGCAGTTCGTGCTGAAAACAAATTAAAGAAATAGCGAAGCGCACAATTACTATTTATAGAACTAAAACTCAGACAAACAAGCCAAAAGTGACTCTCAGGGGATTCCTAATAACGAATTTCTATTGTCAGAAATGCAAGAATAAACAAGAATAAATTATAAACTCAGACAAACATGAGTACTGACGTCATTTGTGCGCTTTGCTATTGAAAAAGTTAGGCTTACATCAAGCACCACCCAATTTTTTCAAAGTGGCCTAATGCTCAAAATTAATGAAAATTGTCATAGCCTGTTACCTAATTGTTTCAGGCTCCATAACAGTCGCTACTAGCTTTCCTGACAGAAACGTTGCCTCCCTCTGTCCTCTTTCTAATGCCTCAATACACTCTTCATACTCTGCCTGCAAGGACAGATTGGGACCCACAGAGTTACTAACTGTTTTTTTTCTATTTTTCTGAGCAGTTAAAAACATTCATCAACCTTAGTTGGGTACAGTAGTTCATTTCATGATAAAAGTGTGTAAAAAAATTAATGTCCTGTACGAATTTTTTACTGTGATTTTAAAAACAAATTATCATACTCTATACATACAGCTACTCTCTGGCTCTATACAGACAAACCTCTCTACGTGTATGCAATCCTGTCTTGTAAACAATCAACACTCAGATGTATTTCCCAGAAGGATTTTATGCATGAGTTTGTTCCCCATTTGTCAGAAATAAAGTAACTAATTTTGGCTGGCTATCCACTGGTTTGGTCAGTATTACACTAAAACAATATTGTTTATCTCAGGCAAAAGTAGTAGATACTATGTACATGTACTTATTGACTAAGTGGAAGGGCCAGATGGGAAAATAATTTATTTGGCTCGAGGTCACAGAGAACGGACCGAGCGCAGCGACGTCCATGCGCCATGACCGAGAGCCAAATATTTTCCCATCTGGCTCGACCTAACTTTGTCAATAAGTATTTTATCATATGACCAACCAACATATGTAGTAGGGCCGTACGGCTTTTTCCAGCCCCGCTCGTGCAAATGTGTACGGCCCTCGGTCATATGATAAATGTACAGTTGTATTTACCTCACCACTTCTTGACTTGGCAAATATCCACCTCCCCCAGGGGGGGAGGGGGGGTTCTTTATATATTTGAGTGAAGTAGGGGGGGGTGCCGCTGGGACTCTGAGGACCCTATACCAGACCATGTTCGTGATTTTGCAGCCCATATATTCCAGACTAGACACCGAAAATCCCTACCCTTACCCTATCCCAGACTTGATACTTTTAGTGTCAAAAATGTTGCCACGACAATTTTATTTCCCTTCAGGGAAGGCTCTGAGTTTCTCTTACAAGTTTCAATTCCTATTCTAGACTTCATTCTTCATACAAGTGATTAGTTTCTCGGCAAATGATACCTTATTCTAGACCAAAACTCTGATTTCTATACCGTATCCCAGACAAAAACTGCCTGAAAACCATACCCTTCACAGCCACACACACCCATATAGCTTGCATTTGAGAGTACACCCCCACCCCCCCCCCCCCCCCCCCACCCCACCACCACCACCACTATACACCTTCATTAAACTCCTTTCAGACAAATCAGGACAGGTTTGGTGACAACTTCCCCTACACTGTAAGTATACAGGCCATGTAGGTCACAGGTACACCTTTCATAGCATTTTGGTTCATTAATTCCTTGTGCTCACATACCACAGAGTGTAAAGGAAAAGAAAATGCCCCATGCAGCCTTGCTATTAGACTGTTACAGCTGTAGCTGTCCCGTTTCAGTCAGTTGGGCAGGCGAACTAATCACGAAAACAATCACGTGAACGAGAAACTTGGCTCGCATTACTTTTGCTTGCTTGGTCAATATTGTCAATTGTGTGATTTGCTCCCTCACCCAACTAGGCAGAGATCAGGGACTGCTAGCAGTCCACTGTACCTTGCTTTCATCTTTGCCCAGCCATGATTTACTAATATTTTCAAGTCTTTTCTCTCAATTTTTTTGTGTCTACCCCAGAAGGGGGAGACAGTATTGTAAGCCATAACCTAATTTCACTACCGGTAAATAAAATACTTTATATGAGATGAGTTTTGAGGTTACTAAAAGGTTTCTCTGAAAGGTTCACACCTGCAGTGTGCTACATGAAGTACATCATGGATGTTAAGCGTGAACTGTCAAATTAGTGATGTAAGGGCTTTGTCACAAATGTCAATTATCACTCGGACAAGTACATGTAAGTTCAAACACACCTCGTGAAATTTAGGAATTTATTATAAAGCGACTCGCGCTTGATGTCATGAATAAATGTTTACTCATTAAATTGTCAAACAATGCTCTCAGTTAAAAGCTGTAAAAAAGGTCCAAATAATGTGTCAATATAAACATGCATAACCTTCGGGAAGGTACATGTATGTGTTGCAGTTCAATTTTATCCTTGGTTCAATTTTGATTTTTCTTTGTTTTATATTCATTACCATATATTAGCATAGAAAAGAACAATGGAAAATCAAAATTGAACCAAGGATAAAATTGAACTACAACATATGCATTGTGGACCTATTTTTCATTCTTAGCCATGCACTGCTGTGTTTTGTTCCTACCTTTATTCTGTTAAGTAAGTCCCTGTATGTTGAGTGCTGGTCTATCACTTTTTCAAAGCACATTTTGTGCACACAATATCGGTCCTAAAAATTTAAGAAATAATTGCACTTGTAAATTAAAATCCTAAGTACAATCAACATGGTTTTTCAGGCTATATCTATTTATCATGTCAAAGTGCCCATAACCTAAAATTTTTTATTTTCGTATCTAAATCTACACGTCACGTAATGAACATCTGCGAAAAAATTTTTTGATTTCAGCAAAACGTGAATTTTTTATGTAATGTTTAAAAAACCAGCAGGAGTGTTTTATCGGGTTTAAAACCACGAGGCGTAGCCGAGTGGTTTTTGACCCGATAAAACACGTGCTGCGAGTTTTTTGAACGGCTTCAAAAACATTCTTGGAAAAGCGTGTATCAAGAGAGTTCATAACAATTATGCTTTTGCCAACATTAGAAATTAGCATACAAGAAAAACATTAGGGATTAAATTAGTATGCAAGAAAATCAAATCTCACACGTGTTTTGTACTTTTCTTCTACTAACCGAAGAGGACATGGCGTCTTGTTCCAGAGTTTTTCGGAAGCCTAAAAATGCCGAGGAAGAGAAGAATTTAATCGAGAATGCTATCCCAAAGTCGACACGTGCAGTGACAAAGTGGTCAGTGAAACTTTTAGTAGAATGGCAGAATGGTAGGGAAAACAAGTTGGAGTCACTTCTGCCAACTGATCTTGAATTGGAAGTTTCAGATGATGTATTGTCTCATATGCCTTTACCAGATTACTGTACTAATGGAATAGAGAATTTTACCAGATGTGTATTTCACAACTGTACTATTAATTTGGTGCAAAAGTAAATTTACTGTGTGTGAAATTTGTTGAAAGAACATTAAATATGTTCCCACCATTTGTTGTGTCAGTTTCTGTGTTGATAATTAATTAATATTCATAAGTCCTGTGCAGTGTCTTTATATCTGATAAAACACCGCATACTAATAAGGATGAGGTTTATCGATATAAAGTCACTGCACGTGATGTATTATCTACCATTTGATTGGGTAATGGCCTTATGAATTATTAATGAGTTTTTGAAGAATATTTCAAATCTTCAAAATCCTATTTTTTTGTGGTATACCCACCCTGCTGTTAAGATGGCCAACGGGCTCACTTGTTCCTTAATGTACGTCACAGTTCCTTTGTTTGACGTCACAAGTTCCTTTGTTTGAAGTTATGTGTTCCTTAATCTACATCACGGACCCTTTGTTAACCGAGATGGACCGAGAGGAGACTAATGTGAATGGTGGACCAAAATGGCAGCAAATTTCAAAGACTTTAAAAAATATAAAAAATTCACGTTTTGCTGAAATCAAAAGTTTTTTTCGCAGATGTTCATTACGTGACGTGTAGATTTAGATACGAGAATAACAAATTTTAGGTTATGGGCACTTTAACAGGAATCAAACACACAGTGGTTTCTGTAGCATGAATTAAGCAACACTGAAGATGGATAATCAGTGTTGTGCTTTTTCAGGACGGTTAATCTGCATTAAAGTGATTTTCGTATGACCTTGAAATTATATATTACACATGAATGCAGCTAAGCAGTGTCAGGGTGAAGGGAACTGGGGAGAGGGGTAAAGGACGCTTGACTAATTTTGTTCAAATTTCTATATTTTATATATATTGTATTTTAAAGTATTTTGTAGTGTCGATCACTTTTACATGTACATGTATCATGTACCCTTGGCTCGGGAGATTGGGCAACCACTACTCGTGAAAACAATGTGAAATAAATTATTATTATTATTATTATTATTATTATTATTATCGTATCAATAACAAAATTCTCTTCTCCCCTCTCCTTTTTTGTGCCCCCTCCCCCCTCCCCGTTTACGCCTGCCACACAGGCTACGAGGTCCTTTATTACATGCACACTGTACCTGTTTTGTAGTTTCTGCACTCCCATTCAATTTCAACAATTCCTACAAAACAAAACCCCTGCTTTAATAATGTGCGAATGACCAAAACGATAACCAAATGGCGATAATGAATTAAAACACCTGAAATTTTATTTCTTTCGTTTTAGCGTCTTTGATTTTCTAGTGAATTGTTTTGTTAATAAGCTACAACTGTAAGCAAGCTTACTTAACTCGAAAGTAAGCTTAAGCTTAAAATATTCAACTGATCCGACTTTCAATTTACCGATCAATTTTTTTTTTGGCGAGATGCTCCAAATCAACAACTTCTGGCCCACCTTCCTTGCATTTTGAAAATACCTGCTCTTCTTGACGAGTTTATATATTTTATATTTTTTTCCTACCTGATTTAGGAAATCTTGAAACTGATTTGAATACATTTCGTATCCACAGATGAAGCGAGCTGGAAGTCAAGAAGTCTCGATAAAATTTCCGCTCGCCTTTAGCCAAAACCCGACCGATTTCTTTTCAGTTGTGTTCCAAAGGTTGCGAAATTGCTTCCGTTGCACTGATTGATAAGAAATCAAAGCATTTACAACAAATTTACGCGGAATTCTAACGAATGAAAAAGCACAACTTCCTGAGTCAAAAGTTCTGCAGAATGAGAAATTTACCCGCCCGTTTCCATTGTTACCGTTGATTGCGTCAAATTACGCGCGGAATCTACGTCATTATTCATACCCAGTCCTTCACGAACAGCGGCTATTGATGTCGATGAACCAAAATGGCGGAAAGTTGGGAATATGGTTGAGTTTGTTTTGCTTGCCGAAGACCTGCAGACATCATATGCTGAAACATTCTTGAAGTCATGAGGAACAGAAGTAACTCTATAGTTAGCTTGGACTGGTATCATCGTCTTGTAAACCGGACAATCTTGGATTTTCAGGTATGAAATTCAGATCGCCCAGAAACACAGAAATTGACATCTTAAAGTTAAGCTTAAGCTTAAGTTATATTAAGCGTTCTTCTATTTAGATTCGTCTGTTTGTTATAAATAAGCTCAACTAATGTAGCGATTAGTTCTTGTCTATTTTTTAAACAGCGATGAAGAGGTTTAAATCGTTTGTGCATACCGTATTTATTCGATTAAGCGCCCTGGGCGCTTATTAAATTTTTGGACATTGAGAGTGGGCGCTTATTCGAGGTGGGCGCTTAATCGAGGCTGGGCGCTTATTAAATTTTCACCATTTGCAGCAAGAAGTAAGTTTATTTTGCAACAAAACAATAAATAATAACAAAACCAAAGCAGAATTTTACCCGGTTCATTGAATGTTTCTCGGTTATCGGAGAAGTCTCTTAGTAGTACTTAGTCAATTTCAATCTCATTGTCACAAAGCTCAATTAGCGAACTCTCTGGTGCTGCCTGCTAGATGGGTGGGATGGGCGCTTATTCGAGGCTGGGCGCTTATTGACTTTTCCTGCCTACAGGGTGGGCGCTTATTCGAGGTGGGCGCTTATTCTAAGGTTGGGCGCTTAATTGAATAAATACGGTATTTATACGTTCTCTAGCAATATAATTCATACGGGATCATAATAATATTATTATGATGTTGAGATCACGAATCATCAACATTAAAATTTCCTTGTTTTCGTTATATAGTGGGCGCGCCTAAAATCAACGAAAATGAATTGACAGTGCGAATGTTCAACTTAGTTTATGCTCCGCGCTCCGCTTTAAAAGCTTACATTCACTTCTTTAATACTACGTACACTTTGCTTCAGACGAGGAATCTACTTGTAAAAAAGTTTACTTTTCATTTTCATGCAGAACAGGATCGAGTGGCCTATTCTTGTATTAAGCCAACAATGTTTGAGTGTGTAGCCAGGGCTTTAGTATGGTCATTTACAGATCTTGGCATATCTTTACATGGAATGCACTATGGGGTACAATCAGAATACTCTCTCAAGGGTAAAAGTGTAAGGAGACCCTGTCTGGATAAAATGCCAACAAGTAAAATGGCCCCTGTGCCAACCCCCCCCTCCCCCAACAACAACAACAACAACAACAAATTTATTTTTTGTAACTAGATTAATTTTTAACAGCATTATTGTCTAAAGTTTCTTGTCAGTTTGTGGTTGCAAATCATATCCTCAAATTTTGTCAGTCACATTTCATAGGATATGATAACAGAATGACACATATTATTATTATATATTATAATTATCTCTGCTGCAAATTAAAGGTTCTCACGAATTCTTTGTTGATACAGGATCCTGTAACAGGTCTGTTACCACCAAAAGTAAACTGGACAAAGTATAAAGCAGCATCCAGTGATAACTTAGGGGATGCCTGGGTTCGAGACAATGTTTACAGCATTCTGGCAGTATGGGGCCTGTCACTGGCTTATAAAAAGAACGCTGATGTGGATGAAGACAGAGTAAGAGCACATGAACTCACTCAGGTAACATCCATGTTTTCCTCAACAAGTAGGGTTTCTTTTACAGGTACATGAACAATATACCGTACATGTACTGTACAGTGTAGTTGGAGATACAAAATTAATATTTAGTTTTTCTCTTCATCCAGATGCATAAATGGATATAATGCTTGCCCGGGTAACCTTGTGATGGTCTACATAAGCATCCTAATATCCAGGGGGAAGTAGTAATACTTCAAGTGGCTTCATGCTACAGAAACCTAGCTAAGCTCTGGATGTGGCTTGTGTGTGCATTCACCTTCAGTTTATATTTTACAATTTACTTATTTCTTTTCAGGTTTTCCATAGCATGAGGCCACTAGGATTATTTCTCCTCCTTGATACATGTACATGTATCTCTACATGTATGGTATACAGCTGTACATGTATATTCAGGACTGTCAATAAGGGCTGGGGGCTAAGGATTTTCCCTGGCGATTATGTTGACAATCACAGAAAGCAATTTTCCTGGCTACTTTATTCACTTCTCCACCTCTTTGAAAAATGAGTGACAAGCCTGATATACTACAGCTGTACAGTGCAGGTCAGAAATAAATGAACCAAAATATTCGCGTACACTGTATAACGTGTCAGATAAATGCACGCACATGCATCTGGGCATTACTGGCGCACATTAATAACGGGTATTCAGCAAGCACATTAGTACATGTACAATGTACAGTGTATGTATGAACTGGCTCATTTATTTCCTTTTAGTGCTGTACATGTACATGTAGCAAATTGACTGGTTTATTAATTAAAACTGTTTTTAATACCATACAGTCAGTTGTGAAGTGCATGAGAGGGCTCCTTGTATGTATGATGAGACAGGTAAATTAATGCCTATTGACTCAATCGTTGTTAATTAAAATGAATGTTATGTCATGATTTTGCAATTTTTGTCCATTGTAACTTGTAGATGTGAATGTAAAATTTTAAGTTAAACTTCTCTAAAGGTTCACAAAGTTGAAAAGTTCAAGAAATCACAAGCCAAGGAAGATGCTCTTCATGCCAAATACAACTTAAGTAAGTAACAAATACATGTACCCCTTTCTTACAAACAACTGGGAGCCATGCCAAGCCAAACCATGCAGTCTGACCTTTAATATCATCACAACAAGTCACTAATATTGCAATAAAACAGCTCCAAAATGGCTAACAAGATACCGAGACTAGATACAACATTTGGAACTATCCTTCAAATGCTCATTAAAATAACTCAAAAAACACATGAAGGAGGGTGGGTGAGGCAGGTAGGCAATGGCGGATGGCAACAAAAACAACTCAACTCTGGACAAGCATGTGACCTGAACACCCCCTGCACACTCAAACCCATACCCCCAGCTGTGTGTGACAAAAACGTTTTCCGCTTCATTCGTTCCTCGGCCACTGGAAAACCACACATACTGTATCAGTCGAATCCCTATGTGCGACCACCTCTCCTAAGCAACCACCCCACCTAAGCGACCACATCTCATAAGCGACCACCTCTTCTAAGCGACCACCTCTCCTAAGCGACCACCTCTCCTAAGCGACCACATCTCCTAAGCGACCACCTCTCCTAAGCGACCATCTCTCCTAAGCGACCACTTCTCCTAAGCGACCACCTCTCCTAAGCGACCACCTCTTCTAAGCGACCGCCTCTTCTAAGCGACCACCTCTCCTAAGCAACCACCTCTCTTAAGCAACCACCTCTCCTAAGCGACCACCTCTCCTAAGTGACCACCTCTCCTAAGCGACCATCTCTCCTAAGCGAACACCTCTCCTAAGCATGTATATGTTGTGGTTTAATTTTTGTTTTGGTTTGAAAATTTTCAAACCAGTTTAATTTTTATTTTCCTTTGTCTGAGATTCATTATCATAATCTGGGACAAAGGAAAATGAAAATCCAACTGGTTTGAAAATTTTTAAACCAAAGAAAAAATTGAACCACAACATAATTATACATGTACAACGCTGTATACCGGTACTTACTCTAGCCAATACTCTAGCCAGTTGGAGTGTAACAGACACTAATACTTTGCTGTGCAAATGCACTTATCTGCAGCCATTCTGTGGCGATGTCTTCAGAAAATCCCTGGGCATTGTTTTTTTTTTTTTTTTTTTAATTCAATATTTTAACAGGAACATCTAATTAGCGTTGGCTAGTTTGATTTAAAGTCCTGTATAACATAAATATTACAAGGTTTCCATGATATCAACAATCCCTCAGCCCTTCTATACAATGTACATGTACAGTGTAAGTCTATAACACTTGGAACTTTTAATACATTGTATTAACATCATTTACTGTAACTCCATATTCCCTCATTCCTGTACCTGTACTAAAAACTGACTGCAAAGTGTGCTATCCCCTGATAGATTTTGTTATTATAATATTATTTTTTTCAAACATTTTCATTACAGAAACCTGCAGTCCTTGTGTTGGAGATCATGCGTGGGGACATCTTCAAATTGATGCTACTTCTCTTTACCTTCTCATGTTAGCAGAAATGACTGCATCAGGTTTGTTTTTTTTTGTCAGTAGACCCAGGTTTAAGTCTGATTTATTTTGAAACTAAAGAATCTGAAGAACTGCTTGCAGTCTTTGTTTGCACTGACTCACAGACATTAACAAACATCAAGAAAAAGTAACAATAAGCAGGATATCTTTATTATTTTATTGATGCATATCCTTTAATTTCTAAGCAACCCGCTTATTCAAAGTTTCTTTTACACTGCAAAAAAGTTGCATTGACTGCAGACGATCGATCAAGTTTTGACTTGTTTGAGTTTTTTTTAATTTGCTTGCTTTTCAAAGTGTTGTGGTCAAGACAAGAATGTCTGAACTTTCTTAAACGATGCAGTTTGTGTCGAAATTATATCATTCTGTTTCATTTTGTGAGCATTTGTCCATCAAGATATGATTGATTATTCTTTTCTCTTTTTTTTCTTTTGTAGGAATACAAATTATTTTTACTCTTGACGAAGTAGCCTTCATTCAGAATCTGGTGTTTTACATTGAAAAGGCATACTGTATTCCAGTGAGTACAATATTAATGTATGTTGTACTGTACATGTCAAATGTCTTCTATGGTACAGTACTGTCATACTCTGTTAAAACAGACACCGTGGGGACCACAGAAACTGTGGACATGTTAATGGGGTGTCTGTATTAAGCAAGTTTAATGAAGTAGCCACATGTAGACAACTTAATATAATTATTATACCATAAACAGTAAGCATAAAAATACAGTAATCTACCACATCTAAGCTCCTCTATCTAAAACATTAAAAAGCAACCCCTGGATAAAAATACATGTAAACTATGTAATCTTTATTTATAAGTATTAAGACTGTCTGTGTTAATGAGGTTTTTATGAGAATGTACATTTATATTTTTTGATCAGTCTGGGCAGGAAAAACATTTATTTACTGTCTGTCGTCTTTAATGCCATTAGTCTGTATTCAGTGGGTTGATTTGACAGATAATGTATCAGCTTTCTGCTAGGACCAAGAAGTCTGTCCTTTGTAACAGGGTGTCTGTATTAAACAGGTATCTGTGAACCGGGTTAGACTGTATTAGAAATGATTTCAGCACATTATAATCTCTGAGCTGCTACATGTACACATACATACATGTAAAATATGTAATATAATGTGTACTGTTCCCGTTCACAATATCAAAAGGAATATTAAATTGACAGTCTTTGCTTGTTTTGTTTGTTATTATTATTTTCTGTGCTGAAAGGAAAGGTTTAAGCTCATCAAAATTATGCAGGACCCTTAATACAGTAACTGTATTTTAAGGGACAAGGGTTAATATAAAAAATTTGTTCAAAATCTGGCGTATAATCACTGTTTAGAATTTTTCATTTTTTATGTTTAATTCAGTGTATAGTAAGCTCTCATGTTTTTCTCTTTTTTTTCCTTATTGTTGTTGTATTGGAATTGAATAAGTGTGAATAATAAACTTGAACTTGAACTTGCGCTACAGGACTATGGTATCTGGGAAAGAGGGGACAAACTTAATCATGGTATGCCGGAGCTGAATGCAAGTTCTATTGGAATGGCAAAGGTACATTAAAATTTATGTACATTATATTTTAGTATTATTAAAAATCTGAGACAGCCTAAGACAGACTACCCACCCCTCCCATACATGTGCACTTATGGGTGACACTCTTCACTTGGGACACTCAAGCTGCCCCCCTCCATTCTGGCTGAGAGGCTAACATATGCATGTATGTTACAGGTTATTTTTTTTATCAGACAGGTAAATTTAATTTTTCACTAGGTTATTTTTATTTTCACTATGTTATTTTTTCTTATTTTTGAAGTTCTAGTGAAATATTTTTTAACTAGGTTATTTTTTTTACCTAGTTTACCTGTTTCTTTATTTGACATAAAACCTAGACAAAGATGTAAACTGATAAGACATTCCAAATCAACTAGATAGTAAGCTTATCTTATTCTAAACCACTATTATTGTTGTTTTTTCCTCAGGCTGCTTTGGAAGCATTAGATGGTTTGGATTTGTTTGGTCCTGAGGGTGGGCACTCGTCTGTCATTCATATCCTCCCAGATGACATTCAGCAGTGTAAGGTTGGTGGCTAAAGGCGGATTTCTGCTATGATTATCACATACCAACAATAACAACATATAAAGCATGAAAATAAATTAAATTGAACCAGTTGAAAGTTGTTTTTGCATTATACATGTAGAATTGCTTATAAGCCGATTTAATGTTAGTAACTTATAATGAATCCAATCTTTTGTGATGAGATTTTTTTTGCATAAAATTTATGACTGAAGTCTTGGCCACCTTGTTGGTACATCAAGATGGCCCTTATACATTTTTACTAAAAAATGTCTAATACTTGTTTACAGTGTACATGTACATGTACATGTACATGTATGTACAGTACATGTACCTATGACTCTTGAACAAAATGCTCTGTTGCTTCACAATTCTATATTAAACATTATTTTTTTTGGAATCAAAATCTGTTTTTAATGCTTCTGAATTTTGATATGACATGATACATGTACAGTGTATAGAGTGTTTTCACTGACATCATATCAAAATTCAGGAGCAGTTTTCGATTCTAAAATGTTCATGGAATTGTAGAGAGTTTAAAACTACACATCTGGGCCAAATTTTGAAGCGCAAGAGCTTTTCATTCCAGAGTCATAGGCGAATGAGTATAGACATTTTTAGTAAGAAATGTATGGAGCGGCCATCTTAATAACACCAAAAATCTCATCACATAATATTGTATTCACCATAAGAGGCATGAAATCGGCTTATACATGTAAGCATCTATAAGTCATTAATAACTTTTAACTACATGTACTGTACATGTAGTTCAATTTTGTTTATTTTCACGGCTTATCTGAAATAGTGTGACGAATTGCGTGACACATTTACAACCTTAATAAATCGAAAACGAAACATTGTTAAAACCTGAAACTTTTTGTGAAAGATTTTAACACTGGTATCCACCATGTTAGAAACAGCTTTGTAGGATGTATGCTTTAGATTTTTTAATTTTTATGACGTCATGTGAAAACACTCTATTACATACATGTAAGTGCAATACAAGAATAACTTAACTGGCTTTATATGTGTAAATAAAAGAAGATACAATTTGGACAGCTTACTGTAATATGTACATGTATGTACATTGTATAAAATGTAAAAAGTTGAGCCCAGTTTTTGTGTTTATGCAACAATAAAATTAGGCAGGTACATGGAATAGTAAGGTTCAGTCTGTTGTGATTTACATAATATCTGTTCGTGATAAATACTATTCATCAAGTGCACTCTTTTTATCTTTCTAAAATTCATTAATAATTCATAAGGGCACTAACAAATAGAAATGAGCCATTCCAATCACATGATTACCCTGTATAGGCCGATACAATCTTGATACAACTCACGAGTGGTTGTATCTAATTTGCATTCCAGATACAACTCACGAGTGGTTGTATCTAATTTACATGTGAATGTGAATTTCACAAGTTGTTTACTACATTCGCGTCCGTGTTGTATCTGCACTATGCATTCACTCACCTTCGGCTCATGATTGTATAGGCCGATACAACACTCCCGCTTGTGTAGTAAACATTACATAGTTACACTGTAATTATAATGTATTGATTTTAAGTGCTAGTTTTTGTAATTTTTGTTCTTGTCTAGGCTATTTTACAATCAATGGTTCCAAGGGAGTCCAACTCCAAAGTAAGCATTAAAATGTCTGTTTAATGAGTTCAATCCAAGGTTTAAAATCTATGTAATTAATTGTATCAGTTTTATAAGCATTTTATGATGATTACTGCTAACTTAAGAACTCGTCCATGTTTTTCCTGCCACAAGAATGTGTTATTTTGTACAAAATACATGTACACCTCTGAGCTTTAAAACTTTTCAGCCCAGTAAAAATCTATTAATATAAGATTCACAATCATTTAACAAAAAATAAGCTATAAAAAAATTAATAAACATTACTGTGTAAAAATTTTACTGTGATCCCACTAACTGTAAGTTATAATTTTTGCCATAAAATTATAGGAAATTGCAGCCTCAGTGTTAAGTGTGATTAGTTTTCCTGCCTTTGCTGTTGAAGATGAAGATCTTGTAAATGAAGCCCGGGAAAAAATTATCACCAAACTTCAGGTATACATTCAATCTGTGTTTATGCACAAATACATGTACCATTATTGACTGTTAGTAATAAATGGCCCAGGCATTTATTAAATATTCCCGGGTCATTTTCATACCAGTTTAATTTTTATTTTCTGTTTTTACCATAATCTGAGACACAGGGAAACAAAATGTTAATTATAATCTAAAAGCTTTGAAATTTTAAGACTATAAAAGAAAAATTTGAACGGAGCCAACCATTTAGGGGCAGAATAACAAATTGCTGTGTGAAATTAATAAATTGTTTTTTTTTTTGCAAAAGAAATTCTATTCAATTTATGTCAAAATTGCAGCGTCAATGACTCTCGCACTTTGTGAATGGCATCACATGCGACATGATTCACATGGTGCATGAAATGAGGCATACAGTGTGACTGGTAACTTACTTTTGAGCCGTACTGTATAATACATTAATTTTATTGTTTCATTGAAGGGTCGATATGGCCTGGTTCGTTTCTTTCGAGATGGTTACAAGACTCCACTAGAGGTAGGTATGGTTCTTTCCAAAATTGTACTTGATGTTATAGGTTATTCTTAAAGTCATTGATATAGTAAGCTGCAATTACATGTACCTTGTTTTAGCCTGTAATTGTTTATCAGTGACATTTTTAATAAGATTAACTTATTTTCCACCTAGCTCAGTTTTCTTTGTTCTTTTCAGGGGAATATATCACATAGCCCCATTCATTACAGTGTCTGAAAAGCTGGGTGTGGCTTTGATTGTAACAGGGGAGAGGCGGGGCTGAAAACACAATAGCAAAACAAAGGATTATATGTTCCCCTCGTCATATTCCCCCTAACATACACTGTATTCCCCTCGACATATTCCCCTCGCCTCTGAGTCCCCTTGACTTATTCCCCTCATAATAGAATAACACAATCGGGAAGACAAAATAGGGCATAACAAGGAAAACACTCTTACTAGCATCAGTCAATATTTTTTGTTTACATAAAAAGACAACTTCATCAATCTTATGCCTACGTAATTAACTTGCCGGTCACGACCAAAAAGCGAAATGTTAATAACATTATTCAATGGTATCGTACCTCGATTCAGGTTTCGGGTCTTCAATAATGTATGATGCCTCGTTTTACGCTTGAACCTGAATATGTTTCCGCCAGTTTCCCTTAGAAAACACACCACAACCAGTGACTCCATTGATCTTTGAAAGATGAAGGCGGGCAGTTGGGCCATGGCGAGTACTCTTCATACATTTTCTTTTCTCTTTCCCTCCTTCTACTCATAACGAAGTAACATGCTCAATGCAAATTTGGCAAAAGCAAAACATGTTTACCGTCTCGCTTCATCATGTGCCGTGATCCCAATGCGACCTTGCGGAATCATGCTTTTTTGCATTTAAATTGAATGGAATGTTAGTCTCCGAAAAATTAATAGTTTCTTTGTTTTAGAAAACCTCACAAGATGAAAAATAAGCATGTTATTGACCTGTCCTTCGGAGATATGTGATATACATGTATTCCCCTCGTGACGTGCCCTCAGGTACGCCATGAGGGGTAGGTACTATTTAAATCAATATTTGTTATTTAATAAAGTGTTTTGTTGTGGTTGTTGTATCCCCTCGCTCCTGGTCAATAACCCTTACTTACCTTACAAAAAATAAAAGTCTGAGCACCCATGACAGTAACCAATGTACATTCCAACCTCCCAACAACAACAACCCTTTGCGGAGGGGGTGCTGTTATGGGGAGGTGGCAGCTGTGGTGGGGGTGCTGCTATGGGGAGGTGGGAGTTGTGGAAGGGGTGCTGTTATGGGGAGGTGGCAGTTGTGGAGGGGGTGCTGTTTAGGGAGGTGGCAGTTGTGGAGGGGGTGCTGTTTGGGGAGGTGGCAGTTGTGGAGGGAGTGCTGTTATGGGGAGGTGGCAGTTGTGGAGGGGGTGCTGTTATGCGGAGGTGGCAGTTGTGGAGGGGGTGCTGTTATAGGGAGGTGGCAGTTTTGGAGGGGGTGCTGTTATGGGAAGGTGGCAGTGTGGAGGGAGTGCTGTTATGGGGAGGTGGTAGTTGTGGAGGAGGTGCTGTTATGGGGAGGTGGCAGTTATTTTGTGGAAGGGGTGCTGTTATGGGGTCAGGTGGCAGTTATGGAGGGACTGCTGTTATAAGGAGGTGGCAGTTGTGGAGGAGGTGCTGTTGTGGGGAGGTGGCAGTTGTGGAGGGGGTGCTGTTGTGGGGAGGTGGCAGTTGTGAAGGGGTGCGATTATGGAGGGACTGCTGGCGGTTGTGGAGGTGGTGGTTGTTTTTTTTTCTGTTGAGATGTCTTACATAACTTTTAAAACAAAAGGCAGTAAGTGTTCCACAATGTACTGTATTTCAAGGCTCTTTTATTGGCCATTGTTTAAAATCTGACATGACTGTGTTTTGCACCACAGGACACATTCAGACTCCATTATGAACCAGCCGAACTTGAAATCTTTGAGAACATTGAGTGTGAATGGCCACTGTTCTTCTGCTATCTTCTCTTGGATGGCCTTTTCAATGACAATGAAGAACAGGTAGAATGTTACATCATGATTTTTTTTTTAGTAATTGATTGTACATATATCAAGGCTGTAGTTACAGTATGTATCTTTTAGGTACAAATGTAGACTATACTAAAAAACTCTGCTCATTCCTTAAAATCTGGTTGATTATTTCTGACCTGCTCTTGGGAGCATCCAGGGCCAGCATTGTACATTGTACATGTTGCATCTACCTACACACCCTTGAAAGGGTGGCAAATGAGTCTCGCATAATTTTAGTCGAATTTAACAGTATTTAATCTCAACTTGATTGGCCCGGACAAGCTGTCTGAATTGGCACAGGATCGTTGTGGTTGGAGGAAGCTTGTAGTCGCCTGCTCTGCAGCCGACAGATGATGATGATTGTTATAAAATGAGACGTGACATTCTGAGGCATGTGCACCAGGTTTTAAAAGTAATCATCCCTGTCATTGCAAGTGCTCTTTGAGAAGCCACTAGGAGCTCAGTGCCAGTTTTTTCCATCCATCACAACCACATCAGTCTGTTTAATTATTTTTCATAAAAAACATCTAGCAATGCAATCAAAGCATGTTTTATGTACACTTGATTGTTATTTATTTATAAATATTTTTCTCGAGTTATGTTTTTAATAATTATTAATAACAATTTTATTAAAATATTTTAGCTACTGGTGCTCTAATAATGAATCTTTTGCCAGAGCAATGGCTGCCTTCACTTCTTGTAACCATTTCTCCCTCCTGGCTCGGAACCAAAGCTGTTGGTTAATGAAAACAAAATAAATACATGTACTTACTACTAAAACCTAGAAAATCTTATTAAGGACCTGTATGATACATTTATAAGTTGTGTGGTGTATACTTAAATTTTCAAACCAATGATCCTTTTTGTGCTCACTTCGCAATGTGCCCCTTTAAAATTCAGTATCGCCTTTCATGTGCTCAGGTATTGTTAGACATTCACCAGTCTCACACTAATCCCATGCACTGGTCTGGCTTGAACAAAGCACCGAGATGAATACACTGTATCATCTGGTTGCCTTGGTTGTATATGTAAGTTGCAAACAATAAAATAATTACGTCATCATTTAATTTTTGTTCTCGCTAAAATGGTGTTGCTTGGATAAAAGAAGTAGAAAATGAAGGCTGCATATTGTATGCCGTGAACAAACCAATGGAAATGTATTCACATACATGTATATAGTTTCTGCACAGCTATTTTCTGAATAAATAAAATCAATGCAGTTTGCTTTTCTTTACTGTTTCTAACTCAAAAATCAAATAAATAACAAACAAATGCCTGTCGGGAAACAATCAGACACATGCAGTCACATGTTTTGAAAGAAAAAGTCATAATGAAATAATGCCGTTTCATGACTCGGTCTAACAGATTACCAACATTGTTGGCTTTTCATCTACCGATTCTCGAATCTGATTAGCCGCAATACTACACACGGACAGACATAAATTGTTATCAGCATTCACAGCATTTGGTGATCGCACTGTAAATAAAATAATGTACTGTGTAAATTTTATTTGAACACTTCATTTAAAGTAAACATAGCTGCAATAAGATCATATATACATGTATATATATACACGCATGCAGCAAAAAAAACAGTATATTATTTAATGTTATAGTCTTCAAAAGCACTTAACATATTTTAATTATATGAACCGTCTAAGTTTAATCTTGAATACTTTATGTGGCAGAGTTAAAAATACACATACGCTGTAGCTGCAGCAAGATCATGTACACATGCAGTAAAAAAATGTCTTTTTAGTAATTCTACACTGTTAGTTTTATGAGTGAAATTTATGATCCTCGCAGTGCGCTCTCAACTTAAGCAGTTGAAAAAGCAACCTGAAAAAAATTCAGGCTTGAACGGGATTCGAACCATTGACCTTGCGATACCGGTGCAAATGCTCTATCCACTGAGCTATAAATTATTATATTATTAATATTACCTTTAAATACACTAAACAGTTACACTGTATGTACCGTGTAAGATTAATCTCAACATACTGTACAATAATTTTGGTCAAAACAATTCTAGACATGAATGAATTATTTGCCAGTCAGTGTGTCAATGTAAAGAGGAAATATAACTGTATTGTCTGAATACCTTCCCAAAGCTGATTAATATTCAGGTACCCCTCATGCAGTTAACAATATTGGCCCATGTGCAGCTTGTACATGCATAAAAACATGTTCCTTATAATTATTATGTAACACAATGTTATACTGTATAATGATTTGTGATGCAGACGCTAAAGGTTTGCTACACTCTGCGAGTCAGTTGAACTTTAAGTTAATTCAAACGTGATTCTAAATGAGTTGATTGTATAAATCTATCATTAATAAAAGAAGCAAATTAGCAACATACACAGTAGCAGAACGTTCCAGTGATACTGTTTATAACAATTAATTTTGTTCTAACTTTGGAGCATGTGGATGAAATCTTATACAGTTTGTAAGTGTGATAAAATTGTTCAATTGAAAACTGTTCATGTACAGTAGAACTAGTAAGAGCAGTACTTCCCTATTGGTTCCTCTGTAGCTATATTTATTCTGTACAAGGTCAGGTTTTATCTTTTGAGTCAGCAAATGAAATTTCCTTGGCTAGCCTTAAGTGTCACTGCTAAAATGGAAGCAGTTTTGTGGTGATGTTTGATGATGTCAGTGTTTCCAATGTAGAAAATCGAAATTTTGTTCCCTGCAACCATTGTTAATACATGTATTAAGGAAGTTAAATGAGTACTGAACACATACCTCCACATCTTCAATGAGCAAGTTGCACTCCATAGCAATAATAATTAGCCCTGCCTTATCTGGCCACTTCTGATGTGTAAATCTGCTCTCCAGTTTATTGAGTTGCTCTGTGGAAAAGTGTTCTGGAGCCAGTGAGCTGACCGGAATGCTTTGAGAAGCTTGATTGCCATTGCCCCACGGAAGTGTCTGTATTATTTTGTCCTCTTGAGCTTTCATGGCATGCTTCTGTTGATAAAATCAAACTGTTCCTGCCCAGTATTTTCCTTAGCAGCAATGTTATGCCAAAAAGTTTTTTCTCTCAGAAATGGCACATGACTTTTTTTGTATATTTCAGTCTGCTTTGCGATTGTTATGAATGTCATGTGAGATTACAAGATATTAGAAGGTTTCAAAAGGGGAAATGGTGAAATGTTTGTGGCATTTTACATGCTACACTCTCCTATAAACAGGATTACAAAGAATGAAGAAATGTTTTGTAGAGTGTGATTTAAGTAAACAGCAATAATGTAAAAGTTGTAAGTCAATAATATTATTCTTTTATCTTCTACATTCACTCATCTTCATCCAATTAAACATTTATATTTAATTTGCATTAATTTCACCTCATTGATATTGCATTCCTGTTGTTCAAGCTTTGAGGTTATGCTATCTCTATAAACAATCTTGGTGAGAAATTATTCTACATAACCATTCACAAATTCTCAAACTCTAGAATTTAATTAAGTGGCAATGTGATTGAAAAGCTTTCAATTCTGCAGACTTCCAATATGTTGTGGTTTTAAGCTTTTATCTATAGTACATGTGTAGAGGTTTTTATGCAAAATTTGTAGTTCCTATTCATTGTTAATTAATGTAACTTTTAATCCCTTCTGTGTGTTTAATGATGTACCTCTTTATTTAAGTTTCTGTGGTCATTGTTTACAGAGAAAGCTTGTTTAATGTACAAGGACAATGTAAAGGATATATTGACAAATAGAATGGCTGTGATTTTTAATTATGCATTGTACATTGATGTGTATGTGCCTATGTGTGCAACATACCTGTTTGTTTTGCCCTTGCAAAGTGACAAAAACTGGTGAGAAATGATCATTTCAAAACCTGTCCCAGTAACTGAAATCAATGCTTTTCACTAAAATGATTTTGTGTCAAAATACAATTATTATTTAAATAACTATTATTGTAGAACTAATTAAAAATTTTCTTTAAATTTATATTATAAATACTTTTCAAAATACATTGTATATGCAAGAATTATTGTTCAAGTCAGAGTAATTTAATAAACCTTCTTTTATGGCTTTGTTTAAGGAAAAAAGTGTTAATAGCAGTCAGATAAAAGAAACCATTGTGATATTGTTTTCAGCATTTCTACATGATGTCATTTCCTTTTTCTTTGTTTCTACAAAGCTGTGTAATATACAGCAAAATCCCAATAATCATAATGGAGCTGTCAGAAGGAACACATACTTAATGTACAAGATATTGACAGTTCAAGCTATCAATGGTTAAGCAGGGGATTCAACTGTATTTGGTTGGAGTTAGTTAGAAGTTTGAGCTTCAAATATAAGTGAAGGGCTGAGCGCATATACACCAACCAGTATGACTGTATGTCAAATTTTGAGATATTTCTCTTACAAATTGTTTTTTTGAGACGTCATCCAGGCATGTACAGTGTACTTGTAGCCACAAATTGAGAACTGGACATCCTGGAGGCAGCATGTCGCTCAAAGCAAAAATAATTTAATATAAGGCTGGATAATAGGTAAATTTTCCATAAATTCCTTCAAAAGGTAGGCACCCATAGGACACACGGACACCCTTATGTCTAAAACCTTGCTGTCACTGAGTTTGTCACTAGCTGGGGATATGGAGAATATAGCCAGGGAATTGCGAAAGACGTTTACGCAATCAAAGTAGCAGGGACTAAGAGTTGGAATTGTAGATTGGACGGGGGAGGGGGGAGATGCCTGGTTCCAGCCGTGTATAAAAGTTCAAGTTTTGAAGATTCTTAAAGTACATTTACTAAGTAGTTCCACCAGTGAAGTCTGAACCCTTTCACTCCACTCCCAAATTTAAAGAACCCATGCATTCATGCAAGTCAATTACCCTTTAACTCCCAAGTAAGAGTGCCAAACATCAAAATTCAAACTCAATAAAATTTGTTTTAAAAAAATCAAGAAAAATCCCAAATTTCATTTTGTAAAATATCGGAAAACAAATAGTACCATGCAAAAGTACCGCAGTAAATTTGATACAGTACATGTTTTTTTTTAAATTAACTTTGTTATTGTTTTGGCAAAAAGCTTTTAGCACCATATGTTACCCAAAAAAATTAATTTTCCTTTTAAAAAAAGGGTTTTGATCATCCTTTAGAGAAATGTTCTTATCATTAATTTTATTTTCTAGATGCATGTATCTACATTGTAGCTTTTTTTCTCTTTGGTCTTGAGACTTTTTATCGTGATTGAGTATTGTCATGGCACATAATATGTTGCAATTTGAATGGATACACTTTAGGATTTTTTCTACAGACTAAAAAGTTAGAACCACCTCACACAGCATAACAAACAATGCCACAGAAAAGTACTTCTCAGTAGTTTCATTTGGATGGTCACTTGTACTGCATTATAATTTAACAGCACGGCAGGGCGGTACTGCTCACGATCAGTACTCAAGCTTTCTCTTTAATAGTCATGCATTTAATTTTAATCCAGTCAGACTTACATGTAAAAGTTAGAACCACCTTTCACATGGGTAATTAATTAGGCTCGGACTGCTAAAGCAATAAACAGTACCATACACCGTTTAAATATAGAAATGTATTGCTTGTGATCAGGAGCTTTCATCAATTTTAGTGTAATAAATGGTCGCACTTTACTACACACTGTAAGTTTGACTGTGGAATGGTAGAACAAACTGGTTATGAAACTCAGTCAGTCCTTTGTTTTATGTTTTTGTTCTCCATTTCTTTTGTTCATTTGCCTTGACCCTGCACAAAACACAAAAGGCATTGAAATGCATATGAGCAACTGACCAGTAGAAACATTTGAGCTTCATAACCAGTTTGTTCTATTAACTATGGTCTGAACAGGGCCATAAGGCTCAGACACACGATGTAATTTTTTTTCTTGCAACGTTGCATAAAATTGCAGAAGTATAATTGAGTTGTACTTTTGCCACACTGTGTGCAACAATCGTGTGACAACCCCAAAAAATCTTGTTGCATTGCATGAAAAGTTGCACCATGGTGTCCAGGCCTTTAGTGTTTACTTTAGTTGTATTTTCAGAACTTTACCTAACACACATTGCCTTTTTAATTTAAGGTAAAGACTTACACCAAATTGCTGGATCCTCTGTTGGTAAAAGATGAGGCTGGTCTACCCTTGGTTCCAGAATTCTTTTATGTGCCTAGAAACAAGGTTAGTTCGTTGAAAGTAATTATTTTGCTAGGGTCGATTAAGTTTGGGCTTGGAATGACTGTTTTTAAGGAGGGGACAAGGATCAGGACCACTGTCAGGAAAATAGGGGTCCAGGGTTCAACCAGGAAACAAAATAAAAAGGAGGAAAATTGGAAGAAATTTTGCAGTAGATCCTGTAATTATTTGGCACAAGCAAAATTATAAATGAAAGCCAACACTAAGGAAAGGGCAGAAACCGGTACTAGTAAAGCAAACAAGAAGTAGGGCAGAACTTTCAAACTCCTCCCAGAAGCTTAGGAGGTGCAGGTAGCTATCAGGCATAGTTTGAAGTTAAAGGTTGGCGAATGATTAATTTGAGACCCAGCAAAATGGCAAAACAGTTATTTTCCACCGGCTGAGTGAAAAGAAATAGGTGGAAATTGTTTTTCTCACACTACCAGCTCCGCTGGGTATAGGTCATGTGTCCTGAACGGCGGGTAGTTGCCTTAGTTGCATCTGCTGCTACCGACCTTCCCACCCACCTTCAGGCACCAGATTGAATAGCCACACTGGGTTAAAAACAAAAAAGAGTTTGACTCATAGCTAAAGCCTGTAGAAAAAATCTTGCAGTATTACCATACTTACATGTACAAATCATTAGCCTAAAAAGGTGTCTGTTTTTCAGTGTTATTTTTAGGAATACAAAATGGATATTTTTTTTAAATTATTACAATTAATTTTTAGTTAGTGCATTCTATAATATTATTGACCTATACTTGTAGGTAGACATTGAGAAAGCCAATCCCCACAGTGTGGAGAGAGAATGTGGAGAAAATGTGCTGCACTTGTGGTCCCACTCGCTCTATGTTCTGGCTTGCTTACTAAAGGAGGTATGAATTTCTCTATTAGCTTACAAGATTAAAGAAATATTTTGGATCTGGAATGAGGAGGAGCAAGGAGAAGGGATCTGTTATGCGATGTTATGTTTTCTCATTATAAAGAGGATGTACATGTACCTCCTCCCATCCAATCAATATGTTTTTAATATGCATCTTGAAAATGTTTTAAGTTCACCCTTGCACTCCCAGAGTCAATTACATGTACTGTAAGGACACAAGTTCTAACTTTGAATCTGTTGATGAAAATAATGCTGTGGTGTGACCATTCAAGTGAATCCTCTTTGGCAGTACTTCTAAAGCCTGGTTTCCATATGGTCGCTACGATTGCTGCGATCGCTGAAAAAATGTTCAGTGCTTAGAGTGAAATGGAGTAAGCCACTCACCAGCGATCGTAGCGATTATGTTGAAAGTATGGATAGTGGCTTAAGTCCATTTCGCTACAAGTGCTGAACGTTTTTTCAGCCATTGCAGCAATCGTAACGATCATATGGAAACCAGGCTTAAATAAAATAAATAAAAATAAATCACTTTATTTAAATGTCAAAGGTATTTAGCACATGAGTACTAATTGGGGACACTTTCCAGATCTAATTGGAATTTGGAAGTGTTGGTTTTTGAGGAGAGGGAAAAACCGGAGTACCCGGAGAAAAACCTCTCGGAGCAAAGAGAGAACCAACAACAAACTCAACCCACAGACATGACACCGGGGCCAGGAATCGAACCCGGGCCACATTGGTGGATGAAGAGAAGAATTCATTTTGTTATGTCATTTTTTTCATCTCAGTTCAAGATGTTGAATTAATCATTGATCGAATTTTCGCTCAGCTCACTTTAGATATTGGACAGGTTTCTCCTTTGATTGTAGCACGATAATATACATGTATAATGACACTGATCATTGATATATCTTTTTGTAACAGAACTTCATTGCTGTTGGGGAGATTGATCCTCTGAATCGGAGGCATTCTACTGACAAAAGACCAGATGTGGTGGTTCAAGGTATAATGATAGATTATTTTGCTAACTTACTTTTTTCTAACTTAACTTTGTAGATTTTAGATTGTATTTTTAGACTAAGTGCATTTTGTAATTAGGTAATTAGCATCTTTAAATTGCAGAGAAAATGCCCTATAGAATTGCATTATTATTATTATTATTATTATTATTATTATTATTGTTATTTTTATTATTATTATTATTATCAAAGGTTGCTAAAAATTATATTATGATTATGTCACAGGTCTTTTTTTTTAATGCATAAAAGTGCATGATTGTGTCATGCAGACAATCTAGTGTCAAAATATACGAGCCACGCCTACGAATGACATGAAATTTATGGAGGGTCAACTCTTCCATGATACGGACTGTGTATGAGGTTTATAGTCCAAACAAATTGTATGGACTGTCAAAACGATTTACCCCTCTGAGCAGGAGATACAAATATTCTAATGTAATTCATGGACTGTCATCTCTTGCTATGGTCCATTACAGTGAGTCCTTGAAAATTCCTGCCTGCAAATGTCCTGAAAATTGTTTCTTAAATACATTGTGGACTGGAGTATATAAATTACCCTGGTTAACGCTATTAATATAAAAAACTCAAACTGAAGCATTTATTCCTATCGGCTCTTTTTTTTCATAATCCTTCCAGTGTCCCTTCTTGCTGAAGATGAGTTGGTAAGAACTCACCTTCAGACGCTTGATGTTCCTGTTCAAATCACACAACATGTTAATCACATCCAAGTGCTTCCAGCGCGCACTCTCGGCTCCATGTATCAGCAGCTTGGTAAGTACAAACATTAGAGGATGATCTATGTAATGTTTACTACATGAGCGGGAGTGTTGTATCGGCCTATACAATAACGAGCCGAAGGCGAGTGAATGTATAGTGCCGATACAACACCGACGTGAATGTAGTAAACAACTTGTGAAATTCACATTCACATGTAAATTAGATACAACCACTAGTGAGTTGTATCAAGATTGTATCGGCCTATACAGGATAATCATGTGATTGGAATGGCTCATTTCTATTTGTTAGTACCCTTATGAATTATTCATGAATTTTACAATAACCTTTAACCCCCTGTCGTTAATCTTTGATGTTGTTGGCTACACAAGAAAAATAGCTGGTCATTAATAAACTCCAGATAGCCTCCCATTTTCATTTGAGCCATTTTCAAACTTTGAGTTGTCGGTTATCTGCACCGCAGTTGCCTGCCATAATAGCCAAAGCAAGCTACAAATGACAGTCCTGTCAACACAAATCCATAATGTGGATTTGTTCCAGAAAATACCCATACCTCTGCCACAGAAGGTTTTTTTGGTTTAATCCCCCACACACATACCTCTCTGAAATACCCATACCTATCCCACAGAAGGTTTTTTTGGTTCAACCCCCTTCCCACACAGACACACACACCCCTATGAAATTCCAGTGTATTGTCATAGCAGAGATCCCCCCCCCCCCCCTCCCCCATGGAATTTCCATGATTGACCTTCCATGGGGGAGGGCCTACTAGGTTCATAATTGTATGACATGTGTCCTGCATATAGTTCAGATGAGCTGCTTATGAAATTAACCCTCAGAATTTCTCAATTCCCTTGGTTGTTTGCACAGTAATGCACAAATCCCACTTTGTACCCATAGTGATGCATATGTTGTGGTTCAAATTTTTCTTTGGTTTAAAATTTTTTAAACCAGTTCAATTTTTGTTTTCTTTTGTGTCAGATTATGGTAATGAATCTGAGACAAAGGAAAATCAAAATCAAACTGGTTTGAAAATTTTTAAACCAAAGAAAAATTTAAACCACAACACATACATGCCCCTGATTGCTCATGCACAGTCACCATGATAATGTACTAACATGTATATGCAAATTATTCTTGCTTTTTTAGGAAAAAATGCAAAGCTCAAGCTTACTGGCAGGTAAAGTTGCTGAAAATCTGTCTTTGAATTATGTTGAAGTTCTTTTTAACTCAGGACGATTTGACTAGCATTTGTGTAGACATTCCACCTGGTCACTCAATTGTTCGCTCGATCGATCACTCAATCGGCTGTAAACATGGAGCCCGCCCTAAGGACGGCATTGGAGGGAGAGGAAGGTGGGAAGTTGGACATAGTGGGTGGGCAGTCGTTGGATCAAAACACAGATAAACAGTCTGAGGGTCCAAATGTATGCAGAATCTTTTACTCAAAGTATTTGTATTCACAAGTTGGCTGATGGGAGCCTTTGATTTTGTTGTGGTTTAGTATGTATGTGTACAAATGAATAATATTTTACTAATCATTTTTATTCAAATGTGTTTGACGTTGTCATATTCATAATCAACTGTATCACTGCATACACTGTATAGAATGAGTTGTAATTATCAAGCTTCCAACTTCATGTCTTGACTTGATTGTACTTTATTGATCCTACGTTTTGGCCATCATGGCCTTCTTCAGGGGAGTTACAAGTGTGGTAAGGCTTGCATAAACCGTTGGCTATAATATATATATATATATATATTCAAACGCATTTATTTGCTACTCCAAGTTCATGCTTCTCGTGAAGCAATCATCAGGAAACTGCCAAAAATAACGGATACATTCTAAGATATACAAATTTGAAAATAGAGAACAATGCCTTCTAGTGATACATGCCAAGATGTAATTGGCAAATAGTTGTGCTAAATGTTTATGCTAATTAATTAGATTAAACAGATTAAGCAAACACAACATTGTTAGTGTCAATTCTTCAAAGAGCTGCAAAAAAAAGAAAACACATTTTTTTACAGTAGTTTGTATTGTTCCATGTTCATGGTTTAAATTCCATTGTATTTTCCTTCAGACCTAACTATAACATTGGAGTGTTGGGTACAAGTATGCTGTACAATGTGGGGAACTCCATTCTGGCATTTACACCTCAGGTGAGTTCAAGACAAGGCAGTGTAACGCCGTAAAGGTTGCAGCACACAAGGCGACTAGTCAAGGCATTTAGTCGTGGCGACCAAGTTGCCTATAGAACTTTGTTTATACAAGGAGACTGGTTGAAGCAACTGATTTGTCTTTTATTGGGGCTTTTCTTTTATTTGGTCACAGCCACTAGCCTCACGAGCAGAACACACAAGGCGACTAGTTGCACATAGAGCTTGATTTGAACTTTGATTGGTTAATTTTAAACCCGTGAATACTCGAAGTGCAATGAAAGGGTTATCACTGACGAGGACAGTTTCACTCACTCACTCGCTTGCTCACTCCTTCTATCAGCTGTAAACTTTTCTTGGTAATTCAGCTGACCAGCGCGTAAGGCTTTCATGGCAAAAGAATAGTCAATCGCCGAAACAGGGGAAATTTTGAAAGCGCTACTCTGATGTTTTGTATTTGGAGTCCTTTAATGGACCATTTCAACAGCCACTCATTTTTTTCTTCTTTTATTTTTGGCATTCGTCAAAAGTCGTTACGTTTAATTTTAAAAAGATTATTGACCATGTCAGAATAAAAACATCAGCTTACCGCAATATTGCATCACGCGTTAGCATTTCTTATTCACGGGTTGGCTGACAGGAGCCTTTGATTTAATTTGGTTGCAGCGACTAATTGTGAAAGCGGTGCACACGAGGAGATTTCCGCGACTGGTCGCCACTACCAGTTGCTTCAATTTAAACCAATTTGAATTTCTGCAGCTCGTCACCATTACCAAATTTTGTTTGTCGTGTGCCGACCTTAAAGGTTGTTACAAGTACGTGTTTTAGCTGTACAGCAAGTGCAAACAACATTACTTAGTAAAAAAGGCTTGTTGCCCGTGATGCCTTATCCACAGGCATTTTATTTCAGTTGCATAAAACAAACGCTTTAGGCTGTCAGAAGTCGCATAATAGCATTTATCTAAACAAGATATGCAAGGATTTCTACGGATTTTAACAAAACAAGATACATCGCTTCAGACATTTTCTGCAATACCTTAACTCATTAGTCAAATTATATGACTGTCTGCAAGCAATGGCTCAATGACTGATTGGGGATTTTTTTTTGCAGATTCTGGATTACCATCAGTTTTACCTGGCACTAGATAATGAGTTCCTTGCTGACAGGATCAAGTCTCTTGTGGGATATCTAGGAGCAAACTGGAGGATTCTGGGAAGGCCGATTCTTACAATGATAATCACACACTCCATGCTTGGTAGGTCAACATTATTGAATTCCCCAGGGTGAAAGGAACCCCTAAAATGAAGTAATCTCGTTTTGTCATTGTGGCTGACAGTTTTATAATACTATTATTTTGTCATAAACATTGCATTGTATTGCATTAAATTGCAAAATCAAATTGCCTTCTGTAAAAGTGCTTTTACTGTATTTACTGGTTTTGATGTGGCAAATGTCAAAATTAGTTGTTTAATTTTCCTTTCCACAGAGGACTCTCTGTCTTCATCTATTTCCAAAATGATTCAAATGTTAAGAAGTGGCTACATATCTGGTGTGAGGTGAGATCAGTCTAGTCAACACAATATAATAGAACGGTTATCAGTTGAGTAATCACTCTCTCCAATCACAACAGAGGCTGTCCTTCCAATGAACCAATCAGCACCCAAAGCCAGGGCCAAGCGCGGGAAAACGCGTGCGAGCAAGTCGCACTTGGTTTTGGTTTCACTTCTGATTGGTTAAGAATGTGGCACAAGATTTTTTAGCCAATCACAAAGCGTAGCAATACAAAGCCAAACCACTAGACACTCGATTGACAACCGCTCTGGTGATAATTTTGTTTGCTTTAAATATGTGGAAGCTTGGAAAGTGGGTTGTCTTTCCACACCCTTACCCCATATACCATGTGTTAAATTTAATATACGCCGCAATGTATTCCTCGGAAATATGAAATTGGAATTTATGAGATAGAAAATACATGCAGTCTGAATACAAACAAAGAAGGGTTTTCAGTTGAGGAACGAGAATAATTTGATTAAAACATAACTGACCGGAGTTTCTTGGCGTGTTTTCCCGCGCTTGGTATTTGCTTCGAGTTCTGATTGGTTCATTGGACTGTCTGTGTCTGTTGTGATTGGTTCATTGGACTGTCTGTGTCTGTTGTGATTGGTTCATTGGACTGTCTGTGTCTGTTGTGATTGGTTCATTGGACTGTCTGTGTCTGTTGTGATTGGTTCATTGGACTGTCTGTGTCTGTTGTGATTGGTCAGAGTAATAACTTGGGCTTCGGATTTCCGACAGTTGATTAAAAAACTCATCTGAACGCAGACTGAGCCATGTTTTTTCTATGTTTATAGAGTTCGGTTGGGTTACCTTTCTGACTTCTTAAGCACGTCTTGCATCACTAGTCTGCATTTTATTCCCGATAGTGATGAAGGTAAGTGTGATTTAACATTGAGTCATGATTGGTTATTAAAACCCTTTAACTCCCAAGAGTGCCAAACATCAAAATTCAACTAAAAACCCAAATTTCAGTTTGTAAAATATTGAAAAACAAATGGTACCATGCAAAAGTACTGCTGAAGAGGTTTCATTTGAATGGTCACACCATAGGATTTCGTCCACAGACTCGAAGTTTATAGAACTACACTACATGTCTCCATAATTGACTCTGGGAGTGAAAGGGTTAAGTCATGAGTGGTCATTAACGTTCTCCAGTATTTCTACTCAAATTGCTAGTAATGTTAAACCTTGAGGATGTTATTATAAACAGTATAATTAACAGCACCACAGGAAAGTTAACAAATCAATATATTCCATTCAGATGGTCGTTCACACACTCAAAAGTTAGAACCAGCTTTTACAGGTCTTGTGAAAAGCACTACACGAGGAAAGAACTGCTCAATAGCTTTCAATTGAATCAGGTCACACTTTAGGGTGTCATACACAGACGCAAAAAGTGGAGGCACGGTGGTGTAGTGGTTAGCGCGTTGGACTTGAGATCTGAAGGTCCGTGGTCAAAGACCTGGTCTCGGCCATTATTGTTTCCTTAGACAAGAAACTTTACTCCACATTGTCTTTCTTCACCCAGGTGTATAAATGGGTACCGGCGCCAAATGTAACGCATCTCATCCCATCCAGAGCGGAGTAGTAATATTCCTAGTTGTTTCATGCTACAGAAACCGGGTTAAGCTCCGGCCATGTGGGCCACCTGTGACTCGTGTGGGTCACCTGTGGCTCGTTGTGCGAAATGACCTTTTATTGCCCACAGTCACAAAAGTTAGAACCACGTTGTACAGCATAATAAACAACACCACAGGAAAGTACTGCTCAGTAGCTCTCATTTGAATCAGCTCACACTTTAGGATTTCATCCACAGACTCAAAAGTTGCACCTTGAACAGCAAAATAAACAGCACCACAGGAAAGCACTGCTCAAGAGCTTTCATTTGAATGGTCACACTTTAGGATTTCTTTCACAGACTCCAAAATTAGAACCACCTTGTACAGCATAATAAACAATACCACAGGAAAGTACTGCTCAGTAGCTTTCATTTGAATGGTCACACTTTAGGATTTCATCCACAGACTTCTTACGAAAGCGTGCTGCGAGAAAACCTTTGATACCCAGGGTACCCGTAAAAAATGTCGAGAAGAAAACCGTTTTTCCGGGTGTCTTGCCATGTAAAACAAATATATTTAATTACTTGCCACAATAGGTGTGATATGCTGTCATGATCAGCAAATTTTTAAAACAGAGAGATTATTGCTTTCTTCATACGAACTATATATCGCTACAGTTCCATAACATATATTTGTTTCCATCTGTACATGTGTAGAGCTCAGAAGACACAGAAGATTTCCAGAATCAAGTGACATGTTGAGGACTGACTCAACTGGACGAGTATGTACAT
Organism: Dendrophyllia cribrosa; assembly: GCA_024195265.1. NCBI lineage: Eukaryota > Metazoa > Cnidaria > Anthozoa > Scleractinia > Dendrophylliidae > Dendrophyllia > Dendrophyllia cribrosa. The sequence goes on along the minus strand of JAJLRJ010000005.1, from coordinate 27,939,788 downwards.
TTTTCTTAGTCGCATTTACTCTTTGAAAGAATGTCTTCGTCACGCATCTTATATATTGTTTTGTCGCTTAATACCGTTTTTATTGAGAAGCTCCATATGAAATATTAAACCTATGGCTATGAAACTTGGAAAACTTATAGTATACCTGAGTCATGGCGAGACGTAATAACGTCACAATTAAGCGGACATTGGCCGCTATTTTCGATTCCATTGCGTAAGAAAAGCGCCAAAATCGAGTAAAAATTAAGCAGTCAACAGAAAAATGCTAACATAGCCTAAAATTGTAAAATTTATCACAAGAAAGTTACATTTTTTCTCCATTTAAACGTTGATTTAAGAAGGAAATTCAAAATTTAGGTAAACGTGCTTGTCAAACTATGGTTGCCGTGGAAACGTCACATGTCATGAACGGTCTGAATTGGATTAAAACTAAATTAATAGGGTACAGGGACAAACTTACAAATATCGTTTTGTAAAAAGGATTTTTTTTAGAAATTTTTGTTCTGTACAATGCATGTACTGCTTAATAATGATGACTCATTTTAATTCTCATTTTAATTTTTATTCTGAGTTACGAACGGATGTGAGCATAATTCGTATGGACTTCTTGCTAATTACAGCCTACTATTTTTAGCCCTCTGTCCTTGTATTCTAAAGTTAAACCTTTAGAAGTGACATATTATAGATCCGTTTTAAAACATACAGTTGATGTTCTCACGTGTGGCTGTTGCAGAGTCGATCTGGAAGCAACATTAGTCACAAGCCATTACATAGGAAGCAAAGTTACAAGGGAATGGTGCGGAGAAGCCGAAGCATATCACTGTACTATGATACAATGCCAAACAACATTTCACGTATGTTACTCTATCAGTTACAGTCACAACTATTTCTTGTTGTTTGTTGTAATATATTTGTTCCCGCGTTACGGTCACCTGTTTCATACAGCAACCTCATAATTACGACCAGTTTTCTTGGTCCCGCTTATTTCTGCCATCCGTTAAAAATAGTACGGAAGACAGTTACTTTTTGCTGTCTACATTAATACAATCCCATACAAACATAACATTTTAACCACTGAAAATTTCTAAATTTCTTACCTCAGACTGTTGCTAAAACCTTCGTCAGTTAGATGCTTTTCTAAGTCCAAACAATATTTATTATCCGTGTTGTGGGGTTTAAACAGCGGTTTACAGTTAAGTGTCTTTAAACCAAAACCAAAGTAATTACTCTGACCAATCACAACAGAGGCAGTCCTTCCAATGAACCAATCAGAACTCGAAGCAAATACGCGTAGCCAGAGCCAAGCGCGGGAAAACGCGTGCAAGCAAGTCACGATTGGTTTTGGTTTTAATTCTGATTGGTCGAAAAAGCGGCGCGAAATCTTTTAGCCAATCACGAAGCGTAGCAATGCAAAACCAGAGCAATTGCAGAATTCCTTTCGATACTCAATTGAAAACCGCTCATTGTGGTACTGTACTATATCTTCCTTTAAATGCGAAGAAAGGCATTACTTCATTCATGTAATACTCCGTTAATAATGAGAGTCCATAAGTAGTCATCAAGGACCTTCAGTGATACTATTCGATGAACCACCATATTTCGAAAACAAACGATTACCAATCAGTAACAAGAATTACTAAATAAATTAACCCTCTGACAAGCAACCTTATACCCACTGTGGTACAGGGGGAGGGGCAAAGCCCCGCCCCTTGGGTTTATGCTGTGTGACAATATTTTGAAAAGATTTTACTTTTAATATATAGCTTGTGATGTGCTCTACAAGATAAGGTAAATATGTTGGGTTATGGCGCGGCTGAGGCCAAGATTGCCCAAAGGCGCTGTGACGTCAGAGGGTCAAATCTGATAAAAAGAAAAACTAATTTTGCAGGTGTTCACATTAGCGTTTTCTTTTCAATCTTGTAATTCTTCTTGAGTGTGATTAACGATAACTGATCTACAGTCTCCTATGTACATGTCTCATTTATGTTTCTATCTGAGCCGCTCTATTCTTTGCGTTTGCTATAGCTCTTTTGTTGTGTGCTAGTTCTCTCTAATAAGTTGTACTGCGTACTATAGAGTGTTTTCACTTACGTCATATCAAAATTCAAAAGCATTAAACAACAGTTTTTGATTCCAAAATGTTTATGAAGTTATAGAGAGTTTACATCTACACATCTGGGCCAAATTTTAAAGCGCTAGAACATTTCGTTCAAGAGTTATAGGTGAGTGAGTATTAGACATTTTTAGTAAGAAATTGTATGGAACGGCCATCTTGGTGTACCACTTAGGGACACCAACATGGCGGCCAAAAATTCAAAGTCTAATAACACCAAAAATCTCATCACAAAATATTTTATTCACTATACGTGCCATTAAATCGGCTTATAATCATCTATAATTCAAAAATACTTTCAACTGGTTCAATTTTGTTTATTTTCACGGCTTATCTGAAATAGCGTGACGATTTGCGTGACATATTTCAAACCCTTATAAATCGAAAGCAAAACATCGTTAAAGCCTGAAACTTTTTGTGAAAGATTATAACACTGGTATCCACATACCATGTTAGAAACAGCTTTGTATAATGTATACTTTAGATTTTTGAATTTTTATGACGTCATGTGCAAACACTCAATGCCGCGTCTCTTACACACCTTTAAACGGTCAAAATGTTGTGTGAATATTACGATTAGCAAAGATCATTTGCATGCATGCATGTCGTAACGTGGTTGACCACGTGATTGATCAAGTGTTCTGATTGGTTGGAGCAAAGTTTCACTTATATTGCGACTCCAGAAACTTCAGGGAGACTGAGTGCCAGCTTTCGGCACTAGGTTTTCTGGGATCGTTTGGGTAGGTTGATGATTTCCAAAGGCAACTATTAACCAATCACAGCTCATATTGGTTACCTAAACGATCCCAGAAATCTCAGCGCCAAAGGCTGATACTCAGTCTCCCCGCAGATTCTGGAGTGGCGAATGAATTTTCACGTTAGCAAATATTTACTGCTAAGGCAAGCATTGTTTGGCTTTGTAATTTCCCCTCAGCTTTTGCATTACTTTGGTTGATGTAAAAATTAATAAAAGAAATTGTTTTTAACTCTGTGCTAGTGCTTATATACTTATGGTGATACTAATATATAGTTGACTTGTAGCAACATTAATGTTAAACTAATAAGATAAACACCTGAAAATTAATGTAAACCTAATGCTCTTTTGTAGTCCTGTGTTTTCAGCTTGAATGTAGCTCTTAAACTACTCTTACTATTACAGATAGTAAATTTGACTTGTAGTAACATTAATGTTTAACTAGTGAGACAAGCCGCTGATAATTAATGTAAACCTAATGCTCTTTTGTAGTCCTGTGTTTTTAACTTGAATGTAGCTCTTAACACTACTTTATTACCTGTCTGAACCAAGAAAGAAAATTAACTGAATGAACGAGTTATACTCAATGGTCCATGAATGAAAAGAAGGCGACATACAAAATGAGAAAAGCAGTGCAAAAGAAAAAAAAAAACTAAAGAATAACGTAGGACGTTGTTGCCCGAAGCTCTTCAAATGTACTCGCCTTCATTGTGCTGCACGTAGATACATCTTTATCATCTAATCCCATCACCTGCAACATTAGTAAAGGTAATAGGACGTTAAAAGAGAAGTAAATACTCTACTACGTCAGAGTGTATGCAATTAGATATTTCAATTTTATAAGTGACTTTGGCTTATCAAAGTACACCTGATAAACTGTTCGTGTACGTGTTTGTTTCATGTTTGTGAAATATCAGTTCATCTCCAGAAATCTGTTGAGGTATCTACAGAGATTGTCAGATTAGTTTCCAACTTTTCCACAGTGCCATAATAACCATGGGGCCAGATGGTTTTAGGAGACCTATGCCACATCACAAGTCAATACATCGCGAGATAAACGATAATACACTTTGTTATTATTATTGTGCCTTACCACGAAGAACATTAACTAACTTTTCCAAGATACAGTCTGGTATTAAGACAATAGAGCTGCAGTGCAGAGAGGGGTAGAAAGAACCAGTCACATTTAAGAATCTATTTACAAATGTGTTTGATTAAACCTGCATCCATTCATTCGTTGGTTTGTTTTTACGTTTGTTCACTCATTCATTTCATCGCTTGGGATGTTTGGATAATATGTTGTTAAAAATGCATCACTAGCTTAACATTTGCAGATATTTGTGCTGTTACGTTTACGATTGTGTAATTGACTTCGTCATTGTAACATAAATCATCTTGTTTGCTCATTTTCAAGCTTTATTCGTTTTATAATTTTTATGTTCATCATTCTTTATTGCTACCAAGACATTGTGTCTTTCACTCCTAGCTTGGTGCAGAATGCAATTTGGTGAAGGTTCTTAATTGTTGCATGATGGAAGAGTTAAAACCTTGAAGCCCTGATCATCTTTAGTTTTTAATTGGTGCCTCCCAATTATCGAGAAGCCTATTGTTCCGTTTTCTTTTGTTTAAGTAAGGTTTGTTTATGACCTGGGTTTTCACTGTAATTTGAGTCCAACCATACTCACCTAGAATTTTTGTTGTTTCCTGGCTATAGTCTAGGAATAGCTTTGAGCTTCTTGAATTGAAGCTAGGAAAAGTATTGGTTATTGGTGAAGGGTGTAAAAGTCATTAAACTGATTTGCATTTTCAGCGACTCGCAGGCTGTTTGACCCAACATCAATCACCTCAGATGAAAGCAGCCCTCCAACTTACTTTAATCGTCCAGGTACTAAAGGAGCTATGGAAGTCACTGTAGTTTTTTTATGTTCCTTTGGGTCTGTTTTCTTCATATGACTAGCATAATTGTTTACTCGATCACTCGATATAAACTGTGTCTTGTTTTAGGTAATCTGTGTATTCAGATAATCTGTGTATCATTTCAGATCATCTGTGTATCATTTCAGATCATCTGTGTATCATTTCAGATCATCTGTATATCATTTCAGCAATCGTATGAAAAACCAATCTAAGCTCAGGATATCAAATGTACATTAATACAGCGGACACAAAATACTAATCATTTCGTTCCTCAGTAACTTCTCTTACGGTCAATCGATCAATAACCACCACAAAATGTAAAATTAACGCAAACTGTTGTAACAAATAGCTTCATGTGATTGTAATAATGTAACAAAGTAGTTAACGCGTAATGTAACACAGTTCCTAATGCATAATGTTATGCATGTAGCTGTTAAAATAATTAAACATTAAAGGTGATTCCTGTAATTCCTTTCATTACTTAACTGTGAATCACAAATGTGTCTTTTCCAAGGTACTCTAGGAAGGGTGAAAGGGAATTTTGCGCGCATGATATAATTGTTGTTAGTTTTATTTTTAAAAAACGTAAACTTTGGGAATATGATAAGGGGTTCATAATACCGCATAGAAAATAATGGAAAGCAATTTTCGAAAACACAGTGTGATCATAGTTGAGGGACTGGTTATAAAACCTTTTCGAAATTCAAATGAAGCATGTTGTACGTTCATATAAGTCAATTATCAGTAACATGTCTTCAGTTACCCCCAACAGAATAAATCAGCTGTTGAGTTATGCAATAGTTTCTTTGCTATACCAGAAACCTATAAGTGGGTTGAAACGTGCAACTGTCTCTTGTACGCTTCAAAACAAGCTTCCGATTATTCAATTTGCTAAGAAGTTGTTACAGCCACATTTGGAAAATCAAGATAAAAATATTAACCAATCAATTCGCTAGAACAACTTGCTACCAATCTCGAGGGACCGAGGGGTTTCCAAATATGGTACTAAGCAAAAAATGAATATTTGGAAGCTGTGAATGCGCGTTACACGTTTCAACCCACTTATGGGTTTCTATGCTATACCAAGAAATATCCCATGATTTGTAACTCGTGAATACCCGAAGCGTTGAACGAGTTATAGCAGACGGGGACAAATATGTAAATTCTCACTCCTTCCTCTCATCAGCTGTGAACTTTTTCTTGGTAATTCCGCTGACCAGTGTAAAAGACTTTCTCATATATTTTGCCCGCTCCAAATGCGATAGGTAATGGTCACTTGCCTTTCCTATTGGGACAGCGCGGTTGAAGGGAGGGGAGGGTGGGGAGTTGCACGCAAAGGGTGGGGAGGAGGTCGGTGTAGCAAAACGTGTAGTTGTTTCGTATTCAGAGTTGGCTCATAGGAGCCTTTGATTTTATTCTTTTCATACACACTTATCTTAAGGCTTGTGTGCAGACCATGAAAAATCAAGTCACTCGTGGATATTTAACAACTATTCACCGAAGTGGAGGTGGGTAGTGGTGGATATTTACCGAGCCGCGAAGCGGCGAGGTAAATATCCACCACTACCCACCTACACTGAGGTGAATAGTTGTTTTAGTATATACTGAAACAGTGAGATAATATAAAGAAAATGATGCTTTTTAACTCATTTATTCCTGTCAACGATTACAATTTTCGCGCGCAAATTGCTGGGAGGTGAATAGCACTTGCTATTCCGAGTTTCAGTAGCCAATCAGAGCGCGCCAACAATGCTATCCACTGTTTCAGTATATACTAATTCACGATATACCACTCGAAACTATTGCATAACTAGTATATACTTACAACACTACTACAATACATACACTTACTGTAAGTTACATACATACTACAATACGGACACTGGGTTGTGTCCTTTTAGTGTCCGTATTACAGTGATTCAACCGTATACCGTGATCAAAGAAACGTTGACGTTTGATGGGCTTCATAACCATTACCTTGTATTATGGCAACGGCTATGAAAAATGCCATTAACCAATCAGAACTGGAAGCAAAGGCACGTGCACAACCAGTGTAAAGCATGGTAAAAGATGCTTGTCTCAGATTAGCAACTAATTAGGTGAAAGTAATACGCTGTTCTTTGCACCAGCTGATTAGCTCAACAAACGCAAAGATAGTTACTATAGTTCAAACGCATGGCAATCACATCTGGCCAGTTTGCCACTCCAGAAACTTCAGAGAGACTGCTCACCAGCTTTCAGCACTAAGCTTCTGGGATCGTTTGGGTAACCGGCGTTAGTTATGCAAGGTTGATGGTTTCCAAAGGCAACCATTAACCGATCATAACTCATATTAGTTACCCAAACGATCCCAGAAGTCTTAGTGCCACAAGCTGGTACTCAGTCTCCGCAAAGTTCGTAAAACAAATGTTGTGAACCAATCAGAACTCATTTTACCGGGCCTACTCGTGGCAAAATGTGTTTCAAGTCACAATTTGCGTTCTTTTTATTTTGTTCGGTTGAATAAACAGCACCATGTTTGTTTGCTATCCTAGAGGCCCATAAAACGCAAAACCAAAGCAAAAACTTATTTTGATAATCATCGGGAATGCGTTCTGAGGGGAAAAAAGGGGGAATATTACTTTGGGCCTCGTTGCTGTATTGTAGTCTGATGCTGCTACCTTCACATAATTATGTAAAGTGTGAAGGTGCAGTTCTAGTGACTGGTATGTTGAACCCGAAACCACAAGGTCAATGGGTTTGAGTTCTGCTGCTGCCCTTAGGTAAGACACCACTGTGGCGTGTTGCTCTTTATCCAGTTATATTACTAGCAAATTGTTGGGAAACCTGACAAAACTTGAGGGGAAAAAATGCCCTCTTAGACAAGAAAATTGTTCCACGTTGTCTCTCTCCACCCAGGTGTATAAATGGGTACCGGTGACAAAATTATATTCACAAGACTGAGGGTGGCGGGGGAGTATCCTTGCGAGGGACTAGCATCCCACCCAGGGATTGGGGGTGTGGGGGGGGGGGGGGGATAGGCGGTGGTGGTGATACTCTAGTCACTGAATGCTATTGAAATGTGGTTAAGCTCCGGCTTTTGTCAGCCACGTGGCAGTGTTATCCCAAGGTAAAAACAAATGAACTCTCATCCCATGCAATGGTGGAGGGAAGGGTAGTAATACTTCAAGTGTCTTTATTCAAAGAATCTGAAGCAAAGTTGAGTTTAAGCCATTTGAAACGTTTGCTTGACTTAAGATCCAGCTCCTTTCACTTATCGTACAGTTGACTGTCACTTTAGCAACCACCTATGAAACAAAGAGGCTGTTGCTTATGAAGGATGTTTGCTTCCAAGAATACTCGCTCACAGTGGGTCAACTGTACTACACTTCTTACATTTGGCGTCCTGTTGATGTTATTTTGTTCATCTGTATCTAGTTCCCAAATCTGAAGAAAGAACTCCTAAAAGCAGCCCAGCAAATGGCTGGACGCCAGCCAGGTCACGTTCATTTTCAGCCGACATGGAAACCAAAGAGTTTCTGGTGCAGCTAGAAGAAGCGACAACAATCGATGCGCAGGCTGATATACTGCACTTCCTCTACAATACAAAGTAAGAATATTGTGAAGTTGCAATTTTGAAACAGCTTACATGATGTATGTCATGTAGTTAAAGGGGCTATGTCACTAGGATTTTTGCTGTACCTTCAATCATGCAAAAACGTTTCTTTGAACTTAAAATAAGGAGATATAAAGTAAATTCCTATAGTAAGAACGAACCAGAACAATTTTGTATCGTTTTGTTTTTCAAAGGCACAGGGAAACAACTTGAAAAATTTGGCCTAACCTTTCACGTTGCAATCCATTTCCATCCTAGTCATCAACAACAACAACAACAACAACAATCCGGCTTTATTTTCTTAATTGTTTTACCTCGTTACAGTTGGACTGGCCCGCAGGTAGCTAGTGCTAGTCTTGGCGGGCCTTTCTATCTGTCCCGCCGCTAGAATCACAGATAAAATACGACGTTCCGGTATAAAAGGAGCCTGGCCTGGCCATTCTCACCTCCAGTCGTCAATCAACCACTGAAGCATTAACAACTGACAACAAACATGCGTCGTTACTAAGACCATTGCTAACACAATTTGGAAAAACTTTATGAAAGTTATATCAGAAGTCTTTATGAACTTCTATTTCTTTTTTTGCTTACTAGGTAAAGTACTTGGTTTATTTAGATTGACGCCATAATTTGCATTTCACACCCAAAAGTTGTGAAATGGGGGAGCAGCTAAGCCTTTTATACCGGAACTTCGTATTTTATAACTTCAATGCTTAACCATAGTAACCATTAACAAAACTAGATAATAATGTACAGTAGCACATTGTCACGTTTTGTTTTGATCGTCTAGGGGTCCCGAGTTTGACACGGAACTGTTTGGTGAAAGAGGTGCCACGGTTGAGAAACTTCTGGGAGAACTTTACGAGAAGGTAGTTTCCTTTTGCGGGCATTTTATCTTACTGTCAACTCTCGCTATTACGGACACCCACGGACCGGGATTTGTTGTCCGTAATAGCGAGAGTCCGTAATTGAGGGGTGCAAAAAAACGTTCTTTAAAAACATACTTACAGTAGGGGGATTACATTGTCATAGACTGCATAACCTGTTTCAGAGCCTTTTCTGCATGTAAAGAGCATTAAAACCGTTTTATTTACGAAGTACCCAAGAATCAAATGTTACTGGAATTGCATCTACATCGTTAGAATTTCCTGCTTACATACTTTACATATGAAAATGGCCGTCATTTCTCCTTAACAAAATATATATCCAACCGGCTCTGGGTAACTCTCCTTTGAGCGGCTATTTTGCCAACTTTGTCGTCAAGGATGTTTAATTCGTGTGCAACGACCGCCCTCTTTGAATTAGAAAAGCAGAAATGTTTTGGGCGATGTCAAGAACGCCCTTGACACTCTTCAAAGTGGTTGAAATTTACGGTGGGAAGAAATATTTGGACAGACTAGATGAACTTGTTCATGGCAGCGAGACTGCAAAGAGTGCCTTGAGAGACGAGGAAAAAGGAATTTCAGTTAATGGCCAACAGAAGAAATGTGATGGTCTCATTAAACATATATTGATTTCTTTGCATTCTTGGAACAAAAATGCCTTGTTAAAAGAGAACAATTATATTTCCTACTTTAGGGTTAAATTCCGTTCAACTGAAATTTATATCTTGTCTTTTCTGTGCAACTACTACTTTAATCTAAAGTTGCAAAGATTTATACTCGTACTTTTTGTTGTTTGTTTTTTAGGCTTGTCAAATTAAACTATGGTCGTTGGTCAGACACACTGCAGGCCTTTTGAGGAAACGAGTAGAAGATCTTGCAGAGGTAAAGTGTCATTTTTATCTGCCAAATTTCACTTGAGTGTCGTAAAACCAAAACCAAAGTAATCACTCTGGCCAATCACAACAGACGCAGGTAATCCATGAACCAATCAGAACTCGAAGCAATTTCATGTAGCCGGCGCCAAGCGCGGGAAAACGCGTGCGAGCAAGTCACGATTGGTTTTGGTTTTACTTCTGATTGGTTTAGAAAGTGGCGCGAGATTTTTTAGCCAATCACAAAGCGTAGCAATGCAAAACCAAAGGAATTGCTAATTTACTTTTGACACTTTGGCACGTTTGTGCTGTAAGTTTAAGCACAAGCATAACAACAATAAAAATTCGCTAAGCCGTATGAAGACGTGGAGGCGCGGTGGTGTCGTGGTTAGCACGTTGGACTTCATTTCTGAAGGTCGGTGGTTCGACGCCTGGTCTCTGTCATCGTATTGTTTCCTAAGACAAGAAACTTTACTCCACATTGTGTACTCGTGTGGGCCACCTGTGGCTCGTGTGGATCACCTGTGGCTCGTGTGGGCCATGTAAAGTGATTTTTATCAAAACTGGATCATTTTTATGTTGCCATCAATGCAAATGTGCGATACAAAGTGATAAAACCTACCTTCACTTCGCCATCGTGCTGTATGAGTATGTTTGACATTTAAAATAATTAAGATTTTGCAGTCATTATTCGCCTTCATTTGTCAAAATCCATTTGCCACTGGAACCTTGAAGACGTTTATTTTATTTTCTCTTTACCAGGCTGCGACGGATCTTTTAGTTCACCAAAAGCAGTTGACAGTGGGCATCCCTCAAGGAGGACATGAAGAGGTTATTACAAGGTAAGAACCGTGTCCATGTCGGAATACTGCTTCTACAGTCTTCAGCTGCTTTATAAAGGGAGTGAGACCTTTTCAGTCCGTGAACTCCCATCTTGGAGCATTTATTGAGCCCGCGGTTACCGCCAGAAGCGTTCCCTCCTGGACACTACCAGCTGGGGTGAGAACCAGCGTTCTTGTCGTTATACAGCTTCAATCTTCAGCTGCTTCATAACGGGTGTGAGAACTTTTTCAGTCAAAATCCCATCTCAGAACATTTATTGAGCCCGCTATATACGTCAGAGACTTTGCTAAGTAATATGACTAAAGAAGTGTCCAGCTGACTTGGCAATGTTCGAAGCGCTCTTTCGTTTGCACACAGCATTTTTTGGATTGAAAAATTAAAATATTTCTCCGGAATTGATTGAATTGATTGCCCAGATATGAGCATTCACATAAGATGTTCATCAGAAAAACTCAGAAACTCGTTTTAAAATAATAATTTCATTGTGTATAAATGGAGGCAGTTTTTTGTTCCTATAGGTTTTCAGTTGGCGTCCAAAGCCGAGTTATGGTAGTCCGAGTGGAAGATAAATTTGGCAGAATGAGTAAAGCTGTTTCGACTTTCCCCAAGTTTTTACGGGTTTCAATGGAAACATACCGTTTCTATAGAATTATTGTAAATGGCATTCAACTGATAACAACACGTAGTTTTTTGTTTAGTTTGTGATTTTATTGAGTGAACATGTCTCTACGTTGCACAATTTTTTAGCGTAGTACCTAAATACTCCATGCTGCAAACTAAAGTGGCGGCCGAACACTGAACAAATTTTAAATTCAGTCGCCAAAAACTCTGACTTGGCGTACACACAACTGTGCACTGGAATACCGTTCTATCACAAAACTGGAGATTTATTTTAGGTTTTTACATCGCTGCAGCTATATCTTCCTGCTGTTCAAGGTGTTACTAAACGAAGCCGTCATAGTCGGCCTTAACGTTCAGAGAAATTACAGCTGATGCCTTTTCTCTTTGACTGCCGCAGGCCCCTTCCACCTGATGAAATGAAGAATATAATTTTCAGTGTTTTTGGTGAAGATATGAGCACTGGTGTCGTAACTCAGGTAAATATTCAGGTTTTTTACTAGTAAACAAGCGCTTATGTAACTGACTCATCTGCTCCGGGAAAGCCAGTAAAAGGGATTATACGCCAGTATAAAGGGATTATGCGCCAGAATAAAGAGACTATACGCCAGCTTCTCTCAGCGACCACCCTCACTTGACCCTGTTCACTGAAATTTGCAGTAAAACTCCATAATTATAAGTTATCGTAAGGACCTCACCAGCCACAGAAGCCGAAACTGAGCGCCGCCAATAAGGTATCTGACTCATGCGTGGGATGTGATGTATAGGGTTACCTTAAAATCTTTATCATTACGTCACTTGAAGGGGAGGGGGTCATTTCAACCCTCAGGCAGGGTGTGGGGGGGGGGGGGGGGTTTAATTTCACTACTCATTAAAAAAATTAAAATGGGGTTATATCAACAATCTACAACTAAAACATCACCGATACCCTACTATAATGGCACTTGTAGAGATTCAAAGACTGACATTACAAACCACGTTTTAATTCTGAAAACTAAAGAGGGAGGTGGTAAAGTTGTCACGAGCTTAGTGGCACACAACTGCCGGAGCTTAACGCGGTTTCCGTAGCATGAAACGACTGAGAGTATTAGTACTACCCCCGTGGATGGAATATTAAAGAGGGGGCTTCCGACTTCCAAGGGAGAAGGGTGCTTAAAAGAGCTTTTACGGTATTTCAAGCTTCTCTGTACTGTTTATATCAATTGCAGGAACTGCTAGTGTATCTCGGTATCTTTGTGAGGACAGAACCATCCCTGTTTAACGAGATGCTGCGGCTTCGTGTTGGTCTCATTATTGAAGTGATGGTGGCCGAGTTGGCGAGGTCTCTCGATTGTTCTGGTAAGAAACTTCATCTGTTTGTTGTCATAGTTGTTCATGGAAAAAAACATTTAGAATGGCTGACCATGGGCCTCGTGCAGCTAAAATTAATGACATCTACCGGTATTTGTTCTTGATACCTGCCCGTGTCCGTATTGGAAACTTACATATTGATTAGGCCTGGTGAGGTGTCTCTGATGTTTTCACCCATTTACTCTCACGAGTGCCAAAAACCGAAGAAAAATCACAAATTTCATTTTGTAAAATATTGAAAAACAAATAGTACCATGCAAAAGTACTGCCAAGGAGGTTTCATTTGAATGGTCACACCATAGGATTTCGTCCACGGACTCAAAAATTAGAACAAATGGTACCATGCATAAGTACTGCTGAAGAGGTTTCATTTGAATGGTCACACCATAGGATTTCATCATGAGACTCAAAAGTTAGAACAAATGGTACCATGCAAAAGTACTGCTGAAGAGGTTTCATTTGAATGGTCACACCATAGGATTTCATCATGAGACTCAAAAGTTAGAACAAATGGTACCATGCAAAAGTACTGCTGAAGAGGTTTCATTTGAATGGTCACACCATAGGATTTCATCCACAGACTCGAAAGTTAGAACAAATGGTACCATGCAAAAGTACTGCTGAAGAGGTTTCATTTGAATGGTCACACCATAGGATTTCGTCCACAGACTCAAAAGTTAGAACAAATGGTACCATGCAAAAGTACTGCTGAAGAGGTTTCATTTGAATGGTCACACCATAGGATTTCATCCACAGACTCGAAAGTTAGAACAAATGGTACCATGCAAAAGTACTGCTGAAGAGGTTTCATTTGAATGGTCACACCATAGGATTTCGTCCACAGACTCAAAAGTTAGAACAAATGGTACCATGCAAAAGTACTGCTGAAGAGGTTTCATTTGAATGGTCACACCATAGGATTTCATCCACAGACTCGAAAGTTAGAACAAATGGTACCATGCAAAAGTACTGCTGAAGAGGTTTCATTTGAATGGTCACACCATAGGATTTCGTCCACAGACTCAAAAGTTAGAACAAATGGTACCATGCAAAAGTACTGCTGAAGAGGTTTCATTTGAATGGTCACACCATAGGATTTCGTCCACAGACTCAAAAGTTAGAACAAATGGTACCATGCAAAAGTACTGCTGAAGAGGTTTCATTTGAATGGTCACACCATAGGATTTCGTCCACAGACTCAAAAGTTAGAACAAATGGTACCATGCAAAAGTACTGCTGAAGAGGTTTCATTTGAATGGTCACACCATAGGATTTCGTCCACAGACTCAAAAGTTAGAGCTACACTACATGTCTCCATAACTGACTCAGGGAGTAAAGGGTTAATAGGAATTTTCAATCTTTTTCACCAAAGCTGCTTATGGCAACATTACCGTAACACATTGGGTTTATTCCGAAATAGAAGTACTCATTTGGACCGCTCACGCGAAGCTCTTTTTAAATGACGTTTTCGAAATATTGAAAACTAATAACAATTTCGATAACCATGTGGAACGAGACGAAGATGGGGTCCACATGTGTGCAAAGAAAAGAACTCAACCAATATTTCTACATTCTGTGCCTCACGTTTCGTTAATCTATCTATCCGTGTCAACTGTAAGTATCCGTTTTGGAGAACTCGTATGCAGTTGCGCCTCCATGTACGACCAACTCTGGTAACCGACCACTTCTCCTGTGAGACCACTTTTCCAAAATACCAAAATTTGCCTTCTCAAATCATTATAATTAAAATCTCGCGTAAGTGACCGCGTTAAAGGGAGGGGAGGGTGGGGAGTTGGACGCAGTGGACGTGGGGGTCAGTGGAGCAAAACGCCTAGGAGAGGGGAGGGTCCGAAGGTGTGCAGAGTATTTTATTTAGAGTGTTTCGTATTCACGAGTGGTCTCATAGGAGCCTTTGATTTATTTTTGTGTGTGTTTTAGGTGAGGGACGCCGCGGAGTTCTTTATGAACCTGAGTCCTTTTGAGATGAAAATGCTATTGTATCACATCCTTAGTGGCAAAGAATTGGTTCTTACAAACGGTAAGTTTAATTTTTCTCTTCCAAGAAAAAATAAAGAGTGCATTCCATTTCATGAATGTGTGGGCTTTCCGTCGGAATGATGCACCGTTGAGTGTTCTGCGGGCACATTTTATGCCCTTTTATCTCCCTTGCCAAATCCCTATTCACAGAATTGACTGAGACACAGCCGAATGCATCACCTACAGTACGGACTACTACAAACGACTCACTCTAGAAAGATGGTTTACTAACTTAGAACAAACACCACTGAACGGACGCCAAATGCTACATGCGACCTACAAACGGCCTGTCAACAGAACAGACAAACGACAGAACAACAAGCAATAGACCGAACCCACTGACAAATTGACTAACAACAAACCGACGAAATAACAATAACAATAGTCTCGATAGCCAATAACATAAAAAAAATAGCAAAATAAAGAAATAAATAGCAAAACTCGCTTGTTTTACTGGGTTAGCGTCAACCTCGTTCCCAGGGTCTCTCATCTTCCCGCCCCCTGGACCAGGAGAGGGGAAGAAGACCCTGAGGACGAGATTGTGTTGGCGTTTCCGGATTTACGCAGATATATTGTATAGATTGTGTTTAAATAACTTAATCTGTTTTATAAAGTCCGGTGGTCAGCCGAATCCTGCAAAATTTACCTGATGGTATATGTTTACTGTGTCTTGCGTAGTGAAGCTGAAATGTATACGTGCTCAAACAATGTTTATTGGTGTTTGTGTTTTAGAATGCGAAAGTTCAGTGAAAGAAAAGTCAGTACCGGTAGTCCCGGGCTTTGTAAACGTTGACGTTCCTAAAAGAGTTGGGATCAGAAAACTTTCTGGTGCATTGAAGGTTAGGCCTTTTATTTTACATTTCAGTGGCGGAATTTGGGGAGGGGCCCGGTCAAACACCCCCCCCCCCCCCCCCCCCCCCCCCTCCCAAAAAAAAAACCATATTTCTCCCTTTTCAAACGGCGCATGATAGTCGATGATAGTTGGGGTCTGACTCGTCCCCAGTCGTCTCTCAATTAACGAGAGCGGCGCTTCCCTCGGTCGCGCGTCTCTCGTTTCGTTCCGTGTCTTCCCCTGCGCGCGCGTCTCCCGCGTATTGCCAAGAGAGACGACTGGAGACGAGTCAGAGTTGGGTTGAGATTTTTGATTCCAAACCATTTACTATCGTTGACTTCAACGGAGAGCGCGTGATAGTTGACGATAGTTTGTCAAACGTCACGCAACCAGTCACCCGCTGACTGCTTGCGTGACTCTCAACTACCATTGTACAACTACTATTGTTGGCTTGATATTTTCTTTGTTTTCTAGCCTCGACAGAGACTGTTGAATTTTTGCGACCATTTTGGTAAAGCTACAGCTGCTTCCGCTACTCTAGGTGGAGCATTTTCACCCCCCCCCCCCCTCCCTCCCTCCCCCCCTCTCCTCCCCTCCCTTCCTCCCCCCCCCCCCTCCCTTCCCCTCCCTCCCCCTCCCTCCTTCCCCCTTCCTCTAAAGATGTGAATACACAAATGGATTTTGTTTGCTTTGTGTACCAAGATATCATTAAACTAAAAGACCCATGTTTTTCGATCGTCCTAGTAGACTACTAGTATTTTTAGTACGAATAGCTTCTATCGTTTTGGTTATGCCCAAAGGAGTTCGGATTAAAGGCATTTATCTTTTCGTTGCTTTGTTTACCAAGAGACTATTAAACATGCCTCCACGACAGCACGATACACATTTTTGTTATTTCTTTTATCTTTCACATTTGTTGACAGGAAATCGTCCGCAGTACCAGTTGCACTATTTTACACTAATAGTCACGATTTAACACCAAGCTGTCGTACTTTAATATTCAACAGAAAATAAGCTGTAATACTTTACTACTTTAATATTCAACAGAAAATAAGCTGTACTAATACCTTTGCGGGGAAGCACTTGGTATGTCTATAATTTTAGCACTTAATAACTTGTTAAAAGTAACTGCACAAGGGAATTGTAAATTCTGAGCACATTTATCTATTTATTCTTTCACTAATTCAGTCCCTTTGTTCAGTCAGTCATTCAATTAGTCGTTCAATCGTTTAGTTATTCAGTTATTTAGTCGGTCAATCAGTCATTCAGTCGGTCAGTCAGTCAGGCAATGAAAATTATTCAGTTAGTCGTTCAGTATTCACTCATTTAATCAGTCATGCAGTAATCTGTATTTTTGGTCATTAAGTCGACCAGTCAGTCAAAACAGTCATTCAAGCAACCAGTGTTTCAGTTAGGCAGTCAGCCCAGGGGGATGCTTCAACTCGTGTTTTCGCTACCCTTTCCTATTTTTCGTAAAATCCCTACCCTTTCGTATACTGTAACTCGTGAATTCCCGACCCATTCATATACCTCCATCCTCAAAAAGGAACCCCTTTCGGGCGGAGCATCCCCGTATAGCCCATTATATGGAGTACCCACCCTCCCCCCCCCCCCCCCCCCCCCCGGGAGGGGGGGGGGGGCAGTCAGTCGTTTAATCATTTAAGGCTGCCTTTCACTAGCGACATATCCGACTGTTGGACTGGAAACGCGTGATACTCACCCGGTACCCGCCTGTCCGGGGTTCGTTAAGCCTGGTTTTTACTAGCCACATAAGCATTAGTGCAAGCATAAGAATTTGCGTCAAGTGAAAACGAACATGGACATAAGCATACGATTGATCCTTATGCTTTTGCTTTCTTCCCTTGCCAGAGGAAGGAATTACAGACGTCACAGGCCAGGCAATGCAAGATAATGATTAACATAACACACCGATTTTTGTAAGATATCATGGTTGAATTTTTTTTAACGTCAATCTTCAGAATATGAGCGGCCGAGGTTTGCTTCCCCATAAACTGGGACAAGAAAGCTCCAGCACTGACATAGATGATGAGGAGCATCATTCGGGAGATGACCGCCTGGGACAGTGGATCAGGAGAAGGTGCCTTGATGGAGCTCTCAACCGAGCCCCTGAGGATTTCTACCCTAAATTCTGGACGGTTCTCGACAAGGTACGCCTAGCAGCGGCATCGTGGAACTCGATTTAAAGGGGCTTTGTCACCATTGTCACTGTTACTTTAAAAAGCCTCAAAGAGATAATAATATTAGTGGAAACCGAAAAATAATGGTCCAGTTTTGTTTACCATTATTGTACGAGTGTTTAAAGAGTAAACATAAGTGACTTAGGCTGCATATGGCCAGGATTTTTTTTTTCAAGTTTATCGCTTTGTGTCTTGGAAAACTTGCTAAAACTTAGATTATGGTTAATTCTCTCTAAAATTCACGTGATATCTTCCTTTCCTCTTAATGTTCTATTTAACAAATAGATTCCATTTTGCCGTGCGTCTGTTCAGTTATAGATCACAGGTGACGTCAAAATGTGGTAAGAACAAAAAAAAGTGGCCAACGAGCCCCCGGCGAGTTGGTCATTCATTGATGTTTTTACCACATTTTGACGTCTTCTGTGATCTATAACTGAACAGACGCACGGCAAAATGGAATCTATTTGTTTTATACAATAACAAGGAATAAAGCACTCGTAGCACTCGACTGTGGTCATGACGATTCAATGATTTTTTTTTTCTAATTTCGGCATTTTCCACGTCAACGAAACTACTTTTCGCTTCTGTTTCGTGTTTTTAATTGTCAAAAGCTTCTGCTAAACATTTTTTCGATACCTTCATTTGCCTTTTCCGGAATTATCTCGTTCCCATTTTCAAAACTGCCCGCCATGTTGGACGAAACGGAGAAAACAAATTCTCCATGACGTCAACTGCGTCTGTACTCAATTATACAATGAACTGAATACTACGCGCTCTGTGATTGGTCGTTGACTATGATCTATCAGAGTACAGACGCACGGCTGACATCATAGAACAGTTGTTTGCTTTGTTTTGTCCAACATGGCGCACAGTTTTGAAAATGTTTGCGAGATTATTCTGGATTGAGCAAGTGAAAGCCTCAAAAAATGTTTAGCAGGAGCAAGAAAAAGAAGAAACTAAGACGAAAAGTGTTCTTGGCGACTTGAAAAATACCTAAACTGGAACAAATCTTTGAACAGTCGAGCGCTACGTGGCAAGTTCGTAATTTTACTCTTTTTACTTTTCTGTTCATTGTATAAAACAAATAGATTCCATTTGGCCGTGTATCTGTTCAGTTATAGATCACAGAAGACGTCAAAATGTGGTAAGAACATCAGTGACCAACTCTCCTGCGGCTCGTGTACCACTTTTTTGTTCTTACCACATTTTGACGTCATCTGTGATCTACAACTGAACAGACACACGGCAAAATGGAATCTATTTGTTAAATAGATCATAGGTAATGGCCAATCAAAGTGCGCGTAGAATTCAGTGTATTGTATGAAAGCATTTCATGTATGAGTCCCGAAACGTCAAAATCAACCTCGTTCCCAGGGTCTCTCTTCTTCCCGCCCCCTGGAGCGGGAGAGAGAGAGACCCTGGTTGTTTACCATTTACCCAAAAAATCCGGAAATTTCGGATGGAATGTAAATGGGAAGACTATTTTTTTCTTCCCGAACGGAAATTTCCACGGGAAAACGGGATTTCTTGAAAGGTAGTCCAAAATCCCCAACCGGAATTTCCGAACGAAAATGTGTGTACCATTTGCTTTTATCTACCAGTTCCAGGCCCTGCGCCAGTTTTGATGCGTAAGCGTGGTTACTCAGCTTGTTTCTGGTGTCAAATGGTAAATGGTACACGCCAATCTCAAACGGAATTTCCCTTTCTGGAGTTCTGCTTACCATTTACACAAACCGTGGACCAACCGGTTTTCCCGTGTAAATGGTAAACAACCCCTGGCTCAGGCTGGTCACGTGTCTCCCAGAATCTGGGAGATTCCAATTAAAGAACACGGGGGAGGGGCGGCAAAGTGTGAAATTTGTCTGCTCTAGTTGGGCATTGCGAAACAAATGCAAAAGCGTTCGGCGGCTCGCGAAAAATGTGAAGCGGCGGTCATCCTCAGACTTCGAAAACATATCCACATGGTCTGGTTCTGAAAGTGTAAGTTGCTTTACGATCAGAGGAATTGTCACGGCGCTTGAAGATTTACCGCAGTAAAGCTAATTTTGAACTTGCTGCAGAATGCAATCCAATTTTATTACTTGACGCCGCAAAACTCGCGCTCTTGATTTATGGCATTGTTCCGGACTGGGATGAATTATCGCTACATACTGCTTAACAGGCGATCTTTAAGCTTCATTCGAAAGGCACATTAAAGTGCTGCCGTCTGTTCTCTGGCGATGGTAAAGCAAGAAAGAAGCGGCCGCCACGGACCAAATGTTTGCACGCTGATCAACAGTACACTTTTATAACAGGAAACGATCGAGAGAAGACAATGAAAGCTTTTATTCTTCGTGTGTGAGGCATGTTGTTTAGTTACTATGTTCACCAGTTCCAGTCGTTTGGATGTCTATACATTGTTCATTTATATACTTGTGAATTTTCGAGCAACAATTTTATCCTTGCGTATTGTTTATTCGCTTTCGTTTGAATCGTTTGACTGAACCTTCGTTATTTCAATTTTAGGATTTTGTTCATATTATGTTCAGTTCGAAAATTATAAGTTTTCATGATCTTTTGTCCTTCTATTTATTGAGTCATAAACGGCAGGCATGACATAAACAGCAAAATTGAAGCACTTTTCACGGCCAAAGAGATTTCGAACATCCCTATTCGGTTGACAATATAAAAGCCTGGGATGTTTTATCTGTTTTATTCCGGGTCTTGCTATAATCACAGAGAATTTTTTACGTCTTTTATATATATCTTGCAATACAGATTCCTATTTTCAACAAGAGGTTATGGAACATGGAACATAATTTATTTCACAGCCACAGCTGAAACAACAACCGTCGCGCACAGCACGAGCCTTGCCACTGTACAGAAAACAAGGCAACGTTACAAATACTGTCTACCCCTCCTTAGGATTATAATTGTCCACGAGACACGTGACCAGCCTGAGCCAGGGTCTCTCTCTCTCTCTCTCGCTTTAGGGGAGGGAAGAAGAGAGACCCTGGGAACGAGGTTGCGTCAAAGTCCCCATAACATAGCTACATTAAATCTTGTGAGACCTTCCTTCTTCGCCCTTTTCACTTATTGTTTTTGTTTGTTGTTTTCTTTTTCATTTTTCGATTTTCTTTTGTTTTGCCCTCCATACTGAGTTTATCTTTCTTTTCTTTCTTTCTTTCAGTGCCGCGGTTTAAAAATTTACAAGCACTACTTACCCAATGCTATGGTCCAAGAGGTAATGTACTAACTTCATGTTAGTTGCATTTAATGTCCCACTACAAAGTCCTACAAAATTTCAGGGTTTAGAGCATAAACGGGCAAAATTCGCGAGTCTACTCGTGTATGGGGTTGTCTCTCGTAAGGTAACTGATTGCTATGTTGCTTTCGGTTGTTATAAATGACGTTGTGAAGTTAGTTTACTGAAAATAATCTCCATAGAAAAACATCCTCCATTGCGCTATTTACAGATCAATGGGCCTTAATCACGCCCAGTCATTTTGTATAAAAACAAGAGATTTGTCCCGCTAAACCTCGCAGTGAACAAAGCAAAGCAGTTTATTCTCTGGGGAGTCAACATGGCTGACTCGTGATTAAGGCCCATAAATGAATCCACAACATGTTTTATCGAAATATGCATATAAGCAACCTTGAGGAACCCCAAGGGAACATTGGGGGCAATCCCCAATCAAAGTAACGGGGGGTGACCGTCGTACCTTTCAGGAGCTGAAATTGGTGGTTTGTTATTATTGTTTGGCACCACTAAAGGCCCGTTTACCCATGCGATGTTTGATGCGATTTTTGTCGCGTTCTCCAATGCAACTTTTGTCGTAAGTGTAAACTGGCGGTGATTTCCTGTGCGATTCGGGTGCGACATTTGCTGTGATTTTCTGCGATTTCTTAAAAATCGCGCCAAGCTGCATCAGGTTTCGAACATGTTCGAAACCTCTGCGACAATGCGCGACGAATCGCTCCCAAATCGCACTGAAATCGCCGCTAGTTTACCCACGCGGTTTTAAGATGCAACTTGCGCGCGACAAAAATTTCACCGAATAGTGTGACAAAAATTGCACAAAAATTCGCCTGTGTAAGAGTGTTTGAATGGGAAATGGCTACTGTCAGAGTTATTCTGATGCCTTTTAGGGCATTAAGCCAGAAAAGTATGCTGAAAGGAACAACTTTTCAGAAAAAAAATTGGTACCTTTTATGAGTGAAAATTGATGTAAGCCACACCCACAAAACAGGTTTCTGCCACCCTTTAGGTTACGTAGGAGCCCCCCCCCTCCCCTCTCCCCCCTCCCCCCTCCCCCCTCCCCCCTCCCCCCTCCCCTTACCCAAGGGGATTTCATGCGTACGTCCCATACACTGGTGCACAACATTTCAAATTCCCAATCGAATCGCCGTGAAATCGCTCTAAAATCGCGCTAAAATTCGATCTTCACAAGCGTGCTTTATTTCCAATGCTTTATACAAACCTGTGCCGCGTGTTTTACAGATGACCCCAGGAGAGCTGAAGTTCGCGCTGTGTGTAGAAGCAGCTCTGAACCGCATCCCTGAGCCAGAGTATCGTCAGTTGGTGGTGGAGATGCTGATGGTTTTGTCGCTTGTCGTTGAGTATCATCCCGAACAGACTCTTGGAGACACAATTGACGTGGATGAACTGGTGTGGGAAGGCCACAACTTGTACCTCAAGGATCAGGTCAGTGAAATGCACCTGTTGGTGACGGTGGTGTTACTGTGCCTTTGGATGAGTTGATTCCAGCTTTATAAATGCAACCCTACTCTATCGCATTACAGTGGAGCATATACTTTAATGGACACCTCAATTAAAGGGACACAGCCATTTAGGGGACACATACATCAAGGGGCACCTCCATTAACTCTCGGACGTACACGCAAACGTATACCCCGACCGTGGTACAACGTGGTACAACCCCCCCCCCCCCCCCCCCCCCCCCCCCCCGGTTTTCGCGATGTTACAATATTCCGGAAACATTTTAAGTCTAATAGATAGCCTGTGATGTGCTCTACACCATAAGGTTAATATTATGGATTGTGGCGCTGCTGGGGGTCCGTGACGTCATCCAAAATGGCCGCCAAGATGGCCGCCATCTTGAATTTTACTACAAATTCAAATTTTTTTGGGAAAATGCGGAAATTGCAAATATTTTTTGCTGGAGTTGCAAAATCGCACAATTAAACATTTTGATGCTTTTGGTAGCATTTCATATGGCTTGACCTCATGTTACTTATTACGTCATGTCTCGCTACCGTAGCAACCGGTTGTCTCCAAACTTTACCAAAATGTGTCTGAAGGGTAAATGAACAGCTACTGAAGATGGCATGTGCTAATCATAAACGGTCTTGAAAATATCTGAGAAAAACCTTAACCATTAAGTGGACACCTCCATCAAGGGGACACATCCATTAAGCGGACACATCCATTAAGCTGACACCTCTATTAAGGGGACACCTCCATTATAAGGGGACACCTCCATTAAGGGGACATTTCCATTAAGGGGACACTTCTATTAAGGGGATGGCTCCATTAAGGGGACACTTCTATTAAGGGGATAGCTCTATTAAGGGGACACCTCTATTAAGGAAACACCTCTATTAAGGGGACATTTCTATTAAGGGGACACCTCTATTAAGGGGACACCTCTATTAAGGGAACACCTCTATTAAGGGGACATTTCTATTAAGGGGACACCTCTATTAAGGGGACACCTATAAAGGGGACACCTATAAAGGGGACACCTATTAAGGGGACACCTCTATTAAGGGAACACCTCTATTAAGGGAACACCTCTATTAAGGGGACACCTCTATTAAGGGGACACCTCTATTAAGGGAACACCTCTATTAAGGGGACACTTCTATTAAGGGGACACTTCTATTAAGGGGACACCTCTATTAAGGGGACACCTCTATTACGGGAACACCTCTATTAAGGGGACATTTCTATTAAGGGGACACCTCTATTAAGGGAACACCTCTATTAAAGGGACACCTCTAATAAGGGGACACCTCTATTAAGGGAACACTTCTATTAAGGGGACAGCTTTTTTAAGGTGACATTTCTCCTTATCCCGATATCGTCCCCTTTATAGAGATTCCACTATAGTTTGCTTCTTTACTAGAAACTACGCTACGATTCTTCACTGTAATCGTTTTAATCTTCAGTCATATTCTTTTGTTGTGTTACTTCAGATGAATATCAAAGGTGATTCCACCATGTGCTGTGCTCGCCCGACCCAAGAGAAAATCAGCTGCGGTGGCGCCGCAGGAATTTGCCGCTACTTCTACGACACCGCACCCAGTGGCCGCTTTGGTACAATGACCTACTTCTCCAGAGCTCTCGCCAAACGAGTCAGCTTCTTACCTCACCAGAATGAGTGCGTGGTGTCCTGAAATAGCCCTTTCTGTTAACGTTGAATAGCAGTCAACTCGCCCGTCAGGGGTTCCTTACTTTATCTACTTGTACGACGGGCATCTGTATAAGATGGACACATGGTGTCGTTTGTTGCCGTTTTTTTATATTTATAAAAGCAATTCAGTGCATGTCATTGATAAAGGCATCAGAAACTAGTGGAGCAACTAGATCGAATTAATAACACAATTGTACATTACTACCTAAATAGATGTCAGTTATTAGTTTGTATTGATAGCGTGACATCCTCCATTATTTTTAGAAGTAGTCTTTATTCCATCTTCCCGCAACTCCCTCGCCGCAATTTTTAAGATGATAAAATCGCGTAGACTGCGAGCTGTTCATAGTGAATTGTCGAGCGAGAATGGATTTACACGCGGAATAGACTGGTTGTATGCCTGTTTCGTCTATCGCTCGCTCGCTCGACCGAAGACTAGACTGCTTGCTCGATACGCAGAAGCGCCCAAAGAGAGAATTTTGCTAAAAATCTTGTCATTTCATGCCTATGTTTCCTTTATCGTTTCAGGGCCTTAGGGAAAAGGTTTATAAAATTTTAATCATATAAACGAACGCTCCATTGGTTGCGCATCCGTTTGCACGAGGCTATGTAGAAACGGGTATGACGTCATATCACATTTCTTTTAGAAACAAAAGAGAAAATGGCCGCTTTTTGCTTTCATAACGTAGCTTGCGTGGTAGTATGTTAGCATGAGATAACATTTCTTATTGAGAATTCTATAACGAAGAAACAAAGAGGTCCGTTCGCTGGAAGAGCATACAATAATTATAGCACTGAGGTCATTGAGTTATATTTAAACCGAATACAATTAAAGCGAGAAGCTTGGTGATGCTCTGGTAGTGTATGCTGTCCAACAGCCGCGACACAACTGAGGTCACAGGGCTCGATTCTGAGGGATCTTCCTTTTAACGCTTAAAAATTTCTTTTTGTTTTGTGTCGATTTAAATTCATGTCACTTCTGAAGCGTATGAAGGAGTAGGTGGTGAAGGTGGATGTTATCTCATGCCCTCGCCTGCGTCTCCGGGGTTTAGATAGCACTTATTTCTTTTGACGAAACTTTTAGGTTAAAAGTAGTCACCAGCTGTAGCGAAAAAAAAAGTATGCTAATAGATTTGCGAAAAATAAGGCAGATTGTATACACAGGCGAAATGACCTGAAGGCGTCATGATATTAAATTCCTTTTTTTTTTTTTATTGCCTCATTTTCAAAAACATTTCCAGCCCCACTATCGTTTTTCAAAATTAAGTGTAAATTTTGAGAAGCTGGAAAAGTTGTTCAACAACTTTTCTAACTTAGTGAGATTCATTTATATTTAGGATTTTAGTTACCGGCGACTTGACATTCAAGTATAAATGTTGTATAAGAATAGACTAACGCGGTAATTATGACGCATAGTGCTCTCAAGCGATAAGATCCTAATCACCCATTTAGGCGTCACTATTAAATTATGAATGCATGTAGACAACGTGGAAAAAAAAGGAAACTCTTATCTATTGGTTGATTCTTGTGTCTATCGCTTTTTAATAATTGAAAGTTTGACCTACATCTTTTCACGGCTTTTAAGTGTTCTTCCTGAAGGTGAAAATAGGAATTTTCTGCAAAAATGATATTTCGCGTTTTTCGATATTATATGCGCCGTACTAAGGCCTCTTAAAAGAAATTCCCGGCCGGCTAATTCTGAGAAGTGGTAATCATACGAAAAGGTTCTAAATTTTCCATCGCTTTTGAATGAATTTGTCCTCCACGAGAGGTTCTCTGACTTTGCCTGTATAGCCGTTTTCCATCAGGAAGTACTGATGTCTCGTAATGTTTTCCATGCTTTCTTTCTTAAAACGAAATTAGTATTTCAAGGCAAAACGAACTCTCGTTTGTCTATTTGTTAGTTGGACTAAGTACGTTGGTTCAGATTTTATCAGTTCATAACCAGGACAACTCGAAATCGTTTTCCATTCTTTTTACAATAAATTGATATTAAAGTTAGACTGGCTTACAGTTCGACGCAAGCGTGACTATAGCCGGACGACTGACGTCAGTCATGTTTATCAACAGACCTTTTCGATTCCAAATGCCGCAGAGTCTTCAAACCAAGACACCGTTATTTCAACCCCCAATCAAGGAAATTAATACCAGCCTCATTGGATTAGTAATAGTAATAGAACTGAGTGGAGTCCAATTAGGTCTGTAATCATCCAAGCACTCAGTCCTATTATCAATTAATCATACCCATGACATCACTGCAAACTGGCATTGTCCGATTACAACTTTATTGTTGTCATAGTGATTGTATTAAATTATGTGATTGATTCATTTAGCCTTAGCTTTAAATGTGATTGGCTCGTGAAACTGTCCGATTACAACTCTCGGTCGTAGCACACGGACCTCGCTGCGCTCGGACCAAATATTTTCCCATCCGGCCCTCCCACTTAGTCAATAGATTACATATGAACCAATCGTGTACATTTGAGAAAATTGCAATAGTTATCTGATTAAGGGAGTACGTACACGTGCGAGTATGATTTGAAATTTCGAGAACGATTACCCCTGTACAACACCAAGTCCAATTAATGATAAATCGCCTCAATAACAAAATTCGAGCCTAAAATTAAAGTATATGTGAACTTTACTATACTAAAAACGTCCGATGTTTTCTATCAGTTTGAAACTACAGTTAACTCTCTCTTAACGACCACTCTCTTAAGCGATCACTTCCCGTAAGCGACCAGTTTTTAAATAACGGATTTTTTTAATACGACCGTACGGCCCCGCTGACGCAATCCTACAGAAAATAGAATCGCAAGGTGACGTGGGCGGAGCCGGACGGGTTGACGTGAGCCGGTCCGGAAAAAGCCATCCGGCCCCGCTCGAGTTCAAGCGACCTCGCACTGCACGACTGTTCTTGTAGTTTCTGGTCATATTATAAAATACTTATTGACTGAATTAGGTCGGGCCGGACGGGAAAATATTTGGCTCTCGGTCATGGCGCACGGACCTCGCTGCGCTCGTTCCGTACGCCATGACCTCGAGCCAAGTATTTTCCCGTCCGGCCCTCCCACTCAGTCAATAAGTGCATAGTTTTTCAGTTAAATACTGTTTCAAATTGATTTTTCTATTAAGCGACCACCTCCCTAAAAAGACCAATTTTCCTGCACCAAGGGTGGTTGCTTAATAGAGATTTGACTAGTAGAAAAACAGTAAAAAAAACTCGATCTCACCTGATTGACGCGCGCGAAACATAGATATCCAATTACAGCCAACCAATTACAAACAGATGTAATTGGACACCCACGTGACCACATGTCATACCAAAAAATTGCCCCCTGACAGGAGACATTTGCTCCGGGCGTGCGCGTTACTAAAATGAACTATTGTCCATGCGCAGTTGAGCTCGAACGGCCTGGGCGCTAGTCCGCGCAAGTCACCAATAGAAGCCAACATGGGCTCAGTCGAAGCATATTGCAATGAAAAAACCGCAAAATGACGGGATTGTTTTCGCTCCAACTAAATCATATTTCCCACCAAAATGCTTACGAGATCCCAGTCTCTTCAAAACCGAGTGTGGATGTTGACATTACGCCTATTAAAATGAGTTATACCGCTAAAAGCCATGACCGCGCGGTTGAACTCCATACAAGCCATACAAGCCTTTACGTGACATTGGTTTTTCTTCAAGGTAAAAAAAAGGGACTTTATTTTTAAGTTATTAAAATATTTTAACGTTTCCAGATAGAATAATAAACAAATTACTGGAATCCGAGTGTGGATTTCCGAAATATAATTCATAAATGGGCAAAATTTTGATTTTCCCTTCAAAAAATTGCATTTTCATTCTGATTTTAAGGGTCAAATTGGAGATCTGGGGACGAGTTAAAAAATTAGAGGCAAATGTCATCCAATTTTTTTGCCATGATTACGTAAGTAATAAGCACGCGGTTGACCAATCACGATCGAGAATTTTGTTACTGATTCGATAAACGACGCAAGCATAATTACAAGGATAGGGACAGAAAGGTAGGAAGGTAAGTCTTCACAAGCCCAATGCCAGAGCTTAACACGGTTTATGTAGCATGAAACGACTGAGAGTATTACTACTCCCCCCTGGATGGGATGCTAGTCCATTGCAGGTTACCCCCAGCATTATAATGCCAGTACCCATTTATACACCTGGGTGAAGAAAGACAGTGTGGAGCAAAGTTTTTTGTCTAAGGAAACAACACGACGAAAGAGACCAGACCCGAACCACCGACCTTCAGGCTGAAAGTCCGACGCGCTAACCACTAGACCACCGCGCCTCCACAGGAAACCTACCTGTTAACGAAAGCATACGCGCACGTGTAAAGCCGAGCACGAGAAAGGGAAATCTTCTTTTTTTTCTCGGCTTGCGCTTATGCTTGCGTCATTGCTTCAGTCCAATGTAAACTGGATAACGCAAGGACAAGAAAATTGAACAGCATCCGCCACAGTTATACCAATGTCACTAGAGTTGACGCGTACAGGTAGCTTTTACGCGTGGCACAGCGCGCGTATCTTTTTCTCCCTGTTGATAATTGTGGAAAGTTATTGACAGCCGTTCTTTGTTTATAGTTTTACTTTTTTGCTTTTTGTTTCTTTCGTTTTTGTTTAGTTATGGGTTCCCTGCGAACGGAATGCGACGTTATCCGGCCAGTCTGCTATGATGAGGCGAAACATCTCGCCTCAGTCGCTAATAACGTTTCCTGATTGAATTGTTGAGCCCACTGGACAAAACACGGTAACTTCTAACTACAAAACTCTCGTGCTCTCAAGTCCGGGACAAATTAAACGCGAGAGTAAAACGAAAACTTTCGACGACTCTTATGAAAAATTTGAGGAGGGCTTTCTCCGTGGACGAGAGTTGCCGCGGAGATTGCACAAGAGTTTGAGGCCAAACGAATGCGTGAGTCTGAACTCTCGGCAACTGTCGGAAACTCTCGGCAATTAACTCTCGCTCTCGTTTGTCCATTTTTTCTCAACTCACCTATATATTTTTTCCTATATTTTAGTTGGGAGGTATAACTTAACACTTAATGACTGGCATCAAGGGAAACAGTGAGTTTTGTTTTCCCTCCCTCGACCCTCAAACATTAAGGGTATCGGGGGAAACAAAGCTCACTATTGGGGCCAGTCATTAAGTGCTTATAGTTATTATCCCCTCCGGGCATACCCCAGGGATTTGTGAGGTCCTATTTCCCGGGCAAAGCACAGCAGCAGGTTGCTGACCACCAACGTCGTGCATCCAATCATACAAACAACGTCTTTATACGTTCTGATTTATTCACTGCAATGATCGGTTACAACTTCATTTTCAGTGAGTGCTGATGTTGCAAAAAAAAAAACCACAGCAACACTGCTACTTTAAAAAAAATTAATACCACAAAGTCTGGTTTTCATCGGCAGCCAGTGGTATTTAAAGTGCGAAGTCACAATTTTTTTATCAAGCCTCAAAATCCCATCTTTTGATAAAGATTTCTGCATGATTTTGATAAAAATAGAATTTCAAGTGTTGCCTATAAGATATTCATGTAATATAAATCTTCTTGACGCCAACATTTGTAAAACATTCAATATGAATTGCTGTTTATAATGAAAAGAAAACAATCAGTAAATAACAAACAGTATATAACATTTGATTGTAACCATTCTAAATTTAACGATCAAAATGGTCTTTAACTTTAACCTACGAAGTACAAGAATTTTTTTGTGAAATAGTTCATTTTAATATAGTAAATGACAAACAAAGCAATATTTGTCTAAAAAAAAATTCGTGCAGAGGGTGTTTCACCCGAAAAAACAAATTCTGCACAAGCAATGACCGAAAAAAAAATTCGTGCAACCTGAACATTTCCTACCCCCCTTCCCCCCTTCCCCCCTCCCCCCCTTCCCCCCTTCCCCCCTCCCCCCCTTCCCCCCTCCCCCCCCCCCCCTTCCCCCCTCCCCCCCTTCCCCCCTCATTCAATTTGTACAGTGTTTCACTTCAGCGGTGTTTAATAAATCGGGGTTAAAATTTCTGAAATTAAAATATTCGGATATCTTCATAAGATTAGAGTGATTATATGTCTTTAAGCGATCACTCCCGTAAACGACCACGATCACTTCCGGACCTACGAACTGGACTTTTTCTGTGTGTTTTTTTTAGCTCTTGTAAGTAAGATTTGTTCGTCTTACAGCAGTTGGTTGAAGAACGTTTTAATAGAAGAAAAAAACCTCAATCTTGTCGATGGTTCATTGTAGATTTACGCTTTTATCAGAAATTTGGGCACATAATATCTTCGGCATCTCTTGCAACTCCGGGGTGACTGGGAGATCGTCGTATCCGGTTAAGGGGTTAAAATTCATGATTTGGGACCACTAAAAGCATTTGAATCGAAGATGACCACTGCCAGAGTTATTTTGATAACTTTTAGGGTCAGTCTTTATGTGATCCAAATCCGAATACGGAAGTAAATCATTGACAGTTTATGCTATGCGATTAGTCCTGGCCTTACTTAGGAGACACAGCTGTCCATAGCTGACACTGATATCATAGATGAAAAAATGCGTGAGAGGAAGTCTGAACGAAATATAGGAAATATAGCAAGCTAAGTAAATCAGCCTTCTCTATGAAATCTATAACGATACGGACAGTCTGAGTCGAAAAACTCTGCTATAACTAATCAGCGAGTTTGAATGGACTTTCAATAAGAAACTCCACTCCACTCGGATATCTTTTTTATGAATGACAAATTTGGCCGCATACACACATACAAACACCTCCCCGCTTGGGTGGTATATATATGGACTTCGAATGTCAACTCACTCACGTGATGTGTCGTACTGTATATGTACCTCGTCCTAATACGCAAAAAAGACTTTGAGCCATCGGCAATGTGATGGTTAATTTGACAGGGTTCCGCCCAATTCCCCCTTATATATCTCGCCAAAAAAGGCACGAGGAGCATACAATTTTTTGTCTCTAACATTTTCAGTTGCTCCCTCCCGCCTTATTCATTCTGCCGCTCCCCCCGACCGGTACTTTCTCGAACTGTAAACGCTTTGTTTGTGTGCCTTTGAGGCGGTGTAACAGACAACGATAAACAAAAGGACGCGTTTATTTTAATAAGCACTTCACCCGTCTATGCCATGTATGGAAATCTGCCGAGTCACAGGGCTGCGGCCACCAAGTTCACTTGATTGACATTATACTTACAAGTAAATAAGAAGCAAAGGACCGCGAACGAATATGCTGCCGGTGTACGTAGGATCTGTGACAGATCTAGTCAGCCAAAAATAGACATTATACTTACAACTCTAAATTAAACATCTCTCTGTATGAAATACAAATACGACCAAATACACCTGTACCTCCATACAATTGCCGAATACGGAAGTAAATCATTGACATTGGAAGACCCAGCTGTCCATAGCTTAAACTGATATCATAGATAAAAATAGAGCGTGTTTTATTAAATGCGTGAGAGGAAGTCTTAACGACATATAAGAAACACAATAAGCTATGCAAATCAGAGCCTTGTCTTCTCTGTGAAAATCCTGTGTAAGTCCCGCATACTCACACGCCTCCCCGCTCGGATGGCATATATAGACTTTGAATGCCAACTCACTCACGTGATGTGTCGTGCTGTACATGTACTTTGTCCTAATACTCAAAGATGACTACCATCGGCAATGTGATGATTAATTTGACAGTACGTTGTTTGAGTGAAAGGAACAAATTATATATTTACTTAAAGAACTAAAGCTGTTGACGTCGATGGGTTTATGTTCTTATGTGGGTGGATAAGGGTTGTTATCGAGGATCTTATTTCCTCGAGAATATGACCAAAGATTTTATGATCAGTGGATAAACGAAACAGAAATTAGCGAAAGTTATTTAGATTAATTATGAATGCAGAACATGGGGCCTTGAGTGCAGTTTGTCGCGTCTGGGTAAAATAATAAAATATTAAAATTGTTGACAAAAAATAAAAGATGAAACTAGCGACGCGATGAATGCACGTAAAAATAACTCCCACCCATTTCGAGTTTACTGTCACTTTGTGAACAATTGAAGATGCATTTTTTTCATTTAGTATTTGTTTTATTGGGAACGCAATTTTTTTTGCTGTTCAGATTTAATTTCCACTTGTCAAGCTGATTGTTGCCAACAAATAAATAAGACGGAACTTTAATACATAAATGAATACGTAGTTATCTTATACTGAAAAACTTGAATTTCAATATTTTAAAATATTACGGCATATCTCTTAGTAAAAAAAAGCGCGCGAAATTACATCCCGCACCTGCCGACAAACTAATCCCGTGTGAAGGTAACTATAGCAACGCCTGATGGGTGGAATATAAAAACGCCAGCAAGCGCAGCCCTAGCCCTATTTGGGGCCAATTCAAAGGAATTCTGCCGTTAAATTAAAAGCAGTGTTAGAACGCGCGTTGTAACGCCTTCTTCGTAGCTACTTTTAGCTTTGATTAATTATACTTAAAAAGCATTTGAGAGGTCGTTAAACATTTTTACAGTTTTAAACTTCTTACAATCAACTGCGTAGCTCGAGTGTGTTTCCCACGTGCTTTTTAACTCTCGCCCTCGCAGATCACGAACTTTCTTCTGATTGGTGGAATTTCTCGACGTGATGACCTGTGTTACGTCATCTAATCACACATTCAGGGATTTGGGTGACGTTTTGACTCAAACAACTGGACTCAAACCGTAGTCCCTCGAAGTTCGATAATAGTGTACACGAAACTCAATTCCCGCAGCCATCCTTGAAATTTATTCCGCCATCAAACGCATTTCCTCTCTCTCAAGGAAGTTTGTTCAGTATAGGCAAGGCAATCGGACTACCGGTGAAGAAGAGAACGCTTGTGAAATTTTCTTCTCTATACGGCCGTTCGATGCAAGTTGGCGAGGTCCGACCTGCGAGAGCAGAGGATTTTGAGCATTTTCGTCGGTTGGCAGAAAGCGTGGATGGGTGGAATCTACAGTATGATAAACAGGGAACGAAAGTTTTTTGCAAAGTCAAAGATGGCTCTACGGTCAGACTCATAAAGGTAAAAAATATTTTGTCAACGAAAGCTAATTTGGACAGCGTAACCTCAGAGTGTTAATTTGAGTAGTTATTCTGAAAGATATGTGGGACGAGGACTAAGTTTGCTGAGAATTTTCCCGTTTCGTGGCGAGACTTGCGAGAAGAATTATCGTGAAGACATATCTGTGGACTTGTGGTTGAGATAACGGGCGGAATATTTTTATTCGTAGTTTTGCCACAGGAAAGCTTCTGGAGCATATTTTTCCTCGACGAGTCTGGGCAAAAATTAATTTAAGATCTTTGCTTTGTTCAAGTAATGTTTTTGAAATAATCGTTGTTAAATAACTTTTAGTTAAATAACCTTTAAGTGGTAAAATTTGTTTCACACTTTTGTAAAGCGTTCTGATCAATATGAGCTTAAGCTTATATGAAGTTCGGTTTGGCGTGGTCGAGACTTCATCGATCGAAATAAGCTTAAGCTTACGTTTGCGAAATAACGGTGATTTGAAATGGTCATTCATTTCCTTTAATACCTTGTTAGTTGAAAATTCTTTTCATACTTTCTCGAATCAAATTTGTTAACTGAAAAATAATTCCGAGAGTGAAATGCAGCGCGTTATATACCATATTTCGGAGTCAACATGAAATATTCCACCGTTTGGTGACTTTCATTTGGTATTGAGAAATATGGCTTGAGTCTCGTGCGGCGTTACACAATAAAATAACAAAATATCGCTTTCATGTCGTGAGTTAAGTAAACTCTTTTGAACTTCCTTCCTTCAATGGCGAAAATTTGTTTTTACAACCGTTAAAGTGAATACATTTCGTAAAAGTTTACTGAAGAATTTCATTTTGTTTTGATCGACATTGAAATTTATGCAAAATGGGAAATATACATTCGTTCGATGTAGCATTCGAAATTCTGTTCATTTCTCACAATAGGATATGAAAAGAATCTTTTCTTAAGTAACAAATTTTATCACATTTTTTGTTTTTATTATCTGGCTGTTGATATACGTGATGTATTGGCTCAGATTTAAAGCAGTATGCTGGATTTTTTATCCATCGCACTGGTCAATATTTATTTTATCAATTAACTCACGGCTTCAACCTTTAAACTGGTATCTGCCGTTTGCGGTCCTTACAATAAAATTGTAATAATTTATAGCTTTATATTTGTCAGTAGGAGGAATCGTAGTTTGGGTGATAATGAATCCACTGTGACAACCCAAAACTATTGTCATACATGACTTATTGACTATTGGGAAATAACCTCATCTCCCCTTGCTGCTAATATATCCAAGGAATATTAATAAATTGTTTTTCTTTTTTTACTTATTTCTCTACTCAATGATGTTTTATTTGTTGCTATATACATTTATTTTTTTATCAGTTTTTTAAATCAGTCATGGGACACTGTCCTGGCTGAAATATCGTGTTTTCATGATCATGGCCAAGAGCTTGGTTTAAGCTTACTTTATTATCTTGAAATTGGAAGAAACCATCACTAAAAGTGATAGAAGCAGAGAAATATGAACTAAACAGACAAAATAACGGCTAGAAAAGTCTTCACAAGAATATGATTGAATGGCAAGTTTGATTTATTGACAGGCAGTCAATACATGTAAATCAAATTTCATAAACTGTAATCCACTTCAAACTTTGCAATCCTGCACTTTATCTCCAAACCACTGCTTCTGTTTTGCTCTCTAAAAATTTTTTATCCAACTCAGTTGTATATGTTGTGGCATTTGGCGATATAACTTGGAAATAAGCTAAGCGAAATTTTGCTTTTTTCCCGGGACAGTGCCCCTTTAAATCTTGTCATCAGTTAAGTCTTGAGTTTCATCCATTTCATCCATTGCAGTACATGTATAATATTCCTCCTGGAGTAGGTCACTGAAAATAAATTCCTTTAAAGCTATTATATATTAGCTTCCAGGACCACAGTTAAACAAATTCATCATACAACTGGTATAACTGTAAAAATGTAAAAGTTATCTGCTAAAAATATTACAAAACAGCAGTCGGAGTGAACTGTACTCAAGCCATATCGAAAGCTCAAAGTACAGTGTATGACCATTGTTGTTAATTGAGGTAGAGCCATTGGTAAAATTTAAATAACTCTTCATTTTGTATAACATTGTTCAAGAGAAACCCCTTTAAAGCTTTCTGTTCAAGATAAGATGTTTGAGACAGTCAGTGTTTGAGGTTGCAGAAGTAGATAATTTGTACATAAAGGTTTAAACGTACATGCAGATGTTTCTTTCAGTCTGTCTTGTGTGCTTTTAATTGGCAGTACAATCAAACTTGTATTACTGAATGGCTAACTGCTTTAGTGATTTTACACGCTTGCTTTATGAGAAAACCTCGACAACCTACAGCGCACATGTATACATACATTTTTCAGAAAGCTTAACAAATGCAGAATTGCTCACTGAGCTGTATCTTTGTAAATTTTGGAAAAAGAACTCCCTGAGAAATTTTAAAGAAAGAAGCCAGATTCACCACTAAGCCTAAATCTGGTCTGTTCCCACGTCCCAATAATAAATTTATTAGACCAAACAGCATTTCGCAATTTAGTCTGATTAGGCATCAGAAAACACCCGGGGTGTTTTGATGTAACAATCTACAGTATTGACAGATCTGGCAAGAGGTTTGATATAAAATAATTACAATGACCACATAATTTGTCTGGAATTTTAATTTTAAGGAAACTGGGGCCAAAACTGCAGTTTCATCACATTGCAAAGTTGTAAGAATTTTCGAGTTTATATTTGGTCCTCATTTGAAGGCAGCATTTTCCCATTTCAATTCATTGTTACATACATACATACATACATACATACATACACACACACATACATACATACATACATACATACATACATACATACATACATACATACATACATTGTACATACATACAAACATACATACATACATACAAACATACTGACACATTTTATTAGCTCATCCCTGTTGAGGCTTTTCAGAGCTTTTTACAGTGCAAGCATTGCATTAATTTCCAAACATGTTTAGGAAACCAAAAAAAGATACCAAGGACACATCGAAACATGCAATGAAGGAAGTCTAAGTGGGCAAATATTCAGACTTCTTCATCAAATTTTCTTGGTTAAGATGCAAGATGCGATTGCTCACCACCAAAAGCAAGTGCACTTCCTTCATTGGAAGATCTTGATGTTAACTTGTGCCTTTTTGACTTTTTTGCCAAAGAAAACAGGCAAGATTTTCGCTTATGTTTCCCCAAAGACATTAACAATATTATAAATACTTTATGAGCTAACTTAAGATGACCAGAGAAATGAACATGTAAAAAAACTTTAAACTGCAGAAACAAATTGATTGTATGCGGTCTTTCACATGTGAAGAAATCTAACACCAGTAGATTGTGAATTCATATTGTGCATGACCAAACATGTCACAGCTTGGGGTGAATTGTATTATATATAAGTAATGACAGAATTAAACTTCTCAATAGTCAATAAGTGGTCTTTGAGTATTTAAAATTCTTTTTCCTGCCTATATCTTGAAAACCATATTAAAGCGCTTTCCTTTTCCTTTTTTTTTTAGAAAGAAAGATCTCTGACATTTCAATTAAATTAGTTTAAAATATTATTTTGCTATTTGGCCAAGTGACTTTCAGAACTGCACCAACAAATGTACAAAATTTGTACTCACCCAAGAACATTTGATACTTGCCTTGGCAAGTACTAATTTCCATCCTTGCATGGCATTGCATTAGTGTAAATGTGAGTGGGTGCATGACTGCTAATACAGGTTTCACTTCTGGTTGTTATGTTTGTATTGCAACTCATCCAAAGTTATAACTTCTTTTCAGGTTGTGGCCAAATTTAGTGATGTTTCTTGCTCGTTGATGTATGATGTTCTCCATGATGGAGATTACAGAACATGCTGGGATGATAACATGGTGGAGTGTTATGAGATTTGCCAGCTGGACCGATATAATGATATAGGATATTATTCTAGTAAGTCAGCATGTGTCACTAAGAAATGTAGAGAAAGTGGGATTTTCAGACAGAACTTGATAAGTCTCTTGAATCCCTGGAGGCAAATCCTGTGTCTCCCCATAAATACAAAATTGCAGACACCCCTGTAAAGCGGACACCTCCCTAAGGCGAACATCAGTGGTTTGCTGGTTCCGACCAAATTTCACTCATTTGTCCGCAGAGTTGGAAACTTAATTTTGACAACACTCGCCATTTGGGTGAGTGACTTTTAGAACTGCACCCAGGGGTACAATTTGTACACGCCCAAGACGATTTGACACTCAACTGTGCGAGTGCTAATTTCCATCCCTGTATAAGATGGCTTAGAGAGGGATCACGCTCTGTAGTGATATTTGATCTGTACTGAAAGGGTTCATCAGTCAAAGTGGTGGTAGACTGTGTAGACATGGTTGCAACAATAAAGCAAGGGTCATTGGACACTGCTATCAGCATTTGTAAGTGGGAAGTTGTGTGGCCCAAGGTCATTTGGCTTTTGTTATAAGAATTTGTTTCCCAACTTCGTCACTCGTGTAGCCACCACCATGCACTAGCAACACGACAAAATAGCATCACCTGTGCAAGCAAACTACATGCAGTATCACACCTGTTAATTTACATATGTATTGGTATATATATGTGTTGGAAGCTGGTGGCCGCAAAATTCCAGTTGGCTAATTCGTGCTAGGCGGTAAGCATAGAAAATTCCCGCGTGAATTTAGCCATGTGTAAAAGTGCGCGCCAGTTTCTGTTTTATGAATGTATTGACAGTTGACATAATTTGATTACCCGGAAATTGGTCGGCACAATGCGAATAGCCCGGTTGTTATACTGTAGCAGGCGTTCTTTCCCTTCTCCCCCTCTCCTTTTTCGCACCCCTCTCCCTCCCCGTTTTTGCCTGCCACGCAGGCAATTGGTATAGTGCAAGAGCTTTTTTACAGCTGAAAACTAATCTGAACCTCATTCTCACCCAAACTCACCTTCCAATCTGAACCTACATGTAAGGTGTTTCTTTGGTTAAGTACATGAACATGTACATGTACATACATGTATGTACACCTGTAATCAGTGTAACTAACTTGATGCATTTCTCTGTTTCAGTCAAGTGTCCAACTCCAATGAGAAACAGAGATTTTGTGACGCAGAGATCATGGTATTGGAAAGATGATGATTTCATTATTTTTAACCACACTGTACATCACAAGGTACATATGTAACAAAATTGTACATTCTTGTATACAAAATGTTAGTGATCATATGGGTTGTGACAGTAATCATAAGGAAGGTTTATTTGGCTCCTGTACACCTCCAAATGGGTTTCCGAAATGAAAATGACGGAGGTGCTTATCGTACCTTTTAGGGGCCAAAATTTGTAGATTGGTACCGCTTAGGGTGCTGAAATCTAACCATGGTTAGAATTATTGCAGTACCTTTTAGGGTGTTGAGCTGAAAAAATATGACAGATTTATATATTATGTCTTGTGTTGTATAAAATTGGTACCTCTTAGGGGTAAAATATTATTTGAGTTGTGCCCATCAAATGAGATTCTGGTACCTTTTAGGGTGTTTTTTGAAATTTTCCAACGAGCACATCCCCCCCCCCCCCCCCCCCCCCCCCCACCTCCTTTTGATGCGTATCCACCTTAAAATAATAAAATTTAGTCTCTGCTAAGCATGTGTTCCTCAGTGGTCAAGTGGTTTAGTGTCAGGAATTGGAGTCGGGAGGTGCGAGTTCAAGTCCAGCTTGGGACCTTCTTTTTTTCTCATTTCTTTTTTCTTTCTTCTTTGGACTGGACATTCTGAAAGTGATGTACTGTTTTTTTGTAGCTTACTGCCTTTAGAAGGCGTAAGCTACATTGTACTATGTTGTCCGTCTGAGTGAGTGAGTGAGTGAATGAGTGAGTGTAACAATAGAATCCGAGCCCACAACGAACTCTGCCGATTTCGATCCGATATTTCCCGATCTTAGCTCCTTTTTTTCTTGGAATCTCGTCGGTTGTTCAAAGTTTGTCGAGGATAGCTTCGCAACCTCGTCGGTTGTTCAACGTTTGTCGAGGATAGCTTCGAATGTCCCCGAATGTTCACTCAGAGAAGACTATCAGATTTCTAACAAATATGGCCGCTCGTGAACTCCACGCTTCCATTTTGCAGACGTTCATTTTGCATAATCGGAGTGAAAGCACGCCTTTTAAGACTTCGAAATGGAAAGAAAAAGTCCTTTTAATTAGAAGATTTTTATGCCTTTGTAGTGGTGGTTTGAGGGCTGAAAGTGATGAAATTTGTCACAAGTGAAGACATATCTTCTTTCAGAATTTATACTCGAAGCTGCAGACTTTTCTAAGAATTTTCAAGCTTTCCTGGAAAACTACGGTAAAGAAAGTCACATTTTTTAATGTCCATTTACTTTGTAAGAAACATTTCATAGACTGTTTCTTTGTCTTATTAGTGGCTTTTGAGAAATATTTAGAAAACTTGACCACATTTGGTCAAGCGAGAAATTCGCCAGAAGCTGAACAAATTTGCGTGGCCGACAGTTTCCTTGATGCGATAATTTGACGCGTTTTGCTCTTGAGACTAAACTAGTAGATATTTGAATAAAACTTTCAACTGAGAGAATTTGTTTCCTGTGTTTGTTATTTTAAGACAAATAGTGAGAAGAAGCTTCCAATTTGATACATGTACTTAACCCTATTCGGCCTGGGGGGGTGCACAAAGTGCCCTCGCTAACTTTCAACATTCATAACTTCTTTAATATGTATTCAAACGCCATCAAACTTTGTGACTTTTCCTAAAATTTATCTGGCAACAATTTCATATCACAATTTTTTGATCACGTGACTTGGCAACAAGATTTTGACATCCATGTTTTTGGAAATTTGCATATTTATACCTTTGAATGAAGAAAAACAATGTGTATTGGTATAACTTTTGTATTTTTACGTCATTTAGCGTTTATTTATTGGTTTTAATTAATTTTGCATCAATTTGGACGGTTTTTAAGAGGTTTTAAAAAAATTCAGAAATCCAAGATGGCGGATCCAAGATGGCGGCCGTATAACTAATTACCTAATAACTACGTCATATGACGTCATCGTTCCATTGTGCAGACCGCAAAGGAGACAGTTTTGGACGTACTATGTACCCTCTAGGTTTCATTGTCATAGCCTTAATGTTCTTGAAGGCCGAATAGGGTTAAAGGCAAATTGCGATCAAACTTGTTCGAGTGTTTTCTTCATGAAGCCGATAATCACGGTAGCGCTTTAATTTCTGAAATAAAGTTTGCTTTCAAGATATTTTTGATTCGCGAAAACATTATGCGAATCATCTTTACGAATAAGAATGACAGTAGATATAATAAAGCAGGTTGCTGAATTTAAATATTATTTTGTGATGTTTATAAGCTTAATAGAATTCACCCGCACTGCAATTAGGATAAATAAATCGCCAAGCCTTCCGGAAGCAAAAAATCACTGAATTCTGATAAGCGTTTAACTCTTTTATTCAAGGAAAAGACATTTTCATTCAAGGAAAGAGTTTCATTAAAACGTTTTGACCTTTAGAACAAATCTTTTGGATTAACAGCGCGCGATCGAATTACATTTCACACTAAATTTGCATATATGAAAGAATTGTATTTGCGACAAGAAAGAAACTGTGAAGCCTGGAAAAATCTAATACATGGCAAAATCAAAGCAGTTATTTAAGGAACTAGCTTTATAGAAAAATTTCATTTCGATTCAGTCTTGAAATCAAACGGGGGGGGGGGATTCATGATGCGTCACGCAATATTTATTTTTAAAACGTTTCACCAATTTATAGCACTCGTCACCACAGTTTTGAAAATTATAAAAACAGAATCTACTGAATGCCATTACATGTATTACATTACATTTTTTCATTACCTGTAAATTTAGGGCTTCCAAAATTTATTGGAAATCCGGGCAGTAGAGGGGGGTCTCTGGGCTTGGAAATCAAATCCAGGCGGCAGGGGGGGGGTGAGGGGTGGGGCTAGCGGGCCAGGAAATCCTACGATAATCTAAGTAATAACAGGCGCAGTAAGCTACATGCAGTCATAGACTGCCTATTTTTTTGCATTCGTCAAAAATCCTTACGTTTAATTTAAAAAAATGTTTGAACCGTGTCAGTGTGAAAACATAAGCTTACCGCAATATTGCGTTACACGTTAGCATTTCTTATTCACGGGTCGGCTCTTCTGCTTGGCTTTTCTTTTCTTTTTTCTTTCTTCTTTGGACTGGACATTCTAAAAGTGATGTACTGTTTTTTTTTTGCGTTTGACAAAAATCCTTACATTTAATTTAAAAAAAAATTTCTTATTCACGGGTTGGCTCTTAGGAGCCTTTGATTTGTATAATTATTATATATATATTCAATTTTTTTTAATATTTTCCGTATTATTCGTGACGATGATTTTCTTTGCTTTTGTCATAGGATGTTCCGTTAAAGAAAGGATTTATCCGTGGATCATCAATTCTTAGTGGATATTATGTAGAAAAGAAGGGTGATGGATGTTCCCTTACCTACGTGTCTCAAGTGGATTTGAAAGGTAAAACAGCATGATTTGGCGGCACAACCAGGGTCTTCAATAACCTTGTAGGTGTCAAACTTTATGGGAATTTCAGATAAAAAAAAAACAATTTAAGCTCCAAAGTATACTTAATGGTTCTCTTTGACTGATCGTGGGGTTTAATGTCAATATCTCAATAACTGGCTTGAATGTGAAGTGTTCAGTTTTCAGTTTAAATAACCTGATGACCACCATGTTTTCTTTATGGTAATCTGTGACATTACTGTGTTGTCAGACATCTAAATATAGAGTCTACGGAAGAAGATTGCAGTAGAACTGTAAATGATTAAGCTGGAATATGTATAAGAAGCATGTATTTATCTCCAAATTCATGCAATGTTGAATTGAGAAGAAATACATGTATTTAAAATGCAGGACAATGCACTGACGCATCAAGCTTTGGAAAAAAACAACATGGTGGCGTGTAGAAATTTAAAAGCAAGAAAGGCAGATGAAACAAAATGCCTAGTATTCAAACCAGTTAAGAAAGAAAATATTGATGCCCTTTCCAACAAAAAAGCATGCAAGTAATTTTTTGTTTTCAACTCATACGAGTCATACAAGTGGTGAAAATTTCAGTGGACAATTTGTAAATCAATGACAGTTGATGTCACTAAAATCTAACTAAAAGTTAAAAAAGTTCTTTATTTCCCTCACTACCTGTCTCCTACATGTACAGTATAGTTCTCAACATTGTTTGTTGGAGGGGGCAGGGGGAATATACACAACGTATGTGAACATCATGATTATGTGGGTGACTTCTCTCTAAAGCTTCATTTTTTCCCTTCTAATTCTTGTTTTCATTTCTTTATACATGTAGGACATTTGCCTAAGTGGTTAGTTAACCGGGCTTCTACAAAGATTGCTCCCAAGGTAGGCATTTGTGATGTAATCTTGTTCTTAATAGTCATTTTTCAAAACAGCATCATGTTTTAAATGAAATAAAAAAACAGGATCCATTAATAGATTCACCATATTGATTTTACAAATTTGCAGTTTAATTCTGTAGAAATTGAAAGCTTCAATAAAAATTAAAAATTTAATTGCAATAGACCTTTCCCGCATTCCTGTAAAGAAAGGCACCAACTCGAGGCTGGGGTGGACAAAATACAGTGATTTGTATTTGTAGGGAATATATTTATAGACATTATCCAAGGGGAAGTGAGTTGAAAACTCATCCACAAATTGAATCAT
Source organism: Dendrophyllia cribrosa (assembly GCA_024195265.1). Classification (NCBI taxonomy): domain Eukaryota; kingdom Metazoa; phylum Cnidaria; class Anthozoa; order Scleractinia; family Dendrophylliidae; genus Dendrophyllia; species Dendrophyllia cribrosa. The sequence goes on along the minus strand of JAJLRJ010000005.1, from coordinate 27,896,499 downwards.
TCAACTACATGTAAAAGTAAATATATCTTATTGACCGAGCGCAAGGGCCGTACTCAGAGAATATTGGCCCGAGGTCTTGACAGTACAGAGCGAGCGTAGGGAGGTCCGTACAGAAAAGACCCGAGGGCCGATATTCTCCCAGTACGGTCCCGAGCAAGCTTGGTTAATAAGAGATTTATTACCTGACTCCTGCCAGCAGGAGGATCGCGCGGGATCATGCGAGTCAATGCCCGGTCCAATACTTAGAGAATATTGGACTGGCAATCAAGCATTCTGATTGGTTGATTTTAGTTATTGGCTCTCTGACTGTCTTAGTCGTGTAATAATAGTAATTATTAAACACATTGGAACTAAGGTTTGAGTGGAAGAACTAGAAAACATGATGTTTCCTTCTGACGTGATACAGTGCAGCTCAGAGATAAGCAAACTCCAGAGACGCAAACCATGCACATGTTTAACGCATATGTGCAATTGAAGGGCCGAGAGCATGTCCAGCCTATATGACTTTTTAGGACTTTTTTTTATTTTTTCTCGCTCAGAATAGCCTCATTTTATCATACAACGGATAATATCACAAGCCCTTGTCGAATTTGCACTAACCCTAACGAATTTGACCAATTTCACCTGAAAAAAGCAGAGTTCTGGCCCTCCAGTGCTTTGACTGTACATTCAGAGCGCAATTTCGAAGCCATTTCAAAGCAGTATGGCCGTGGGAATACGCGACTGCAATACTTCTGACCAGTGCCAACAACTTGAACGAAAATACCGTTTTTTACGCACACCTGGCTCGCTTATCTATCGTGAGCTCACTACGGCAACACATCGCCTCTTTAGCGTGTGTGTAAGCCAACGTGTATGAGGCCCGTCCAGTGATTGAAAGACATCATTAAGTCCGGAAATCCTTAAGTCTGTAGCACTTCTCAAAGAAACGAGTCGTGTTTCTTGTCCTTCCTTGTGTCTGAAAAACGGACCTTGGTCAGGAAGACGAGCCAGTGGGAAAGTCTGGAATTACTTCGGATCAGAAAAGGGGCAGCGTTGAGAGTTGTGGGCCATTTCCCATCCCGTGCCGTGGTCGAAATGCCCGATATCCGAAGTGCTTTGAGACTTATAGTATTTTGCAATAACTTTTGGGCGGGAACTCCATTTCGGTTTTGTTGTAAGATTTCCCGACATGCTTTGCGACAGTGGTAGATGGGTCCGCTGTGCGTGGTCGGGCACTTAAAATACAGCTTTGGGCAGCTCGAAGTGAGTTGTTGCTGGCCTGCGGGAAGACGTTTCGCATTTGGAGTCTTTCATGCAACATTAAATTCGATCTAAAAGGATTTTGAAATCGAGATACGCGTTTTGATGCGTATCAAGCTTTAAATAATAAAACTTAGCCTGAACTGAGCATGTGTTCCTCGGTGGTCTAGTGGTTTGGTCGGGGGATTTCCGCTTGGACGGCTCCAGGTTCGAATCACGCTCAGCATCTTTTTTTTTTCTTTTTTTTTTTTCGAACTGGACATTATGAAAGTGATTTACTTTTTTTGCGTTCGTCAAAATTCCTTACGTTTAATTTTAAAAAAATATCGAACCGTGTCAGTGTGAAAACAGAAGCTTACCGCAATATTGCGTTACAATAGGAGCCTTTGATTGATTGATTATTTTTTTGCATACGGTATTTCTCGAAAACGACGGAAAAAACAACAGAAAAAAATTCGGAACAATGTTTTGCAACTAATTTCTAGTTCACATGCCAAAATTGGACCAATCTGAGCAAGAAAAAAATAATAAAAGGCCTAAAAAGTCATATAGGCTGGACATGCTCTCGGCCCTTCGACTGTCCAGATGCGTTTTAAGGCGCGCATGTCATGCACACATCTTTATTTGTTATTCATTGCCATAAGTTTGGTTTGTTTGGTATCGTTGTGTAAAAGAAAAGAAATCCCTGGGAGAATAGGCAGCAGCCAACAAGCACAAGATTTGCTTATTATAAAAACAACAGTGAATACTCTCATATTTCGAATATTTTTTCTTCTCAAATACCGCCAATATAAACATCACATCTTGAATCTTTAAAATATATTCATCTGTCGATTGATAGAGATTTAAAACCGCTTGTTTAAGAAAAATTAAATCAAGCTAAAAAGAGTAAATCTTTATTTACACAGGGCCTCACAGAATACACCTATAACAGTGAAGTGAGCTCCCTGTATAAGGATTGTTATTAGAGCAGTTTTCAATTGAGTGTCGAAAGTAATGACACAATTGCTTTGGTTTTTCATTGCTACGCCTTGTGATTGGCTAAAAAAATCTTGCGCCACTTTCTCGACCAATCAGAAGTAAAACCGAAACCAATCGTGACTTGCTCGCACGCATTTCCTGCACTTGGCGCTGGCGACATGTACAGGTGTAATTGCTTCGAGCTCTGATTGGTTCATTGGATTGTTTACGACTGCTGTGATTGGTCAGAGCAATTACTTTGGTTTTGGTTTTACGACACTCAAATGAAAACTGCTCTATTATTATTATTATTATTATTATTATTATTATTTATATTATGAATCACACACTTGTATTTTATTCATAATACATTGGCATTCCATCAATTCAATGTTATATTATTTCTCTGACGTGCACTTTAGGTTATAATCAAAGTTCATAAGGCTGCCCTTGGATACCAGGGCTGGAAAGCTGAACATGCTCCTAGCTATAAACCATGGATCTGGCCTGAGCAGAGCATCCTCCCTAAACTCCGCCTTGACGATGTCGAGTCTGTTGGCAGTGAATCGGCAAGTGGTTCTGACCAAGAAGAGGTTATAGAAGATGACCCCGCTACTTATTCCAGTGAGGACAATTTAGATGATAATATAATGCTCTGACACAGGAATTAAAATTCAGTCATTGAAGCAAAAAAATCATAGAGAAATCTACTGCTACTTTCTGCAGTGTTATTTTTTCGTAGATTGGTGGTGACCTTATAGTGAATAAATTATTTGGAACAAAGTTTGTAAATGTGTAGCTAGGAAAAAAGGAAAAGATTCATAAAAAAATACATTGTAGTGCTAGTGAGTTAAAATTTTAGTGATGACATGATTGTATTTTGTTAGAGATCCTTTTTCATTCTTCCAATGTTTCATTTTCTACACAGTATGTATATGTATTTAGGGTGTGTTGCATTAGAATAATTAATTAATTTGTGCATGAATTTGCTTGCCTAAACTGGACATTTTCTAGAATAGATGGTTATAGTCTTTGACCTCTTAAATGTACAGAAGTGCAAAATTGTAAATGTGAGACACTGACAAACTGTTTACTCAAACTTCTTTTATTTATTACAGTCATAATTTAAAGTTACAACTGCTTGTGCCTGTGGGCCGGGGGAGTGGGGGTTGTGTAGAAGTGCCTTGGGGGTAGAAATTGGAAATTTTTAAGAACTCCTAAAATAATATACACTAGTCACATAACGGCTGTGGCTTGGTGTAATGTTACCTCCGAGAGGAAGCAATTTATTTTTATCTCACTAGTAAGAGGCCATTGTCATAAGATGTTTCCAGTATGGTGCTTGTGTTTGGCAGTTGCATGTAAGTCAGGTCACCAAGGTGGAAATTTTCAAATTTTTGGAGCCCTGAAAGATACAGTGATCACACCTGTGACCTTCAAGTGAGAACTCCTAACCCCCACCCGTCCCAAAATCAATAACTAAACTTTCATTTGACTTACCACTCAAAGATCTAATCTCAAACATCATAAACTCATTTTATAAAGACTCGTAGTTTGACTGTGGCGATTTTGCCAGTGTAAACATACATATTCTCCCTACTTGTCTCACATATTTCTTATAAAACTGGTTGGGAGAATTTTTTTGTTTTGCAGTGCTGCTGGCAGTTCTGCAGCTTTTCTGTTTTCAGTTTTGATGTCAACAATTGATTGGCTTTTCACCATTTGAACCCCAATTCTAACGTTAAACAATTACCTTAATGCAGGCATCCTTGCATTTCTTTTTAGTGTGTACATTGCAGTACTTTAAAGATTGTGTCTACAGTGTAAATCTGGATCCTCTTCAGGAAACATCATTCTCTGAGATGTTACCTGTAAAATTGGCATTAATAGTGTGATAGGAAATTCAATCATTCATGAATATTGATCATGGCCTGGGGGGGGGGGGGGGGGGGGGGGACTAACATATAAAAATGACGGGGGTGCTCGTCGGAAATTTTTGAAAAACACCCTAAAAGGTACCAGAATCTCGTTTGATGGGCATGGCTCAAAAGAATTTTTACCCCTAAGAGGTACCAATTCTAAAACAACACGTCATATTCTGTCATATTTTTTCGGCTCATACCCTGAGGTACCGTGATAATTCTAACGGTGGTCATTTTAGATTTTAGTACCCTAAGCAATACCAATCTAAAAATATTGACCCCTAAAAGGTACGACAAGCACCCCCTCATTTTCATAATTATAGGAGTCCCCCTGCCGGGGATCATGGGCGATTATTGGTGTAGAAAGCTGGTATACATTCCAAGTTATAATAATATTGCTACATGTGAAAGTGCATTTCACATTACTGTGTACATTCATTTATAAAATTGGTATATGTTAAAGGAGCCACATGTATGTTATTGCTGCAGGCACATCTTGAAACTCATCGATCAATCTGTATCTTCTTTCCTTACATTTGGTTTGTTCCTGTTATTTTTTACCCTTGTAAACGGATTGGTCTTTGTAGTTTCGCAGAATTCAAAATTACCAAAGATGGCACGACAAATAGCACCTTTAACCCATTCACTTCCAGTCGTTCAAGACTTTAAATTAGGGTTTGCAATATTATTGCAAAATAGTGTTCATTTGAGTGGTCATCGACAGCAATAATAAACTTAAAACAAAATATTTAGAAACAGCAGAGAAATACATTGCTCTGTATGCATCTTGTACAGCATTACCATAGTAAACAGTACCACTAGAAAGTACTGTTACTCTTTAGGATTTCATCTACATACTCAACTTCATTTTCACCCATCTCTTTTGTGCTTAGTGGCACATGTAAAGGACTCAACAGGTATTAAAACTTTAAGGTTAAGTTTGTCTGCGTGGCAGGCACTGATTTAAGAGGATATCGGCCCTGGAAGGTGGATTGAAGTACACATTCAAAAACTGCTACAAGAGAGTTAAGCCAGAAGCATAATAACTTGGCTGTAGAAAATTAATGTAGATGCTTATCGCAAATCATAATTACTCCGCTACAAACAACTGGTAAAGGTTATTTAAATAATAACATATTATATGCTTATGAATGTTGGTGTGAAATTGGTTCTATTCTCTTCAATTCTTTTGAGAATGAGGCATTGAGACAATGAACTCTAATCCTTATTCAATGAGATGCTTATTAGTATATTCCAATTTTCTGCACCTTGGAGGCCAGAGTATTAGAGTTCACTAATAATAATTTATTAAGGATCATCAATAAATTATCAAGACAACTATTTAATTTTCCACTGACCTCTATAACTTATGCTGAAAGGTGTGTCCAGTTGTTGTAATTTATTGAGAAAATGAGAATCACGTTTAATAAAAACTCATGCAAAGAAACTTGTTAATGCTTTCCTTTCAACAATGTATAGACTACCAGTAGTGCCTTATTTCTCCCATCGGTGATCAGTGATTGAAACCAAATGCATTCTACAAATGTACAATATTAAGCATTCAGAAGTGCTTCTCGTGCTTCTCAAGTGTTTTTTATTTCCCCAAGTGCTTAATATATAACTCAAGAATGCATGAGGAACTACCAGTATCTCCTTAAGTGTCCATTGGCACTTGTATTTGTGATGCTATTATTAAATCCTTTATTAAGCCCCCCCCCCCCCCCCCCCCCCCCCCCCCCCCCCCCCCCCCCCCCCTTTTCCTTTACAACCATATACCAATAAACAACAATATTGCCAGTACATTTTTACCGTACCAATCTGAGCACAAAAAAATTAATTCACATGCAATACTCCCGAGCTTTGGGGAAATATAACCCATACTTGTACTAAAAAAATAATCGTAACCATGGTAACCATGAATGAATAAGACTTCATTGATTAATCAACATATGATGTATGGACGTTTATCCATTTTATTAAATTCACTTGTGGGAACATATTGAAATTTATGAATTTAATACAAAAACATTAAGTGGCGAACTGCTGGCATTTTGCTAAATTATAATAAGCTCCCCTTCTCTAGTTAACCCCCCCCCCTTCCAAACGAGCTTGAAATAAAAATAAGCCTGCAGCTAGGGATCTTAAAGAGGATTTACAGTAACTTGATAAAGCATGTGAATGAATCATGTAATCAGGATAGTAGAAAGAAATCATCTTTTTCTGCATTGCATTGCAGACAGAATCAACTGCCGGTTGATTCCATCTGCAACACAGGCTAGGTTTATATTGCTTTAATGCTGCTCTTACCCAGACAATCAAACTACAGGAAAGTTCACGTATCACAAGTGCGGGAAAAAAGGGAGATGTGCAGTCGGACCATATCAGTAGCTTGTAGGGTCAAAGGAATTCATCTGAAGCAGTGGGGTGAGATGAAAATGAAAAAAAAATCAGCTTGCCCAAAACTTTTAGCTTACTAGCCCAGAGCTCTGAGAAGCTAGCCCAAAAGTAAATAATAATTTATTCAGTGACTAAAAATTGAGTATTGGCAACCAAACATTTAGAACTGGTGGTCAGGAGGCGATTTTTTAAAGTATTGTTGTTGTTATCCAAGTATACAGCTATTTCAATTGACGTTGTTGGATGAAAGCTCAAAGCCAAGACCGCAAAGTAGTATGGGTAGTTCTAAATAGCCATCCTAGATTCCGGTTTTCAGTGCAGGCACGACGGAAAATGGGTGACAGTTTTAATGACATTTGCCTCCTTTTTTTAAAGGAGGGAAACAACAGTGTGGGGAGATAAAAGCATTTGGGAGCTTTAAGCAGCCACAATGGCGGAGGCAGCGAGAATAGCACAAAACAGGTTTAATGAGCGAAAACAATGCGTCTGCATGTGCGTTTTACATTTTGGTACATTTCTTTGCTGTTCACTGCAAAACAACAATGTCAAATGATCAAATTATAGGTTTTGTGGAGAACATGAACACACGGCAGTTAATTTTCCTTTCTCTATTTGAACTTGAACTTGTCCACACAAATTAAGCTCCTGGACAATCCAGTCATGTTCTAAAGACAGACATTGAAACAAATTGGAACAACTGCAAAGTAGTTTAAAATAGAACAAATCCTTTTTGTTGATTTTTGTGAATTTATGCATAAAAATCCCATACTACCTTGCGGTCTTGGCTTGAAGGCATCCGACAATGTTATTTGAAATCTGTAGTCAATATATCTACCTTTAGTTAGTAACCCTAAGCCTCCCAGATTCATGCACCTGCACACCCCCAGTATAAGTCACTAATGGCCATTAAATGGAATTCATCTGCAGCAGAAATCAAATTTTGATTTCTGCTCAGGGTGCAACAAAAGCGCTGTCCGATACCCAGGGCTAGTGAAATGACCTGTCAGGCTAGTGTATTTTTATTGCTGTTTGCCCAACAAACAAGCAACATTTGTTGCCTTTTTCTCATTATTAAGTTAAGAAAGAAGTGTGTGTACCAGACAGTTCTTGAATGACTGAATAATAATTTTTTATTTGGAACATTATTTTAGGAATATTAGGAATTTATTTATTAGGTAAACAACAGAAATTGAATGATTATCACCTGAAGTCATGATATACAGCTATAATAACTACAGTGTTTTACACAGTTCTTTAGCTATATTCATGTCTTTTTGTCCATATCAATCCTGTAAATAAGCCAAAAGTACTGTCAACTCCCTCTAAGCAGGCATCCCTGTATTTTGACCTCTAAAAAAGTGAGTATGAGCGGTTGCCTGGTCCCAGCCAAATTTCATTTGTTTGTCTGTAATCTCTAAAGGGCAGACAATGTTCTAAGGCTGACAGTTAGAGTTACGCTAAAGGTCTGGAAACACGGTGCAACTTTTCTTGCAATGCACTGTTGCATGCAACAGTTGCAGAGGTAAAATCAAGTTCTTGCACGCAACAATTAAAATTGCATCGTGCAGTGTGACACCTCCAAAAAATCCTTGTTGCACACAACCTTGCATGCAAAGTTCCACGCTTAACTAATCAATGATATCAATGTAATCAATGAGTAATCAATGGGTAATCAATGAGTAATCAATTCATTACTCATCGAGTATTGTCAATACTCAATGAGTACTCAATAACTAATCAATGACCCAGAAAATTTTTTTGGTCATTGATGTCATTGATTAGTCATTGATTTGCATAAATAGGTGTTGACAGGCCAGACACGACTCATAAGCTCATGATAACGTGGAACTTGACCTTTAGAGTGTATCCCCCAAGGATTAATTCCTTTTTTGTATGAGATAAGGGGATCAGGCTCGAGCTACAGCCTCTCGTTCTAGTGCATCCTGGCCTTGCCTCGATTTTCAACATCACGACCGCACTGCATGCTGGGAGATAGCGAGAATTTTTGACAGGGTTCGTTCCGTCCCCCACATATTTCATATTTATACTAAGTCCACAGCCACTCGGATCTACCACCAAAATGTCGCGCTTGTTGTGTTCTTCAGTGGTCGCAACTTCCAAAATATGCCACGGACTAAGTCGAGAAATTCATCCAGAGTCGAGTCCCAAAGTTACTTCGTTTTGTGGCGGCCATTTTTCCAGTTCAACGAGCAACGAGCCAAATTTGTAAAAGAAGTACAACACATAACTCGCTTCATTGAGAAAGTGGACTCTTGCTTATATTATATACCTTCACGCTTAATGATGCTCATCAGGCAGCTACTAAAGATGAAAAATGGCTGTAAACTTACCAAAAATCGCATACAAACCATATTTGAGTTGTTCTTATCGCTTAACGAAGCAAAAACACTATGTCAGAATGACATTTCTTGTAAACTTGTGCCTTCAGTGTTTTAGAACAGCAGCACTTTCCATGGTAAGTAACCCCAAATATGGAGTCACGAAATCCTATGGCTAGTTTATATGCAGAAAATCACTCAAAAAGGTAAAAAGTCACCATTGTCAATGGGTTAAAATGAGTAATCAATGACATCAATGAGTAATCAATGACCCACAAAATTTTTTGGGTTCGATTAATCATTGATTACTCATTGAGTATTGGCAATACTCTCGATGATTAATCAATTGATTACCTATTGATTATCCATTGATTACTCATTGATGTCATTGATCATTGACTAGTTATGCCTGGAAAGTTGCACCTTGTGTCCGGGCCTTAAGGGTGTCTGGCTTAGAGAAAGTTCACAACATAATAAAAGATGGTCACCAGATATATGGAATCAAAACAGCTGTATTTTGACGGTACTTTTGGTATTCTGTAAGATATCCCCATTTCTTCAAACCTTGACGCTCTAGAAGAGGAACACCGCTAACACGCGTCAACAAATAAGCCACAAACATTGGAGAGATCACGCTCCAGTACTGATGACCAGACATCACAGATGAAGATGGGAGGAACAAGCTTGACCACATGAGGATCTCGCCAAGGTAGTTAGGGTGTCGACACAAGCTCCACAGACCAGATGAAATCCACTTTCCTTTGTTAGCAGGATCTGCGCGGAACTGCGACTTCTGACGATCAGCAACTGTCTCCAGTACAAACCCGATCAACCAAAGCGACCATCCTAGATAATCCTTCCAGGTTAACTTCTCATCTTTGGTCGAGGTGTTCAATATTAGGGTTGGTAGCAGAGTCACCCACACCCAAACGCCTTGCAAAGTCCAGTAAATCCAGAAAACGCCAGGATTACCTCGAACCTTGTCAAAGCGTACGTCTTTGCCATCTCGAAGAATCCGATGAAAAAGGTAGAGACCTAATCGAAGCGCCCATAAGGTGATACAGCTGGACTGAATGAGTTGGCGAAGATGAAATTTCCCTCCCCATCGAAGGGATTGCAATGTGAGGAGAATGAATGTGAATGAACCGGCTACATCGTAGAATTTTTCAGTTTGAAATAAGGAGGCCACCAGCCATAAACCCCACTGAATGCCAAAGTCTAATGCTGCAGCGCTGAAAATAGGGCTTGATAATACCTTTTCCATGATAAATTGCAGCTAAAATCTCTCCCTTGGCGTTTGGAAGGGTTTTGATTACGTAACAGGTCAAACTCGATCCTTCAAGAAAATACTTGATGTAGAGATAAATAAAGAGTCCTACTCAAGTACATCCACCTTGCAAGGTACATTTCAGGTCCCAATTTTGCTGAATTTTTTGCTCTGTAGCTAGTGGGTCTCTTACAATGGGTAATGTTCTTTCCATCGCCCCCAAAAAGCCACTTTTAACTGCAGCTGCATTGGACTTTGCCATTCAATGGGCTCTGTGGTCTGTTGCGGCCTTATTACAAACGGAGAAATTCTACGATTTGTCTGGATCCTCCACGTTCATCTTTCTCACTTTGCTTACACTTCGATGGCAGCATAAAAAATCGCAATTATACCTGCGTCAGTTTGTTCAATCTGGCTGCGTAACCATCTGGGCGCTTCGCTTAGGAACCTTTCTTTTCCATAGAGTTCTCCAAGCTGGGCAAGATAGCCGTTTCAACAAAGTTCGAGGGAATCCCCGACTCTTCTGGATTTACTGGACTTTGCAAGGCGTTTGGGTGTGGGTGACTTTGCTACCAACCCTAATATTGAATACTTCGACCAAAGATGAGAAGTTAACCTGGAAGGATTATCTAGGATGGTCGCTTTGGTTGATCGGGTTTGTACTGGAGACAGTTGCTGATCGTCAGAAGTCGCAGTTCCGCGCAGATCTTGCTAACAAAGGAAAGTGGATTTCATCTGGTCTGTGGAGCTTGTGTCGACACCCTAACTACCTTGGCGAGATCCTCATGTGGTCAAGCTTGTTCCTCCCAGCTTCATCTGTGATGTCTGGTCATCAGTACTGGAGCGTGATCTCTCCAATGTTTGTGGCTTATTTTCTTACTCGAGTCAGTGGAATTCCGATTTTGGAGAAGCAAGGTTGGAAAAGATGGGGCCATTTGGCAGAGTACCAGAAGTACCGACAAAACACAGCTTCACTTATACCTTACATTTGGTAACAAATTGACAGACTCCTATTTCACAAGTTTACCATTCTCTTGAGTACAAGAGATAGGACCCTATAAACTAAGTTTGATTGGCCAAACATAATTTGTTAGGGGCTGGGTAGAAGATAGGGGTGGTGATTCTGTAAGGGGGCGGGGGGAAGATTTTGACAGGGTATTTTCCCCCAACTAGCCCCATACCAACCTTACATTTTTATGATGGCTTTCTGTGCTTGCTGCTGTCAATGAATGCCTGGTGTGCTAGGCTGTGAAGTTCGAGAAGGTCATACACCGAATGCAAATATGGCCGTCCAACAATTTTTTGTTTGGACAGGTTCTCAAGAAAAAAAAAAGCAATTGAATAATGATAAAGATCAGGTCAAAATAAGTCATTGTGTGCATTTTCAAGGCCATATTCTTATTTTTGGAGAAGTACATGTAATAGGCAATCAAATTTTGGAAAAAACATGAAAGCAGAGGCTAGTGAGGATAGAAAGTCTTTTCTCATACAAATGCTTTAAATTTCAGTGAGCCATAACTTTACAACTGTTAAATCAAAAACACTCAAACCTTACACTTAGCAGCACTTGTTTATGTGATATCATTAATTTCTCAGAAAACTTGCCCAAACAAAAAATTGCCCGACAGCCATATTTGGATTCGGTATATGTGCCGAGTGAAAACACATCACAGGGAGCCCACACAAACTGTGTGACCCTTGGCCATTTCGTATTTTGAAATTTAAAGGATTGTATGGAAAAATACGGTGAGGTTCGCATAATTGTAAAAATAACATATAACATATGTATAACATACAGTAGCAGCGAACTCAAGACCTTCCAAATCGCCAAGATTCGCCGTTTTGAGCCACAAGGATGACAAAACACAACAACTGAGGTAAGATTACGTTTATTCTGAACATATTTATACACATTTTCCCGATATTTTACGATTATGTGAACCTCACTGTATTTTTCCATACAAATCCTTTAAATTTCGAAATAATGAAACGGCCAACGGTCACACAGTTTGTGTGGGCTCCCTGTGAACACATCAACCAGCACACTGCAGCAGGTTTAATTAATGCATCAATATGGGCAGAGGAATTCTGACAAATCCTTATCCCCTGAGAAAAAAAAAATAAGGACCACTATAATAATTATAACTCACTAAGAGATCACTTTGATAATATTATTATTAAATACACTTAAAGATCAATAAACAAAAGTTTGGAATTTTTCTGCCTTCTTTTTGCTCATTTTTATTACACAAGGGCCATGGTACCATGTGAGGCAGCACAAACCCCTCATCAGTGCAAGTCAAGGGACTGATTCACTCTTAACTCAGTTAATAGCAAAATAATTTGTTGATTGTGTATCAAACACAAGGAGCTTTAACCACCTAATGTTGAATTTTGATACTTAGATTTGGCTGTGTACATTTACATACTTGAATTATTTAAAGCAGAAAAACATTGCTCCACATGTTTTGTCTGGCTTGTCCTTTGTTTACAAGAAAATGCCCTTAGTTATACTTTTCCCTAGCAACATATAATGGCAAACAAGGGTATTTTCTGAACAGAGACCAAATCAAACAAATTTTTTACTGCTTATTCAAGGCTGTATAAAAAAAGACAAAACAGTGGTTGTGTACCACACCCTTCATTTAACCTTTTAATCACCAATATATCAAAATGGAAAATCTGCTTTCTTATGCCTATACATTTGTTATAGCTGTAGTAGAGAGAAAATGTTAAAATAATCAAGAGAATTCATCTTGGGTGAAGATATCCTTAATTCTCATGACCTCTCCCCTTGATTAGGCATTGGTATTACAAGGAAACATTTGATGCTGATCACATCTAAGGGCTTAAAGAGACTGTCCCACCAGATAACAAAATTGTGAAAGCTGGCGTTTTTTATGGTGCACGCGATGCTGAATTCGCAAGAAGCTAAGCCACGAGTTGTGAGTTGCACGTGGCACTCGTGGCTTTGCTGCTCGAGAATTTCAGCTTCACCCCCCAACAAAACCACCAGCTACGCAGGCTAAATTGTGTTAAACTTAATTTCCATGTTATATCTCCAAACAACACCTAATATATAACTTAACTGGATAAAAAGTTTCTATAGAGCAAAACAGAAGCAGTAGTTTGAAGAAAAAGTGCAGAATTGCAAGGATGGAAGTGGATTACAGTCATCAATTTTGATTTCATGACAGGCGGTCAAGAAATCGGTTTTTATTGTGGTGGAATTTTGAGTTTTTTAGCGATTATTTTGCCTTTTTAGTTCATATTTCTTTAAGATAATAAAGCAAGCACCTGGCCATAATCATGAAAATGTGATTCTATATTCTTTCACTTCAATCAGCCGAATAGAAAATATGATGACTGTCTGACGTGCTAAAAGAATACAACTGTGAAGGAAAAGGCTGACCAGCCGTACAAGCATTATTTGATTCAGGAACAAAAACATGCAAATCAAAAACACTTTGTTTTGCAATAAGTACAACTACCATGGTGTAAAACAATAACTAGATTAACAAGCCGTTGGACTCGGCTCAAAATATAAGAAACAATGCAACTACATGCCGGACATGAAAAACCAGACAATGCCTGAAACATGTTGCTAAACCAAGTGGGTGTTAGTCAAATAACTTCCCTGGAGGTTAAGGAAGAGCTAATAATAGCGAGTTGGGAGCAGGTGGGAATTGAGCTTGTAACTGGTGGCATGGAAAGGAGCAATAAAACTAGCTCAAATTCCCAAAAGGGAATTGCGAATAACATTCCCATGCTGCAATGTCAAGAATACAATATTTCAGCTGGGATGTCATATAACTCTACCTTAAAACTGAGACTTGAAGTACATGTAATAATACATTATTCTAATGACTTCCCCAGTTAGGATAAGGACAGACGCTGGTTCTGTTGGCTGTGTTTCTCATAGTAAATCTAGGGTGCTTACCATTTGTAGGAAAAAAACTGGTTGGAGTGACCATTACATAATGGTAAGAGATTTTTCAAAACTGCCGACCAATTGATAAGATTGTACAGGAATTTCCAACATTCCATTCTGAAACGGAAAAATAGGAAATTCTGGAGGAAGTCCAGAATTTCCAAATTGATCTTCTGGAAATTGTCTGATCCATTTGACTTTCAACGGAAACGTCCAGATTTTTTGGCTAAATTGTAAGCACCCCTAGTATTATAGGCTACATAGCTCACTGATCAAGAAAGTTTGCCAGACAAACAGAATTAAACCTGTTACTATTTTTAATAAAATTTCACATCATACATGCACATTGCATATTGTACACTTGGCATTAACAGTACAATACCACCAAAAATGAATAGAAATTCTTAACAAAATTTTAACTTATATAATGTTGCCTTTCAAACTTAGTTGTGACAATACAAAACTACAGAGAATGTAGAGTAAATTCTTAATTTATAAAATTTGACATCACACATTGGATTTCAAACTGATTTCCCACAGCACAAAGAAAATCGAGTTGGCAGCAAATTACCAGTTAGCTTCACAAAGGAAAATCTAAGTGCAACATGCAAAAATTGCAAATGCAATTTTCACTCTCATTCAATTAGGTGCTGATGTTACAAGCTTCTCCATTGCTTCCAGAACTTCATCACTGTTCTTATTGTTAAGTTGAACTGAACTTTCTTTTCCTTGACCTGAAAGATACAAAGCATCATGATACCGGTTAGGTATGGCTTATCAAAACAGGACTGTATCATAAAGTGAATCCATCATAAAATTGTATGAAAAACAAAAGGGATTTGAATAGCAAGGCAATAACTTCAGATCACATACAAGAACCTTTTTTGGGCTGAAGTGTAGTTGCCCAATCTCAAGTCAATCTGACAAAACCACAAAGAACCCAATACATCCTACCAAATGTTCTATTGTTTTTCGTGGAGTACTGATGTCATCTTACCGTGGGTATGTGAAATTGTTGTTACATCACATTAAAAAAAATGATATACTAGTGCAAATTTACTAATGTTTGGGTAGTACAATTTGACATGTGACTAGCTGCTTGTTAATAACTGGTAAGTTTAAAAATTAGTCTCATTGAATGAATGCCTTAAGTTTATTTAAGTGTCTATACTGAAATAGCAGAAATAAAACCACTTAATGGGGACACTATAAAATAAATTAAAGATAACAAAATCTAACTATTTTATCTGAAATTGATTAAAATTGTTTAAAATATTTACAATATATACAAGATAAAATACAAAACTTACATTAAGAACTACATAAAATACAAGACATTAGTGTCGCAGCAGTATCAGTGGCTAAAATAAGTCAAGCTTACAAATGTTTTCTTAAAAGATGACAATGTTGGTAAACCTCTAATGTCTGGGTACAATATTCCATTCTTAGGCCCAGTATATCTTATGATGGTGTGCTTGCCATATATATAACTGTATTGAATCTAGGGATTACAAATTCTTTTTTAGGTAAGGCATAAATTATTTTGTCTCAGGCCTCTGAAATAGGTCACCAATATACTTAGGACAGATGTTATTCTTAACCTTGTGCATAAGAGTAGCTAGGTCTTGTAACCTTCCGTTTTGTAGAGTGCATAAATTGGCCATATTTAGTAATTTGTGATAACTTGAGGTTTTGTCACAGTAAATGGCTCTGAGTACCCTTTCTTGTATCCGTTCTAATTTTCTTCTATCACTAGCACTGAGCAGACATGGAATCATAGCCTCAGTTCTTACCATATCGTGCATACATCTTGGGCTGAATCCCACTGCATTCTCGCACCAGTATGGGCAGTGTAGGGTTATCCTTCTTTAAGCCAATGTAAAATTTTTCCAAAAATTCCCTAGCCAAAACAAAACAGGTAGTCAATATTAATAGGCGGTTTAGGAGCAATTACATGTATTCTAAGACATTTACTTTGGTCTATTGCTAGACTAATATTGATTATCACTGACGATGATTGTTGGGCACATAGTCAAACAAACATTGATTTAATATTCTGTTACATGGAGACAACCTCAAGTCCCGGAAGAGGGGAGGGGGCTTGAAATTGATACCCTGTTCAAGACAAAAAACCCTTAAAACCTCAAGTAAAATGCCTGTTGTATGCCTGGGGGAATTGACTGACACAAAAGAGTTTATACCTGCCAAGTCTCACGCATTATGCACAAGTCTCACACTTGGGTATGAAAAAACATCGATCACACACATACAGGACAACTTCTCACACCTGACTCGCAATTCCAGAAATCTCACCAAGATTGAGCTGAGATTTCGGGCTTTGTGACACTAAGTAACCTTCAGAGATCATCTGAACATCTTCGGGAATCTTTGGCAATGTTCGGAAGTCGTCGGAACATCTTCGGTAATGTTCGGAAGTTGTCGGAACATTTTTGGCAATGTTCAGATGTTGTCGGAAATTTTTCGGAAATTTGGGTAATATGGCTAAAAAAATGTTTGCGCATTTGACTTAGGAAAAGTTAGCAGTTATAAGAGTTTGATTCTATACAGTCCTGATGCTGATCCTAAATTCCCTAAGAAATTATTCACATCTTCCAATCATTCAATTTGCAGGAGTGTAACTAAGCTTTAAATGTTGGAGTTCAGTTAAGAAAGGCTCCAAAAATTTTTGCATGACCATGTACACCCTTCACCACTTCCCTGGGCTGCAACACACTTTAATCATTACTCTTCTTTAATAATATAAGATTACATTATGCTTCTGTATTGAACCCTATTTGCACCACTTGTATTTTTAATTTCAAACGACCCTAATAAAACGACTATAACACTACAGTTGACTTATATGATCTTAAGTTCAGAGAATAGTCGTATACTAGGCTTACAACAGCGCCTGATATTTGTTGACAAAAGTACAATAAGAACAGATTGAAACATACATGTAGGATATATACGGGTGTACTTGTTCATATTATTAACATAAATTGATCCTTACAATTTCTTACCGTGTCCCTTCACTGCTTTGTGACGTTTGACACAAGTGAATGCGGATTTCTCTCACGTATTTAACAATGTTTTTTCGCCATGCAACCGCGGACGCCATCTTGGTTTAGAGATTTCGTCCCCAGCCCTTCGCTGCCTTTAAACAACAGCACAGGAACACCATCCGTTTGACTGAGGTAAGGTTTATGCCCCATTCACACCAACGGTTAAACATGTTTAAATGTTGTTTAGTTTAACTCGGTTTTTAGTCTCTATCTTGAACATTTTTAAATGTATATGACTCAAACTACCTGGAATGGTAATAAAGTCAATAAAGTTTCTTTTAGTAAAGATTTCACTCCAAATATTATGGGAGGTTAGGAGATATTTTTCTAAACCTGTTTTAAACTAAACAACATTTAAACATGTTTAAGCGTTGGTGTGAATGGGGTATTAGACTATTTTCAAGCCTTATAGAAAGCGAAATTGATTAAAGGACTTTAAAACTTATGAAAGCAAATTAATAAACACTTAACCACTACAGCAATTTGATTTTCTTTGTTCCTGTATTTTTTAATGTTTTTTTTTTTGACGTTCGCGGAAAAATCTTCTACAACACAGAAAATAAAACATATTGTTTTTTTAATATACTAACGAGAAGTCCAAGGACTACTGCAAAGCTGAATATAACGAGTAAATATATTTCAAACAATATTTCGACCGAAATATTGTTTGAAATATATTTACTCGTTGTATTCAGCTTTGCAGTAGTCCTTGGACTTCTCGTTAGTATATTGAATCATTTTAGCTGATTAGGTCTCCTCCTGTGAGATCCAACGAAAAACCAGCAGGATCTTCGTCCACGGTTTTTGCAGTTAAACAATGTTTTTTTAATGTTGATGTTTTTACAGGGTGATCTGCTTTTTTATGGGGTCTTAGACTCCTTTGCATTTCATCCTTTGGCTCACATGTATATATTTTCTTTTTTTTTAATGTTTGCCATAAATTGTAATAAACAAATAAATAAATAACGGGAAGTCAGTAGAAAGAGTATCACGATTATCAGATACTTTTGCTTGCTTTCGAGACGTCAATATAAAGTCGTATTGACGTCTCAAAAATCTAGACAATGGCCGTTTTTATACTAGAGACGCAATATCCGTCCAGACGAATAATGCGTCTGTTATGTTATGCGTCTAGTGTAAAGACGGGACGAACAACTAGAGACGCATTATCCGTCTGGACGAACTTGGGCAAACATTTGTAGTTCGTCTGGTTATACGTCTCTAGTATAAAGACGGGCACAAGACGCATTATCCGTCTAGACAAACTATCTTTCCGTCTAGACAGCCTATCATGCCCTAAAAATGATTTTTGAATTACTCAAAAAGCGTCTCATAAATTTTCTTGAAACTTCGTTTGCAGCTAGTGATACGTGAGTATCTAACTAGATTGTGAGAAAAACGACATTGTTTAAAACAATGAGCAACTGAAGCTGGTATTGCTATGGTAACCGCTGTCGATTGGAAACCAGTGAAACATAAAACTTTAATCACATTTCATAAACTTGGTGAAGTATGAAAACAATCGAAGCATGTCTTCCCTGCAAAATTTTGATTTCAAAACATGCACCCCAATTCAGTATACATTAAAACTACTTGATTGATTACAACATACATTATATAGTACGCTTGATTAACATATGATTATAGCAAGTGTTAAATGTTCCTTGCAAAACTTTTGTTATATAAAAGGAGTTACTAAATGATAAATGAACTGAATTAGTCTAAAGTTAAAACTATAACTGAGTTACATTTTGGTGAATTAGGGCCTAGTCGCACTACAGTCAAAAACAAAAATTAGCCCGTGCAAAAATCGAAGAAAACAAAAGAAACCGCTTCGGTGCAACACGCTTTTTGTGGAATGTTTTTGTTTTTATGTCATTTTGCACGGGCTAATTTTTGTTTTTGACTGTTGTGCGACTAGGCTCTTATATTCAAGTTATCGCACGTTTTAACAGAATATTACTCACGTAAAGTACACAAAATTTGTTGGTGTATTTATTTATGAAAATCTAAGTCTGGAAGGTGACATATCACTGATAGTAGCAAACAAATTTACTGAGCTAATTGGAGTTACAGTCGAACCAAAGGAGGATATTACCGTCTTCCCAGCGTGCTTTGGGTAAAATTCGGGTGAATGACTTCCGGTGGAACCGAAGAACGCACGTATTTTAATCAAAGTTGTATATGGATTTACTCGCTTTAATGTAAAGGCATGGAAATAAAACAATATGTACCTTATTCCTCTATTAATAATGTGCCAGGAATTATTTTTCTTAAAGTGGAGTGGGCCCGTTGAAAAAAATTATAGTGGTGTAGTTTGACTGTTGTCGTCCATGTCTGTTTTGCAGTCATCGGTAATGCATATTTTAAATTGGTTGGATCGATTCAAAAAAGGCGAGTCAAAAGCCAAATAATACCCAATTCCAGTCATTTAAGGTATAAACTTTCTTGAAAACCTAATTGACTCCAATTGACTCCACGATTTCATTCTAAATTTTGAAGTTGAAAGTGATCTATTTCGGCCGCTGTTTGTTTTTATCGGCGTTGAATTGAAAGAGACTACATCCGGCAAGCTCCAAGTGGCGCGATCTATTTGCATTTGTGGACCGATTCGAGTTTTATTTTGGTCACAGCAAAATATAAAATGAAATGAAGCTGAATAATTAGTGCTCGTACCATAGAAAAGTCCGAAAAAAGCGAGAAAAGCGAAGATCGATTTTGAACTAAAAATAACATGTAACCAGCTATAACCGTAAACAAACACAGCAGGACAGTCGCGTGCTGATCTGAGGGTTGTATCGAAAACTAAGACCCACGAAAACGAAGACCTAAGACCTAATACCTAAAACTAAGACCTAAAACTAAGACCCCCTATAATTTACCTTTTTTACCAGGGTCTTAGTTTTCGTTTTTTCGAAAACTAAGACCTAAAACTAAGACCCCCTTTTATTTCTTTAAAGGCCGTTTTTTTTTTTCTTTTTCCAAAGCCAATTTACTGTAAGACAATAAACAAAAACCAGATGCGAAGTCTTTGGCATGCGAAGTCTAAGACCCACGAAAACGAAGACCTAAGACCTAAAACTAAGACCTAAAACTAAGACCCCCTATAATTTACCTTTTTTACCAGGGTCTTAGTTTTCGTTTTTTCGAAAACTAAGACCTAAAACTAAGACCCCCTTTTATTTCTTTAAAGGCCGTTTTTTTCTTTTTCCAAAGCCAATTTTGTTATTTCAATCCGTTATTCAGTATAAGACAACAATCAAAAACCAGAGCACGAAGGTCTACGCGAAGTCTATGGCCGCAAAAGTCACTGACTAAAGTCATTTTGACTAAGGCCTTTTATTTCTTTAAAGGCCGTTTTTTCTTTTTCCAAAGCCAATTTTGTTATTTCAATCCGTTATTTACTGTAAGACAATAAACAAAAACCAGATGCGAAGTCTATGGCAAAGTCATTTTGACACTGCTTACCAGGGTCTTAGTTTTCGTTTTTTCGAAAACTAAGACCCCCTTTTATTTCATTAAAGGCCGTTTTGTCAGTTCACTTGAAATGGAAGCGGCCACAGTCGATGAAAACACTGCTCAAAAGAAGCGATATTCATGTCACTATGATCGCACAATAAACAGAAAACCCTGGTTAGCTTGTAGGTTGAATGCCATGAAACAACTTGTGAGCAAAGATTCGCGCAAAGTATGGAAATCTGAAATATGATTGATTGATTGACCTGACTTCCGTTTGCGGTTTCATATTTTTGGTAATTTTGGCATCGGCTAAATTTTGTTTTTTACTCTAGTGCGACCTGGCTCTTATGCAAACAAAGTCGAGAATTACTTGTCTAGTACTTTTTCGTTTAGCCTGCGTAGCAAACGTTTCCGCGCATAAAACCCAACAGGAGCCCTTGCTACGCACAGGCCAGGCTATTTTTGGCGTCCAGAACTCAAAAATAAATTTGGGTGTAAGGGGTGTTAATGCTGTTATAGAAGTTCATTTTTTTAATATACTGTTTTTGTTAGTCTGCAAAAAATTACTTGAAAATTATTTCTACCGCTAGAAATAACTGAGGAAAAGTAACGAAGCATACTGGTGCAAAACACACTTCCAGCACACTTCCTTGACATACCATTATTGGACACCGTGTCAACCGGCAATTACTGTTACTGCATGTTAGGCAATTGTTACTGTTAGTAATAGTTACTGTAATAGTTACTGGTGGAATGAAATAAATCAGTTCAATTCGTGGAGTTTAGACGATGTTCCATGGTGGTGTAATTTACTGTGTTTAATTTATTCTTTTTCCAGGATTTCAGCGATGGCAATTAAAAATGTTTCCAGACAGAATTGAAAATAAATATCCTTTCTACCTCTTGGCTTCAATTAAATTTTTCATTTGAGCTAAGTGTCTGCTCAAGTGGACCTCGAAGATAACATACTCGGGTGAGTCGCCAAGTTATATATTATGTAAGATTAAATTTTGACACATTTCCTTGGGCTTCTCATTCCTTTGATTTTCATCCATATTTTGGGACATATAGTTAATTTAACCCCCCTTCTTTTGAACGCTCGGGGTCTACCCTTGATTGAACCTAGAAGTGAAGCCGTAAAAATTGACAGGATCGCGCGTTCTTTAACGGATTGAAATAACAAAATTGGCTTTGGAAAAAGAAAAAAACGGCCTTTAAAGACATAAAAGGTCTTAGTCAAAATGACTTTAGTGACTTTTGCCATAGACTTCGCGTAGACCCTCGTGATCTGGTTTTTGATTGTTGTCTTATATTGAATAACGGATTGAAATAACAAAATTGGCTTTGGAAAAAGAAAAAAAACGGCCTTTAAAGAAATAAAAGGGGGTCTTAGTTTTAGGTCTTAGTTTTCGAAAAAACGAAAACTAAGACCCTGGTAAGCAGTGTCAAAATGACTTTGCCAAAGACTTCGCATCTGGTTTTTGTTTATTGTCTTACAGTAAATAACGGATTGAAATAACAAAATTGGCTTTGGAAAAAGAAAAAAAACGGCCTTTAAAGAAGTAAAAGGCCTTAGTCAAAATGACTTTAGTGATTTTTGCCATAGACTTCGCGTAGACCCTCGTGCTCTGGTTTTTGATTGTTGTCTTATACTGAATAACGGATTGAAATAACAAAATTGGCTTTGGAAAAAGAAAAAAACGGCCTTTAAAGAAATAAAAGGGGGGTCTTAGTTTTAGGTCTTAGTTTTCGAAAAAACGAAAACTAAGACCCTGGTAAGCAGTGTCAAAACGATTTTGCCAAAGACTTCGCATCTGGTTTTTGTTTATTGTCTTACAGTAAATTGGCTTTGGAAAACTGAAGAAAAAAAACGGCCTTTAAAAGAAATAAAAGGGGGTCTTAGTTTTAGGTCTTAGTTTTCGAAAAAACGAAAACTAAGACCCTGGTAAAAAAGGTAAATTATAGGGGGTCTTAGTTTTAGGTCTTAGTTTTAGGTCTTAGTTTTAGGTCTTAGTTTTAGGTCTTAGTTTTAGGTCTTAGGTCTTCGTTTTCGTGGGTCTTAGTTTTCGATACAACCAGTGAGTAGCTGTTGTTTTATATTTTCAGTTAGCGGGAATTATTTCACCGGCTCTGTTCACCAATAAGTCAACGCAAGCAAATATACGGATATTTCTTCTAATATAAGCTTTGAAATGTTTTGAAATGGCGAGACGGTTTATTGATTCCATGAATCTGTGAAGAGATTTCAAGCGTCTTCCACGCGACGCTTAGCGGCCTTAAAGCAAACTGTAAACATAGCCCGAAATGGAAAATATTCTGTAAAGGTGAATAGAATAAATAGGTTAACGTAGATTTCTTTTGAAAGGTTTCCGCTATGACCAACTGACCTCCAACCTCAATGGCGTCTGTGTAAAATGAGCTGCTTGCGGTTCGCCGCCGTTTGAAAATATAGTTTGCTTGCAGTGCATGCCGGGAAGATGGTAATATCCTCCTTTAGTCGAACCTGTATATAAGGGCCCTGTATTAAGCGGCCACCCTCTATTAAGCGGCCGCGGCCACCCTGTAGCAGTCCTATATATGTTTGGCTTTCTTTGTTATTTTTACCTGTATTAAGTAGCCTGTGAACAGGCTTCTTTTTGGGGAATTGGGTTATATATCCAAACAATAGAACTAAAACTCACTGGAAACGCTCTAATTCGCTCCAAAAACCACACAGGAGACAAGGAAACACACAAGCGAAGTAAGGTAGGCAATTTTTATTGAAATCTTGTTCGTACTTTTTAGCTCCTAGAATGGACCGCTTTTTCTCATACAAATCCTTATAATTTCGCTCGTAACGGTTACTATGACACATACTGAGCTTGGGCTACCTGTGAAACAAGGCGACTCTTCGCATGCAATTTTCAGATCTCGATTTTGAGGAAGCTTTGAGCGATTCGTTGCGAAATTTTTCGCATATACCGAGACTTTAATAAGAGCAAAAGCTGTATCTATAAAAGTCTGTGGCAAAAAAGCAGGATTTTTTTTTAATTTTGCCGACTGGATTTACAAAACAGCAACCATGCTGCAGGTTATCTGTTGGATGCCAAATCAACGGGGGTTTATCCTAGCTCCATTGAGACACACCACTCAACTGCAGAACTTACTAAGGAGCTAAAAACTATTGAAATAATTCATGATTTCATTGCAGTGGAATTATAGACTACGGCTTTTTGAGACTCGGATCTAAGATGCCTATTACCGCGTGGCCGGAAACACTACAATCCGCCGAGATCAAAAGGTCAATATCATCGAAGAGAACAAATTCATATTAAACTGTGATCTTAAGGCACAATTCTCTCTGAAGTCTTACTGTAAAAGCTTTAGGCTTTTTATACTTTAGGCTTTTTAAATACCTTTTTGCGAAGAGTGGGAGTCGTGTTTAGCCTATTAATTAACTTGTTGACAATATAATAGCAGGATAATTACTAGGGGGCGGAACGGCGGCATCAAAGGCGAGTCCACAGGCTTCGCCGCCCCTTCCCTCTTCCCCAGTCCTCGCTTCGCTCGCCGATTTTAACCCAAAAGAAGCCTGTTCACAGGCTAGTATTAAGCGGCCACCCTGCAGCAGTCCTATGTTTGTCTTTCTTTGTTATTTTTACCTGTATTAAGCGGCCACCCTTGAACGGAAACTAAGCCACATGTCATTTTATGCGGTATTTTATTAAACTGCGATCCATCATCACTATAAAGAAATAACATGTGCAAAGCTACTGTAAGCTGATAATCGGCCGTTATTTAGTATGCTTTCCAGATGTCCACAATGTGCTGAAGTACAGTACAAAATCACGAACGCAGCTAACTGAGTATTTTTAGTGATCCTGTATTAAGCGGCCAGTTCCTCAAGTCCCGAGGGTGGCCGTTATATACAGGTTCGACTGTATATGTAAAGTTAGGCATTGTGTCTCCAGAGCACTAGTTACATCACTTTAATACGCTTTGATATATCCCAATCTGTTCTATGGTAACGTGGTTTGGGCGAATACATATCGTACAAACCTAGACAAGATTTTTAAGTTGCAAAAAAAAAAAAAAAAGTAGTGCGGCTAATGTCTTTCAAAGGATACAACCACAAATCTAAACCTTTATTTCTTGACATGAATATACTATATATTTATTTGTCTTGTGACTCTGATACAAAATTAACTAAAATTGGTTTAATATTATCAATGATGCAATTCAATATGCCTTAATTATATACAGTTCTTTCACTTTCAGATGCAAATTTGGAGGCAATCGGTGCAGGATCATATTCAAAGTCTACAAAGACATCAACTTCCGCTTTCTCAGAACTCTGTCACACACGCGGCGCTTAATTGGCCAAAGCGGAACGAGCTAATACATATTTGACAATATTCCCTCCCGGATAATTCAATGGAGATGCAACAACCGTCCCTCGATCGAAGCGTTTCCATGTAATATTACACTGGTAGCCAAAGGAGGAAAAATTGGTTTAATCGCGTTCGAAGAACGCAATTCTAGCTAGGTAAGACAATGAGGCATATATGCTAATGAGGCAAAAATGGTAAACAATTCCCCTATATGCCTTAATTATATACAGTTTAGGTTTCACTTGGAGGCAGTCTGTGCCAGATCATATTCCGCAAAGTCTGCAAAGACATCAACTTCCGCTTTCTCAGAACTCTGTTACACACGCGGCCAAAACGGAACGAGCTAACACATATTTGACAATATTCCATCCCGGATAATTCAATGGAGATGCAACATCCGTCCCTCGAAGCGTGTCCATGTGATGTTACACTCCTGGTAGGAGGAAAGGAGTTCAGAGCCCACAGAAGCCTTCTGTCAGAAGCAAGTCCTTTCTTCGACAGGCTGCTAAAAAACGACATGAGGGAAAAAAGAGAAGGAGTTATTCGTTTAGCGCTCATCCAGTCTGAGTCAGTCATGAAATTTATCCTAGATTTTATTTACACTGGTCATCCTGAAGTTTTGCCGGAAAATGTTGAGGAATTAGTCAAGGCAGCAGACTTTCTCCTTCTTCCTGATCTCGAAAACGTTATGTTGAAATCTCTACCATGTAGCCTGACTCTGTCAAATTGCCTTTCATTTTTATCCAATTTGGCAAACGGTAATCACGAGTTACTTGTTGACGAAACCTTAGGATTTATTCACTCAAACTTTGCCAACGTGGCAATTTCAAATGGGTTCAAGAATTTATCAAATGAGTGGATTACAATCGGCGGTACTGCGGATGAAATTTCTAACATCGTGAAAAGATCGGTTACTGACGAGCAAACGCGGGAAGGAGGGTCATTTGGTGAGATGTTTCCGCTGGTTATAGTAACTTGTGGCGGTGACAGAACGTTATGTTATCTGCCTTCTACAGCCAAGTGGTACAGACTAGCTTCTTCAAAATATGATTTTAAAGAACCTCGGCAGTTGTTGGCCCTGAAAGGTAGCATATACAATTTCAGTCTTAAGATATTTGGCTCTTGTTTCTTACGGTTGAGCCCTTGGTCTAAACAAGATCAGTGGGTGTCTTTACCATTGCCCGGAAAAATGTTCCCCGAGATGGTAACAGTGCTTGGAGGTGTCGTTTATGGTGTAGGGTCCAGATATGGTGGACAACTGAAGATTATATGCAAATACGACCTCGATTCAAATTCATGGGAAGTAATTCCTTCATCTGATACAGCCGATCTTAACAGAGGTTCATGCATGGTGGGTCACAAAAAATACCTGTATTTTATGGGTGGAATGCCCTCTTCTACATTGGTCATGAAATTTGACACTAAAGCAGTGAAATGGAAGAAAGTAGCGTATATGCAACAGGGTAGATACAATGCGTTTGGTGTGGCCGACCACGGGAAGATTTACATCGCTGGAGGGAGGCAAAACATCGACCACTATCTGCAAAGTTGTGAGGTGTACGACGTTGCAACAGATGGATGGCAATTCATAGCAAACTTGAATGTCTCTCGTTCAGAGGCCAGCATGGTGTGTCATCTCGGGACACTGTACGTGTTAGGTGGATTGAGTGAAGACGGTGCAGCAAGAGCGCTGACTGTTGAATGCTACGATCAACAGGCAAACAAGTGGAACGAGGAAATAGCCATACCGAGTGACGTGACTGAGGGAGCTGATTTATGTAAATTTCAGGCTTGTATTCTGACAATTTACAAAGGATATCTTGAGTGTCTTCAACCGATAATGGAATGAACTTAAAATGATGCTTCATGAGGTAAATTTTAAAATGGCGGGGAGCTTTCATGCTGCAGCTGCTAGGAAGGCTTCGTGAAACCGGCCCCAGGATCCCTAAAATATATATTCTCAATAAATCACATTTACACTAATAAATAGAAGAGCACTCATCGCTGACTCTGAACGTTTATAACTTTGAAAGCATTAATGCAATACCCACCAATTACAAACTTTGTAAAAGTTTATTTTAAAATTTAATTATCCAGGAAGATTTTGATTTGACAGGTTTGTGCATGATCGTTACCATGCCACCGATTTTGGACAGACATGTCAGACACGAAACCAAGAAAGGTCCAATTGTAGCCTCGTTCCCAGGCCTCAACAACGCGCAACCGAGCAACGAATTTTCCCAATCTGCTCGATCGGTGACGTCACATTCTATTACGCGCCGAGGACTACTGGGAACAGGCTGCGTTTAAACCATTTTAGCATCAAAATTTTAGCACCCTTTTACTGCTCTTGATTACGTTTGAGCCGATTTTGGAGCTTTTCTCACGATGGAAAGAAAATCAAGAATGTTTGCATAATGATGACAGGGACAAAACTGAACGCGCCCTTCCCTGTTGGGGTTTAATTTTAGCCTGGTTCCCAGTGCTCATCACGTACCGGATCGAGCAGTCACGGACTGATGGCGGCTATTTTGAAGTGTTACATGATTTCGTGGAGCGGCTCATTCTTTATAATAACAAGGAATGTTCAATTTCTTCGGAGAAAGGCAATCTAACGTTATTCTACTGTGAAAACGACGAGTCAGAATGGGAGCTGCGCCTATTTTTGTGCGAAAAATCAGCCATTTTTCGACACGTGTCGAACGTCGGAAGCTGCCGAACTCACCTTCCTTTCAATTATATAATACAAGGTAAGATAGATGGACTAAAAATCGCTCAAATAGCGCAGAAACACAGTATAAAGATAGAAAACAACACCAATAGACTAAATGTTGTTAAAACGTTCAGTTCGAAATTCCATACAATGTTTTATATTTTCAAATATCATCAATATGCAAACATGCTTGGGTTTCCTGTGTCCATGATACAAACGGCGGCTACCGGCTGTGCGTATGTTTGATAACAATCTCGTTCACACACTCCGCGTTAACAAGGGAAAAGCAATCTGTAGGAACGCGAATGATAGTATGACTGTGTAAACAGTCTTGGACGTGCTATGGATTAGCCTCTAAAAGCTGGCCGGTTTAAATAAGGTTTAATATTACAGTTGAATTGAGCTAAAACAGCCCAACCTCGTTCCCAGGGTCTCTCTCTCTCTCTCTCTTCTTCCCGCCCCCTGGGGGGGCTGGAAGAAGAGAGACCCTGGGAACGAGGTTGAAAGCAGCCCTGTAGTTAACCTGCGATGCGTAAATTCGCGAGCGAATTTCAGCATCGCGCGCGCCAACAAAACCGTCAGCTACGCGGGCATCGAGGACTTCCCTGTACTTTAATATAGGCGAATCTTTCTTTTTAATTATTACCACATTAACAAATATGCGCCTCATTTAACTGTAGGGCTCCCTCCTAGCAGGGAAACGGTTCGGTCGTACCTCATGTTAATCTCTTTTTTCATTCATTATGTTTAACAATAGTCATTATCATTATCAGGGCTAGCGACATTGTTTTGCTCTTTCATCTATTGTTTTCTCAACCAAGTGATGCCGCTTCAGTGAGGTACGACTAGATTTTTTAATCGAAAATCGTGGAAATGTGAGCCCGATGTACTACATGCTCTTTGATAGCTAAAATTTCCTTTTAAAAACATTGCGTAAATTTGACTAATTTTAACAAACTCTTTCAACTTTCTTTTGATGTCAATTCGTATTTAGCACGATACCTTCTCTACGTAAATTCGTATGCTAATGAAGCAAAATGTAAACAATGACGTCAGCAAAGATTCGCCTATAAAACTATAAGATTCGACGGTGAGACAAGTCGTGTATTTTACACTCAGATGCTAAGAGAGATTCAAATTGTGGGGTAGTTTCTTGGTGTTGCGGATGTTGTGATCACCAAATGACGTAAAACAAAAGATTCAAAAGACACTGAACAATACCCACACCACAACACAAAAGCTAACCAACAATGGCTTCCGCAACACCAAGAAACACCCAATTGTGGAAACTCTTTTTTAAGACAAATCGTTCTCGAACCCTTTTTACACAAGAGACAATGAATGCTACACGCTACTCAAAATGGGTGTATCACACATGTTTTCCGCCATATTTCTTTGAACTGGGGAATGTACTATATTGATCATGTCAAACGAAATAGAGCGCTGGAGAGGCATATAGCTAATGTATTATTATCCTTGCTAGCAGAAAACTCACTGTTGGGGTTAACACCTTGACAAATGCCAAGAGAAAATGACAATTTATCTTGCAAATGCCCGGGGTGGGGTGGTCAGGCATATAGAATTGACAGCAATTAGAAAAGAAAATCTATTAGGGCTTGAGTGGAGGTTTGATTGAAACTGGTATGAATTGTCATTTTCCATTTGGTAAAAGAAGATGTGGAAATATGTTCAGTTTCCATGCCATGCATGAAATAGATCTTTTGTTGCCGGTAATTAAAATCCCAGAAATCCCACTAAAAACTGGCTTCTGTCCCAGAAGAGTCGTTTGATAATTGTCGATAATTGTCGGAATTGTAAACAAATTGAAAATAGTCAAAGAATGCATAAGGAACCGCCCATGCTATGCAGGCAGGAAATTGTCGTTATAGCGTTTTTAAAATCCTGGTTAAATCACTCATATAAAGAAAGGAAAAAAATTACAAATTTGTAGGAAAGTTGAAATAAATCGTAATGATAAACGCATACAAAGATTCTAACAATGTAACTTTAAAGTTTACGGATGCCAGACAAATGCTTTCTTGAGGGTTGATGTACTGGACATCTCACTGTAGACAATATCCCTTTTAATCCTTTTACTTTCAGAATCAAAATTAAGTCGCCATCATATTATATTTAATATTTCTTCTCAGTGGGGCTTTTGGAAGAAATTGAGCGTTGGTCCCTTAACGTTTGATAAGTCTGGATTCAAAACTGCCGGTTTTAACTATTCATGAACTGATAAAGCTCGTAGACGTATAAGCAGCACCGCCGTTATGACAATGGATGAGAAATCATATAAATTATGTGAACTGTAGAATGAAATCAAATGTAAAATGATCCTGGCAGTGATTATTCGAGGCTAAATTTGAAGGGAAGACAATATCAAAAGATAGTTTGAATCATGATCTTTCCTAAACAAATTGCAATTTCCTGTTACACAAAAGGCATACTGGCAGTTTCCCAATTGATATATATATAACGCGTTTACAAAACAATACATTCTCAGACAACCTATCAATACGAAGTCTCTCCGGCCGGCTTTAGAGGCTTCTCACGTTCCTAAGGCCTACTCTGGGACCCAAAGTCGCCTAAAGTCGCCCAAAGTTGCCCAAAGTCACCTAAAGTCGCCTTAAGTCGACCTAAGTCGCTTAATTCGTAACAACCTTAATTAACCCAAGATGATAAACTTTGCTGTTTCTGGACTGACTTTGTTACAAAAATCCTCCGATGCGTCCTTATGGTGTTGTTCCAAACCTTCCATTACAATAGGGGCCTTCAGATCAGAGTACAAGTACAAGATTGACTATGACTGACTTTCGAATTTCAAACCAGTCATATTCCCAGAGCCCTCGCTTCTCCCTGGTGTCGCCCAGTAGAGAAGGAGGCTCTAGAAACAAGATTGGTTTTACATTTGATAATCTAAAGCATGAGCACTACTCACACTCAATCTCATACTCTGATCTGCAGGTCCCTAATATGAAAAGTACTACAGGTGGCAAATTGATATTAAGCATACAGGAAGTTGCCCCCACCCCACCCCCCAATTCCCTTTTCTACAAAACAATTTCCCCATCGATCCCACCCACTCACCACCCTCTTAACCCCCAACAGTTACAAGTAATAGCATCAAATTCCTCTGCATAAAACAAACGAATTTAATATTATTAGACATACAGATCACAAGAATAAAAGATGTAATCACCAATAATAACCTTGTCACGTCTTTTAGCAACTACTCCATAGTGTTACATTCAGAAATAAATGTACGCCAGAAAATCCAGTTTTAAAATACATGTACATCTAGGTTTTTGGTAAGCTTAAAACTTACATTCTGCAAGTTACATAACTGTAAGCTCAAAACTGTAACGCTATAAAGGTGCTTTTATATGTATTGAGTAAATCGTACGCTTACCCATCACAGACAGGTAAAGACAAAGTGACCATCTCGTCTAGTTCGTCCACCAACAACTTCTAGACATTTCATAGAATCCTCAGATATAAGCTTATTAAAGTCAAAGACCACACATCCAGCCAAATCGATACAGATTAATTGAAGTTAGAGAGCCGAGCAAGTACAAAATTCCCTGTTGTTCTTGCAAGACTCTTCTTGTAAACACCTTATTACTTTGAAGTTGTTCCGCTGTTGGCAGAAAAGCTAGAAAACGAGACTCATCATTCGAAGCAAGATGGCTGCCATGGGGCCAAGAAACTGTTTTGATCATGTGACTTGAAAGTTAACCACACGCGCGTCTTCCGCGCATCGCGTGATGTAGAAACACGCTGGTCTGGCTAAAGTCACGCAATATTCAAGCTAAAAGCACATTAATATTTGTCTCATAATATCACTGCCAGATACGGTATCCACTGTCACCACCGACTGGCTATCAGATTGTATTGCGGCAAGAAACCTCGTATCAACTACAGAATTCCAGGTAATATACTAAGAGCACTTTTCGATGCGATCAAACGGAAATGACCCGGGCCGGACTGTGGCACATGTTGAAAAGTTGGACGAAACCTGGTAACAAGTTTACGAAAGGGATTATGGATCAAAAGGAAAATGGCGGACGTACTCTGGCTTTCTTTTATTTTAGAGATGTACCGAAATATTAGTGACAGCTTTCAGGGCTAACATACTGCAACCCAAATGATTCTCAGTCGCGGGTAAAACGCTCCCCATTGCAAATTGCAAGTGCTTCGGATGAGCCGGTGTGTAAGCCTCGAGCGGTTTGTAAGCCTCAAGCAAGAATGTGCTTCAATTTATGATAAAGTGGCACATCCAAGTTTCCAGCAGCTCAGACTATTGTAAAAGAAGCACAAAAGCCACAAGTGATACTGCCTGAGACAGTAGCTTACGGAACAAAAAATTGGATGGGAGTGTTTTGCCTGTTGAAGACTGGAGAGGAGCAAATTGGTTGGGTGCCAGGAAAGAATCAAAGGCTTTTGCAAGGAAGGCATGCCTGTTACCAAAGTTTCAAGCCAAGATAGATAGGGCAACTTGTGTTACTGTTGGTAATGCATTCACTAAGGTAGTTATCTCTATAATTTGTGACATTGACAATTAATGGTTGGTATTGTTTTATTTTAATTTTAGTCTGAATGGAAAACAATCCTTTCAGACTTATTTTCATAAGTATTTTGTAAGTAAATTTAGGTTGTTTATAACTTTGTAACTATGGCAATAATGTATTTCCTCAAAATAAAGACAACCCATGATGGCATCTAAAGAAAATTGGCAATAATATAATTATAAAACATTCTTAAAATAATCTCATTGGAATAGCAATTGTTGCTTTTGAGAGACATATATGATATTTTGAGGAAATAAATTATTATTAAATACAGTTTATGGCATCTCACTCCCATTTGATGCATCCACTGTGCATTCTGAATTTAAATTTGGTTAATATGTGACACTTACTATTTCATAGATTTTGCTTAATTCCTCAGCTTTTGGCCCTGTGACCAATGTGGCAACAACCTTGCTTGCTAGCTGGTGTTTAGGTCATTGTTGCATGTTTATTGTTAATGTATTAACTTCAGTGTGCAAGTCCATACCCACATCATGGGAGGTTATTAGAAATTCCTAGGGGGAGGGGGCAGAGGAGGGTCTTAAAAGCCACTAAACTGGAACTTGCAGAAGAGTTGGTGGGGGGGGGGGGGGGGGGGGGAGGGGAGGGGGCAGGGGGGGTTGGTGGAGCATTCAAACCAAAAATCTTCCACGGAGATGGTATGGATATTTTCTGAAACAATGCAGTATGGTGTACCATGATGATTCCCATTTTAGGATAATGCCCATATATACCACAACTGTACTTTGGCATCTCCCTTAAATCACTGAAGGTCACCTAAAATTGCCTAAAGTCGCTCAAAATCGCCCAAAGTTGCCTAAAATCGCCTAAAGTCGCCCAAAATCGCCTTAAATCGCCCAAAATCACCCTAAATTTTGGAGAAAATATGCTTAAATCGCCTTAAGTCGCCCAAAGTTACGGCGACTTTGGGTCCCAGAGTAGGCCTTTCCTAAAATCCTTGGCTTACTGGCGACAGCATCTGGTGTTTTTGCCTTGGTCAACACATGCAATTCAGTAATGGGGCTTTCGAAGGCTAAACGGGGAAGGATAATTATAGAGAATATCAGACAAAAGTCACAGTCACATTTTGTAATAAGCCATTCAGAAAACGAAAACAAAAAATATATATGCACGGTAATCTCCCTCCTCCCTGCAGCCATATACTCCATCCTTTCATGATGTATATGTATTTTTATTGTTCATGTACTTAGTTTTGCACTATTGAATAAATTAAACATTGTATGTGTGTACATGTCAGTACATGTAGCTAGCTAGCACTGTATACAAGTATTGAGTTTTGATTCGGCTTCGTTCCAATAGGTATGACCTTGAAATGGAACGCGCGTACAGAGCCAAAACAACAAATGAACGCGAAAAGTGAACATTAGATTGGTTTATCGAACAGAGTCAAACGAGCGCGGATTTTGATTGGCTTATCGAACATGCAACGTGTTGAATACAAAAAAAAGTAATTTTTCCCTTTTTTTCCGCAACTCGAAACAACAAAATGCCGAACTGGAGAGTAAATACTCGTGAAGGCCTTTACAACTCTGGCGTAGCCTATCCCTTGCAAAAAAGGTACCAGATTTTGGCAGACTATACCGTAAGTGGAAGTTTTGCAGTCAGTGCACGCGAAAACCGCGTGAAAATAGTATTAGTTATAGCGGGCAACCGTTTGGAACAGCTTACCCTGTAACATTAGAGAGTCTTGTTCGTTAAGTGAATTTAAGGTGTTTCCCTCCAGTTTCCATGCAGCCGCACCTAACATTTTTGAGCGGCCGTTTAACTAACTTTCCTTTATTGAATAAGGATGAAACTTACATAAAATATTGTACTTAGTTTGACGTTTATAAGAATGTAACAATTTTGTAAATCGCAGTTAAAATTGCGGAGATAAACGAGAAACATTGAAATCACTTGAGTCTAAATTCCGAGCGATTGCGATGGCATCTGGAAAGATCAAAACTATTGCGATAAACTATGACATATGGCAAACAAAATATCTAAAAGTTAGAAACTTTTGTCAAGCCGATTTTGAGTAAATCAGAAAAACATTTCGAACTTGTGATTTTGCATGTGTATGAGCACAACCATAAGTTCCTCAATTAAGCTTATAAAACTTTAATTTCTTAATCTAAAATTTACGCCAAAATGTGTGTTTAGTGTATGGGATGAAACTCTGAAAGTTTGAAAGCGTTTCTCGTTTTTGTTTTGGAGATTCGATTTTCTAAAGAAAACCATAGCTTTTTGACTGAGTCGTTGATATTGTAGTTTTAGCGCTTTTCTACACATTTAAAAAATAGGTCCGCAATGCGTACATGAGTGAGCTTACGATGAAAATTTGCACGGAAATATCTAGAGACGGAATTTGTGATGTCGAAAATGTTACTGTCAAAGATATTAAGCTAAATGAGAAATACACCATAGGCTGTCTGCCTCTGATTTTTTATAAAAACTATTTAACGATATAATGTGGTACTGTCACAGGTATGGAAGCACAACTTAAAAAATGATTCATTGACTGTATAACTGGTGCAAGTGTTCCAAGTCCAAGAGATGTGATAAAAACACATGTCTACCAAGCACCATTGTGGCTTGCAACTTAACGTCTCAAGAGCTTCTGTATTGGAAAAGTATCTTGGTTTGTCGAGGATGATTTTTTGTTTTGTTGGACTGGAAGATCGTTCGTTAATTTGGTTTCATTTTTGTCACGCTATGTAAAGTCACTACAAGGACCGAGTTATCATCATTGTCATCATCAAAGTTATCATATTAGCAAATTTCTGAAAAAAAATGTAAATCATATACAGCAGTCCCTCTGTTAAGCTGAAACCCTCAGGACTTTGAGAACCATTTCCAGTAAAGGACTGGGAAATACATTTTTTGGGTTTTTGAGAAATGACCACTTAATAGAGGAAGTACTGTAACTGTGAACATGTACAAAATTCTAGATCTACTGCACATGGATTTACACAAGGATGAGTGCCTATTTGAAATAGGTGTTTATTTGAAACAGTGTCTGACAAACAAACGTGGTCGGGTTTCACATGTAAGGAGTGGTCAAACCCCATACTGACAGTAAAGATTGACACCATTTTACTCAAGGCAGGCAATGTTATCTTTTAATCAAAATATATAAATTTAAAGATCAATTTAATAAAACTTTTACGCTTGTAGCTATTGTTTCAGAGGTCTGAAACAATAACTACACTTGTAAATTACAGCTGTAAAAGTTTTATGAAATTGAGCCCTGGTTGGTGCTTATAGCATGTAGCTGTTTGCATACAGTATCAGCATTGCCAACAATAACCGTAAAACATTAACATTTATTCTCAAGGTTTTTTGGAATGTAGGTAGCTGTAACAAGTATAGTTAACTTACATTTTAAACTTAGTAACATCAATGTTTTCAAACAATAACTTTTCAACGTTTTAGTGTAACTGCACTTAACCCAGATTTGTGTCTCTAAAGACATTATTTGTTCTCCGAAGAGAATTCATCGTTTCCCGAAGGAAATATTTTGTTCCCAGAAGGGAATTATATGACCCTGAGACAGGGTTATGGATTGCCAGATGTTGTACATGGAGCAATTCGCAATGCTGGACTGCACAAGTCACTCGGCGGCCATCACAGCTGTCTTTAAAACTACATCTCGGTGATCTAGGGAACCTTTTGTTGGCGAAGATTTTGTCTACACCTTCAAAACATCTGAAAAACTCTTTACGTGAAAACAATAGACACATTGCTTGAATGCTGTGCCTGATTACTGGTGCAATATAACACGAAAACATCGTAAATTTCGAGTCTCTTACCTCTCTTTCTCCAACGGCGAAAAAACGTGGTTGCTTCCACGTTCCGTGTTTTTGATATCGAAAATACGTCGTTCGTTATCCGGGATGATCCGGGATCAGTTCGCAGCACTTCATGTTCAACCTCGCTCATATTCGCGTGTTCGTGCTCTCATCGTTCGTACGGAAATAAACAATATCTGTTCGAGACCAGGCGCCGTGATACCGAAGAAAACCCGAAGATTGGACTACCACGGACTTACGGACACTTCCCATGACATAGAGTGAGATTACACTTCATGTAAGCTCACTCAAAAACCGCGAGATAGATTTTTTTTTAACTTTTATGGTCGTTTCTTTATAATATGAACAACATTGTCTCGAAGTTTCATCTTGGTTGAAACATTGCAACATGGTCAAATAAAATAATGAAGTTCACCTAAAACGCGATTGAGACTGTGTTTTGATTGCACGGTTGAAGGCGCACAAAGATGCGTTAATTCAGCGTGTTGAGAATTATGTAAATCGCGTTGACTTCTTTCTTTACCCTACAATTAAAAATGCCGAGAGTGTCCAGTGCACGTCAAATGCGAATAAAAAAATGCTTTCAAATAAACGTCCTACTGAAATTCGCGAGAATGATAAAAATAACGTGGAACACAGCCACTAACGTTACTCCGCAAAACATGGTCACGCAGAAAATGCGTTACACTGCCTTTGTGCGCCCTTGGTTTATTTGGGTTGTTTACGCGGGAAACGAAACGAGGCTTTTGTTTCGATCTGTTCAATCATTACCGGATGAAACAAATCGCAAACACTCTCCGAACCGTTTTTCAAGGTCATACGAAAATCGCTCTATTTGTTGTTTTATACGTGCTGGAATCAAGAGGGTCAGTTGACATATACATCACACTGGGAATAACAAATTCTTTCAAAATGATCGATCGTGCTCATCGACAGTTCCATTTACGGATATAGTTTAACTGATGACCCCGAGTTAATTAAAACTGAGTATATGCAAATGATATAGTTGACTGATGTTAAACTGGACGAAACTGAATTGGAGGCTCAAAACTTTCACGATTGTGGTCTTAGCCTATGTTGTGATCGATGCGATTCCCCAATCTTCGTGAATGGTAGACTGGCACGAACTGAAGACCAAAAGAGAAGTGGAGACTCACCGTTTGCGGTTCTGAACACTTAAGAGTTCTATCGGCACTGTTCCAACACTTTTTTCTTTTGCACGTGCTTGTTCCAAATGAAATTACGTGTATATGACAGAAACTTGAGCACTTTGGCAGAAGTTCGTGCCCTTTTCATCTGCCGAGCATAACGTTCCTATGACCTGGAAGAAGCTTTTCACGTAGTTAATCGATAAACATCTAAGAGGCTGAGTGTTTTTTTCTCGGAAGCTGAGAGGGCAGAACTTGCCAATGCCTATTCAATCCGCTGCAGATATCGATCAGTTCTATCAGGTCTATCAGTGGTCTCGGTTTTTCAAAGGGTTAGTGGATAGCACTTTTCACTGTATTTATCTCCTTTCTGTGGATAATGCAATCTGTTTTATTAACTGGAAAGTGATTTATCCGGTGGATACTCAAGTAGTTTAAGGCCTGGGTCAAAGACTTTAATCAGGGAAAAAAGTTTATTCAGGATAACTTTAACACAGGGCATGGAACTGAATCGAAATTTGGCATTCCTATAAGTCACGTGACATGTCACGTGGTCGTTTTTCTTAAAATAGCAAATATTTGACGAATTGGTGACGGGTTTAAGAGAAAACATAAAATAAAAGCGCTTTTTTGATGTAGAGAAAATATTTCCAGCCCTTCGCGTTTGGAATGATCGTCCGTTGTTAATTGTCTAAAAAAAAACATTGTGAGGACAAAGATGTTCTATGTGGGAAAGAGCCAAAGCCGTAGAACAATGAAGTTTACCATCGTTCTTATGTGGAGCATTACTAAATCAAGAGAGATGATATCTTGGAGTATTTGGCAGGAATTTCGTTCTCGCAGTATGTTCGTGTAGACTCTTCTTTCATGACCCTCTTATTAAATTAACTTAATGTCCAAGTCATTTCTTCATCAGTTTTCCATTTAGATGATATGTATTTTCCAGGAATTTTCTTGCAGAATGTTCGTGCCGACCTTTTTTTATTTGCGGATATAGCGACCCTGTAACCCTTTAATTAACTCTTATGTCGAAGTCATTTTAATAGCAGGAGTTTCAAGGTTAAGTTTTCTTTTTTTTTCTCGCTTTAATCCCGCGAGAGAGATGATATGCAAAATAGTAGTAATTACGTTCTTTCAGGATGTTCGTGCAGACGACATTTCTTTATTTGCGGATATAGCTCCTATGACAATTCTTAATTAGTGGAAGGTTTATCACGATAGTGGCTAAGCTAATGTTCAGGACTTGATTGTGTTTTCCGGGCCCAAAACGTTGACCACTACACCTGGAAGCGTTATTACTCTAGATAACGTTCAGTCGTGCAACTTGTCTCGCAAGTAGAGTAAACTCGGTTTTTAGATTTCTCGCAACGATTACGGAAACAGAAATTTGCAAGAAATGTCCTTTGCATAGTACATTACTGTATAGACAATATTTCTCAGACAAGTTGAACTGGCAAGACAGCCTACGTTTGGCAAATTCCATTCCCGTTTCTGTGCGTAGAATGAAGCCCGTTCTCTAGAAAACCGCGGGAAACGGACGTCCTTAAAATGCTCCCACTGAGTGGACACGTACTTGGTCGAGGAACAAAACATTCATCCGGCCACAAGAGATGATCTTCTCTTGCTGTCAGAGCAGCTTCAACTATTTCTAGAAGCCGGACATGCTCAGTGCCAGTTATCAGATTATCAAGATTTTAACTCTGTCTATATTTTCTCCAACCCCGTAAAACCCTACCTCTTATAACTGCTCGCTTGAATATGGTATCAAAATGAAAGGGCATCCGATCTGCTTAAAACAGGTTACTTTACTTTTTTTCCAGACTGATGTATCCATTTCCCGCCTGTCCCACAACAAAAGAACAACACCTTGCAAAGGAATGAAGGAATGCATATGGGCATGGTGCGCTACCGAAATTTCTTGATAAAAAATTGTTGCTGGGTTGATGCTAATGCACGGCTTTTTTGTTGTATACTCTATGAATAGAGACCGCCACTGGGCAGTGAGTGTCCACAGTTTTTAACACAAATCCCACTCGATAGTGTATGAGATACTGAGTAATTGCAACGGGAAAAAGAGATTCAAAGTGAAAATACCGGCTAGCCTTTAAATTCCTGTGCCTAACCCTTAAAATCCCAAGATAAAATAAAATCAAAATTTAAGAAAAATTCCATCTTCCATTTTGTAAAATACTGACATAACCGAAATAGTAGCAAAGGAAAGTATTGCCGGAGAAGTTTCATTTGAACAGTGTTGATGGTCGTACCATAGGATTTCGTCCACAGATACAAAAGGTGGAAACTTGTACCGTCACCATAATTGACTCTGGGAGTGAAAGCCTTAATAATCTGCTCAGCTGAAAAAATGTGTTACATTAATGAACATTTTACTGAGGGTTATGGAAGATTCTTCGAGATGTAATACAGGAAACCTAATAAAAAACCGAACCTTATACAGTAGGTGATGTTAATTGGATTAAATACTGAACATCTAACATGTAAGACGATTAGCAGTTACAGGAAACTAAGGAAAGAAACCGAAAATACCAGGAGATCTTCTAATGTATATTTTTAAGTGTCAAGATCCGCCATGGACGACAATCTACAATTTGGAAACACAGAGCACGCAAATAGCCCCATTTGACTCTCAATGCATGGTGATTTTAAAACCCCCCGGCCGGAGAAAAATGATAGGGATACATAGATAGTTTATTGAAATGTCGTTTACAACCACTCTTTAGTATCACTTTGAAAAGCAAAAAAAAACAACAACAACAACGCATTTGTATTAACGAAAACCTACCAATTACGGCCCAGTTGTGTTAACAATAATATTGCTATATACGTAGTAAAAAAAATATTTTATTAATATTTGTTTATTAACGTATATTAACCGTCTTTGGGCCAGGCCACTCAAGTTCTTTCCTTACTCAAGTTTCTTTCCTTGTGTCCTGGAAAAATCGCTACAAAACTCAAAACTAATTATGCGAGTTTGCTTTCCCTCGAGGAATCACTTTCTTTATGGTGTCCTAAAGAGCGTTTCGCGTCATGATGAGCGAAGCTCCTTTAAGAAGATCAATAGTGCCTGTTTTCAACGAAGAATAAACTGAATGCAGCAAAATCCACACGTATTAATACGAAATACATGGTGTGCCTCAATCTTTTCTCCGCCGTAAGGATCAGTTTGCCGTGTTATTTTACATTTATACATGGTGTGTGTCTATATGTATATACAAGAGATAAAACCTGAAACTTGTTGAATGGGATCCACTTTAACAGCAGTCGTAGCATTTCTTGCTCAAAACAAGTTCAACCGTGTGAGTAATGGTTAGCGCTTAAAATCACCAAAAAAGAACTTGACCTGACCGGGTAATCTTACAGAAATACAACTAAGCAGGATATGGTCTGTTTACTCTCGAGTGACTGTGTTGCTCAATTTAAAAATGAATTAAAGACATTTCTGTTTTATGCGTACACGCTTTCAAAGGTCTGTATTGCAACATAATGATTTCGTCTTTTAAAGCATACAATGCAGTTTTCTGGAAAGAGAGGGCAGCTTTATTGTCAAAAACACAAATGAAAATACCATTTCTTCTGGCAGTTCCGAATCGAGACTGTTCGCTTCTATAAACACGCTAGCGCTGATGTAAACACTGTTTTTTTTTTCGATCACATGAGTAACTGCTGAAAGACGGAAATTTAAGGCATTTAAAAACACCGTCTGGAAGTAATTAGTCGCCGGCAACGATGAGCATTTGTAACTGAGACGAAAGTCGAAAGTTATCTCGTTCCCTTAAAAATGTTATCAAGTTGAATTTGAAATTTAGAATTAAACATTTCAATACATCGTGCAATCGTACATTTGCAAAGCGTGTTCGCATGTTTACTAGAGACAAAATTTGCAACCTCTGTGATTAGATCTCTGATCACATATGACCTTTGTGATATTGCACTATTGAAATGTTGGTAAATAGCGCTTCAAATGGCTTAAAATAATGCGACCCAGCCCCCTTTTCACCACCCACGGAAAAGGAAACTAAAACGCCTTATCTTGATTTGCCGCGAAATCTGATTGGTTGGTTCAAATGTGACGTTTGATCCCAGAAATACATACGACTTGCAGCTATAAAAAGGGGCTTCGCCACTGTTATTTCATAATAATCAGAGCCGAGTTGTGCAGTTTTCAGTCAATTTTCAAAATGCCATCCCGATATTTCGAAGGAACTAATTTACAACACAAATTCGAGGAAGAGTTCGAAATTCAAGAGCCCCTCGGCGAGGGATCTTTCGGCAAGGTGTACAAATGCCTTGAGAAGGCAAGCGGGAAAACGTTTGCCGTCAAAGAATTACCACGAAGTCAGAACTTCTCAGAAATGAAAGCCATTGAAGACGAAATAGAGATTTGGAAAGGATTGGAGCACGAAAACATTGTTTCGTTGCACAGAACCTTTGAGGACGATTCTTTCCTGTACCTTGTTTGTGAATACATGGATGGAGGAAGTTTATTTGATGAAATCGTGGGACACAAAATCTACAGTGAAGAACAAGCGCGCTCCATCATGAAACAAGTAAGTCAAAGAGAATTTAACTCCACAATTGCTGTTGTTGCTAGTATCTTATCTTTTTTCATGATATTTTACCCCTAGCTAAAGTTTTGATTGTTGAAGAATGAAGTCAAAAGCTCGATTCCATCTCGGTTAGCCTTTCATTCTCAAAGTAATACCTAAAGTCTTGTAAAGTAATGTATTGAGGTTCTAAGTTTCAAGTCCGTGGACGAACTCGGCTTACAGTGTGATCATTCAAATGAAAGCTTGTCAGGATCTTCAGCTGTCCATTGTCCTTAAATTTTTAACAATGAGTTTTTAGATTTTTCTTGATGGGGTTAATGCACGCAATAGTATCGATATGCCTCTCGATCTCATGGACATTTCAATGTTAACCATTTTGAATATTGTTTATGATCAAGGTCTAAAAGTCAGACATTTGTCTGACTTCCAAAAACGATTCCAAAAGCCTTGCAATCTTGCAAAAGGCTTTTAAAATTTCAAATTTTCACAATTAATTCCACAACTGAACCGATACGTTTTTCGTTTGTTTGGTCTGAAAAAAGCGTTCTCAGATTTAAAGGAAGTGCTCAACTGCTACCATGCGTCACAAAATATGTCAGGTGAACTTTCCAACCCATGACGTCACAAGATGCCTCGTGCAGATCCCGTTCAATTACCAATAAGGTGGCCGCTCCTTTCTAGTAAGTCAACATATGATAGTCCCATGATACGGGACTGTCGGAAGTATGTCACAACCAACAAATCATTTCTGGATCAGAACTGTTGATAATAAAGCCTGATTTAGAACTAAATATAGCAGTTTAATTTTCCGCTACAGATATAATAAATAATCCAATTTTGTTTTGTCATTTGGAGTAAAAGGCTAGGTTTCCGTTTCCAATTTTGTTTTTTCCAGCGTGAAATGTAAAACGATGACGAAAGATACACTTCGTTTACTATTATGTTACACCCATTTACACGTCACGAGATAAAATTGTGATTGTGCCCTTTTCTAGCGAGATAAAATACTATACTTAATTGCACAACTTTTTTTAGTACGTAATAGGCTAACAGTTTTGTTCAAATGAAAATTCGCGCTCCAATACTACGCGCAAAAAAAGTGGGAGTTGTAGGATTTTACATGAAACGTTTGGCAAATTCATTTGTATTAATACATGTGTTTATCAAATATATTGTGGTTTCGGTAGGCGTTAGGAATATTTTTGACATTAGCGGACACGCGAGGCATCGAAAATAGAACTTGCTGAAGTGCCGGGGAACGCATTTAGCAATAAGTCGATTGTTTCACTTGTCAAGACTGGAGAGGGTTGATATTATCAATCATTCAATAACTGAATGAACTTTTCAAAATGAAACAGCCAAATTATACCGTATGTCGGCGTCTGTTTATTGCGTTTTCTTTCCCAGTAAAGGCATGCCAAACTTATTATCTCCTCTGATAAATAGCCCTTGTTCGAAAGAGCGTCACGATTTCAAAAATCCGAAAAATAAAGATTTGTTTCAAACTTGAGGAAATATAAAAAGTAACAGTTTTGCTAAATTAATTCAGTATGGAGAATCTGTTCATTTACGGTGTTTTTCATTTAGTTCAATATTTAAAAATGTCAGGCTGTTTCCAAAAAGGGCAACTTTTAGGGGCTGTGTCACCTTTGATCAAAGTCACATTTACATTTGATAATCGTAAGCCAAAACTAATGGTTTAGTTTTTGCTTCAAATTACTTTACTATTGCACTGAAACTTTACACAAGTATCTCAGGCTGCAGATGGGTCAGGATGGAAACATAATGCAAATAGAAAATAAATCGAACCTGTGTTTCTTCCAATTCTTTCCGAGTGACAGTTGGAAAAATCCTTTCAAAATAATCATGTTTTTTTTTTTCTCCTTTCGAGAATTCACTTTATTAGTCTTTCCCTTGTGTTTTAGGAACATTTTGTGTACGAGTTAAGGTACACAGATTTGACCCAAAAATGCTGTTTGTTTTCCTGAATGCAATCCTTTCTTCCTACAGCTGTTACAAGCCCTAGAATATCTTCATGGAAAGCGAATTGTACACCGAGACGTTAAGGCAGACAATCTTCTTCTTACCAGATCTAAACACTCGGATCGAATGACTGTGAAACTCGCCGATTTTGGATTGGCGCGAAGGCTACCTGAAAACGCGGATGCTATCCGTTGTGCTGCAAGCGGCGCGCCCCTATTTCTCGCGCCAGAGACAATTTTGGAAGATATGATTGGT
Organism: Dendrophyllia cribrosa; assembly: GCA_024195265.1. NCBI lineage: Eukaryota > Metazoa > Cnidaria > Anthozoa > Scleractinia > Dendrophylliidae > Dendrophyllia > Dendrophyllia cribrosa. The sequence continues at coordinate 27,852,500 of JAJLRJ010000005.1, read as the reverse complement.
CAGCCAGTTGATATGTGGTCCTGTGGCGTTATTTTGTTTATTCTTCTAGCGGGTTACCCTCCATTTTGGAGCAGCAACGACGAGAAATTATTACTATCAATTTTGCAAGGACATTATTCAATGCCTTCGCCATACTGGGACAACGTGTCAAACGAAGCTAAAGATCTGGTGCAGCGGTTACTCGTTGTAGAACCAAGTCAAAGATTAACAGCTTCTGAGGCGTTCAAGCATCCATGGATGCAAATGGACGCGCCGCGGCCACTGTCGAAACATGGTCAGCGGAGGAACTTTGCAGCGGTAGTTTGCGGCGTGCGCGCCATGTTGAAGTTTCGAAGAATGAACTTCAAAGACTCTGGCCTCAAAAGGCAACTGCCGGAAACAGAAGTTGTAAACTAAACGATTGATATTATTTACACGTTCAAACAACGAGGGCCACATTAGAATAAACTGCTAAAAATAGACAAAAAGAAATATAATTTAAGACTGATGTACTTGCTTACTATATTATTTAATTTTATGAAGACAGTTATGTTTTATTTCAGTTATGAAATAAAAGGATTTTACACGCGCTTTGATTGGTTGAAAGCTACTTATTCCATGGAAACATCAACAATCAATTTTCAATCTTCCATTAATCAGATAAGCGTTCCAAATATGCCTCTCACTGATCACACACTCCTTGTTTTATGGAGGCTTGGTGTCAAAGCGCATCTGGCTTTCAACCTGAACAAATGAGCGTTGGCAAACATAATGCTGCAAAGTGCTGCAGGGTAACGTTGCGATGGACTAACTTCCCATCTTCCTATCCGGGAGAAGGGAGGGACTGGGTACTTTTAGTCCTTCTATGCTCCAGAAACCCTGAAGACTTAATCTTATTCTTACCCTTATACCTGGAAGAGAGGAAATGGGAGCGAAGGAGGAGTATTACTTGCAGATTTCCCCTCTTTTTCTCCCGATTTGCGCCTTATTAAACTGCATAACAAACATCCATGCCAGTATGCCAGTATAATATAGCAGCAAGTCCACTCCAGGCGATGTCCACCATTCAAACAATTGGTCCAGTTTTGTTTAACATTATTCTACTAGTGCACTAAGAGTAATCAAAGGCTCCTTGCGAGCCAAGTCGTGAATCATGAAACAACCATCGGACAAGGTGGGTTTTCTTAGATTGTACATGTTATGACTACTTCCCTTATGTTGCAGATCCACGTACCAATATCTTTTACCAAAGAAAGAGCTAGTAAATAAACACGAAGGAATGTGTTTACTAGCGAAAACGAAAATAACGGGGCAAACTTACCTTTTCTTTCATTATTAATGTGAGATATCCAACCCCAACGTTTTCCCAAACCGACGTTTCAGATCATAGAGCATTCGTATAAAACTGACAACGGTCGTAATGGCGGACTTGGTTTACTCCCATTTACTCCATGTATGCTATTACCGAAGTGTAACATCAACAGTTTAATATAAATTTAATATAAAGTTTACGATGAGCGAGTGACTTTTGATCGCAAAAACATAATAGGAATCATTTAGTACATCACTGAGAAAAACGGTCGAGATTAAAATTGCGGGAAGTTGTTGCGTTTGTTGCCTCGTGCTGTAGTCTGCAACGTATATCCAGTAGCGTCTGGCTTTTGCGTTTTAAATTCCGGTAAACCATTAAAATGACTACGCTCAAAGCTGTTAAAACAAGAAACATTGCGTCTTTTTTGTCGTTTTATTGACTAAAATTCTATGTTTGCCGTAAAACAAGTTTTCTAATATCCATATATGGCGTAGTCTAATGTCCTCCTGGCGTAGTTTAGTACGATTTTCATGCGTATTTCATTGATTTACAGAGCCTACAAGCAAATGGAAAACCAAAGCAGTTACATATTCCACTTTTGATGGACCGCCAAGACTGCTCTATTTCACAATTCCCCTTTTCTAAATCTCGGCGACTTGAGCAAAACTGCCATTAAAGTTATGACAATTGTAATGAGATAAATCCATGCGAAGAGCCGATTTATAATCATAGCTGCCATCCTCCATTCTTCCCTCATGGTGTCGGCTTCTTCTTGTTTGAATATGTTGTCTGTCAAGATCGTCATGTTCGTTTGCTCCTTTCCTCTATTTTCTCGCAGTTTCACTGTAACGAAAAACAAATAACTTGCGTTGATTTTATAGCCGCGAATGCGAAAAGAACAGCCTTTTATTATAACTTTTTTTCTTTGCCGACCGCTTTTTCGGGCCTGTCCTACTATCTGAACGCCTAGAACAGGTTATTAGAGCAGTTTTCAATTGAGTGTCGTAAAACCAAAACCAAAGTAATTACTCTGACCAATCACAGCAGTCGTAAACAATCCAATGAACCATTCATCAGAGCTCGAAGCAATTACATGTCGGCGGCGCCAAGCGCGAAAAAACGCGTGCGAGCAAGTCACAATATTCAGTGGTTTTGGTGTTACTTCTGATTGGTCGAGAAAGTGGCGCGAGATTTTTTAGCCAATCACAAAGCGTAGCAATGCAAAACCAAAGCAATTGTGTAATTACTTTCGATACTCAATTGAAAACTGCTCTATATATCTTCGGCCTTGTGAACACGAATGCGACTGAAAAGTCAATTTTGAAATAAATCTTCTTCCTCAATTGAGTAAACTAAGAATAACTTTAGCGATAGCAGGGATAGATGATTCCTCGGTTCTTGTTGATGAGCAGTGTCCGCTCAACAGCTAGGCGACCTTAAACATTTCGTAATGATCCTGAAGTCTGTTTTTTTTTTTTTTTGGAATAGGTTAAGGCTTTAAAATTACAGATCATTGAAAAATTTGCTAAAAAGTGTCGTCTAGCACTGTTAACTTTTAGACTCGAGTATTTCCTTAAGTACAGCCGTAAAGGACCACGCTGGCTCTTTCAGAGGAGGTTTCCTTGTTTTTAACCTGGCATTACAGGCTTGAAACACTGTGAAAAATGTCTGGCTAAACCAGTCCCAATATGATTTGTCTTTGGGTACCCTTGTCACTGACGTCTACTTACGAATAATTAAATTCTTGTTTTGGGGTCTGCTTACCTTGTCGAAACTCTTGGACAATCTGCGCTTGTCGCACTCGACCAGCGGATGTGCTCAAACGCACCAATCTTGCACAGTAGTTAAGCACACAAACCTACATTTGATGAACACTAAAGTTACTTATTCAATATTAAGCTGTTGTCCTGACTACAAGCATATTAAAGTACATTTTTTCCCGTATTACACTTTGTCACTATATATAGCCGTATTTTGCGGCGAGCGAGCACTAAATATTGAAAAAGAAAAGAATATTTTCTTCGTGAAATGTTTGGGCGCCATCTTGGAAATATGAAATTATAGAAAGATTGGGGAGAGTTGAAAATGTGGCCAACGGGGTGCGCGTCAGGCAGAAAGACCGCGAAGGAAGGGGAGAGGGATGGAATGGAAAAATGCTCTCTCTCTTACCGCCCCCTCTCCGGCTCCTTCACCTCGTCCCAGCTCCCCACGTTTTGGGAATCCAAGATTGCGACCAAACAAACGAACGAATTATAAATACAGCACTTGCTCCCCAAAACAACCGCCTTGCACTGCAGGATAACTTTGTCACTAGTACTCTTAGCTACATCCCACAAGCCTTACACTTTAGTCCTGTATAAAGTCCTGTTTCTACAGCTGCGAATAAGGACCTGAACCTCGGATCGGGAGGGTGTAACTTTCTCATGGAATAGCGTCTTTCCATGGACTGTGATTAGTAACAATAAGATCTTTAGAAGTTAACATCTTTGCAAACAAAGGCTTAACTGGATAAGCGCCGGCCGAATAAACCACTACAAGTGTGAACAGCTTAGCCTAGCTACAATCTAGTTTAAACCAACAACAAAGACATCTGAATTCTACCCGGATCCACGCAGGGATTGGGGCCGAGGAGTCGTCCGGATGATAAAAGCGCAGCATGAGACAGGCCATGCCCATTGCCGCTGACACCTCGATAATAGTGCAGGCGTAGTAGACAGCAATCAGCGGAATGACTTTGGAGGTGGCGGGTAATTTGGCCTGCAGAACAAAACAAACTAAAGTCAAGGTTTTGTGACATGTGGAACCGAACGTGATTGTACTTCGACTTAGAATGGTTTTCAATTGACTGTCGAAAAATCTTCGCGATTGCTTTAGTTTTTTAACGCTATGCTTCGTGATTGGCTAAAGATCTAGCACCACTTTCTCAACCAATAAAAAGTAAAAGTTATGACACCAAGTGTGGGATTCAAATCCGGGCCATATTGGTGGAAGGTACCTCCACCATCCATGCTCCCTTAAAACTGATTTTGCTCCAGTTGTTTCCAACAGAGCGTTTTCATTCGCGTTTTCATGGCCTTTGTCATTCGAGTCCCACGGGACTGAAGGTCACGTGAGTAAAAACGCTCTATAGGCCATTTGCACGATGACGTCATATGACTACAACTACCAGAATCCTTCAGTTTTTTTGTTTTTAGTGCAAATTAGGGCTATTGTTATTTAAACCGCACTGGGATTACAAAATTTGAATAAGAAAGGAAAAACGAAATGAATTCTGGTAGTTGTAGTCAAATGACGCCATCGAGCAAATGGCCTATTGTTGACTCCGTACCGTGGATACAATTCTAAAATGATCATTAGGTTTTTTTTTTTTTTCAACTTTCCACTTTTTGGACTGGGAAGCTTGTATTAAAAGCCACCTACCATCAACATTAACAACAGAATAGTGAAGGACAACAGGACAGTCACTCCAAATGACATTCTTTCCCCAGATTCAGGCGGCAGCAGAAAGACGAGCAGGGTCAGCACTGCAATCAGTACGCATGGCAGAATGAAGTTCATCATGTAGAATAAAGTGCGCCTGCGCAGCTCGAGACGGTATGTTACATCCGGAAATTTTCCTTCACAGCAACCGTAAGTCAAAAGATTGCGTTTTGATGTGACGCCACGAAGGATCCACTCACCATTCTCCACATACCTGTGTTGTTATGTATATACGATTACCGTCACGTGATAAATGTCTATTACTGTAAGATTGTATAAAAGAAGCCTGATCCCGTATTTTAAATATTTGGTGTAACATAAATATAAATATTGAGAACTTTATCAATGAAAAGCTAAAACGACTTTTCGACTCATCCTGGCTTTATTTTCAACTTTAACTGAACGCGGCTATGTTGAATAGTTGCATGCAATGGAAACGATTAACTCAAATGAAGACAGGATGACTTCGAAACGTCGTTGTATCTTTTCAGCTAATTTTACGCTCAATTGTGACTTCACATTACCTTCATTTTCATACTCAATATTCAAATAATAAAAAAATGCGGGAAATGTTCGGTTGAAAAGTGTTATCTTGGCTTTGAGAAAATTAAAATGGTACACATATAAAACCAACTTAACAATCACATTTATTCTGTATTTCTTCTATTCTTTTTCTCTTTTTCTCCTAATGCTGTCAGCTCATCCTGGATAAAGAGAATTAAGGTTCAATGCTCGAGGTTTTCTCATTCTTATTTTTATTTAAACAAATACCACAAGTACACTTACGAGCTTAAATCTGCGCTATCTCTGCGTGGATGAACATCCAGGAAGTCACTGTTGTAAGACCACGAGCCAAACTTGAGCTCACAGGTTTGATCGTCCAACGGAAAAAAAGTGATGTCGATTTCACACGAACTCGTGAAGATCACTGGATTCAGCCACGAGACATTCCCGTCATGCTTCACGAGCAGGCGAGCTGCGGTGCCGCGCCCATCCGAAAACTCCTCGGCACTGGAAACGAAACAAGAATATATGTCATAAAATTCATTTTATTAACTACAGTGCCGAAGTATAACGATTTTTCCTATAATCAAAATCATATCTCGGCACATGTGAAGGCATCAATTTAATCTTCACTGTGAAAGGTGAAGCTTATCAATATATTTACCTTAGCTACTATGTTTGCCCTTCTTAAATGTCAAACGAGCTAAACGTTGTTGACCTGCAATCCAAACATCTTTGGATCTTCCTCGGCAATCTTCGGACACTTTGGAAAATTTCGGAAAATGAACGAAAATATTTGTACACCTTTGGACAGTTCCAGATTTGAAAATCTTCGGAAAATTCTTACTTAGAACTTCGTAATTAGTATCGTTTATACAAGAAATAAGTGTCAGTCGCAGAACAGCTCGCAGAACAGTGACGGGGGAACGAGAGATAGAATTTCTGGTTTAACTGGAGAAGTACGTTGGGTTGCATGGCCACAATTGCCCCGAAATTTGAAGTTGAGACATTCTCGTTTCCAGGCGCTCGTCTCACTAGATGACGTCAATTGGAGCATTGTCGCGGTTTTGTTGCTAGATAGATGGATAACTTTATTAAAGTGTCATCGTTAATAGCAGTTACCCACTAAGTAAGGACACTATTAATAACTAAGAATATTACAGAAAAATACCTATATATAATAACTATAAAATTAGATAACTATACATAAAAATCATAAGATTATATCTACATTTCTGCAGGGCACCAACCCAATATACAGTCAAATCTCTCGTAAGCGGACACCCTCAGGAATTGAAAAAAGTGTCCTTTAGTAGAGCTGTCCGCTTACGAGATTTATTCCCATAAGCGGACAAAAAAGAAAAATAGGGTGGATGTCCGCTTATGGGAGAGTTATGTGGAGTTATGCGGTTGCTGTAGTAAGGCCTAAGTTAGAAGATTGCCGTCTTGAAACCACAGCCAAGGAAAACGCTAACACAGTTACTGGATTAGATGAGATACTTGGTCACATTCCTTTGAGGATGGCTGTATTTGTCACCACGCTTTTAAAGCGCGGAACAAACAAAAGGAAATCCATCATAATGGGTAAAGGTGTCAACAGAGGAGCTAGTACGGCCTGGAAATTCCTTGTAAATATTTTTTTTAATGGTGATGTTCAAACATTTACCGTGGCTCATGTCCAAGTTTGATTATCTGAGATACAGTGTTCGGTATAGTCAGTGAGTGAAAACGGAAACAAGAAGGAAAGTAGACCATGACGAACGTGGCCACAACGTGACACTACAAATGTTACGTCAGACTCTTGTTAATGTCAAACGAACGGACAGCTTGCTTTCCCGCCGACAAATGGAGATTTGACAAAAGCAATCCCCACTGTTCTGTTTCTCTGTCAAAGGTCATATTTTTGTTTATTTATTGCAAATTAAAGACAAATTTTATTGCCAAGAGTCAATTGGGGTGTCCGCTTACGAGAGAACTTAAACAAAAGAAAAATCCAATTTTCATTTTCAAAAGTGTCCGCGTCCGCTTACGAGAGAGTGTCCGCTTAAGGGAATGTGTAAATACAGAGTTTGACTGGGAGGTAAAACGGGGATTTGAAAACGCGTCCGTAAGTAGAGCTGTCCGCTTACGAGAGTGTCCGTTAGCCCCCGGGGGGGGGGGGGGGGGGGGGGGGGGGGGGGGGGGGGGGGGGGGGTACTCCCCCAAAATACCTATACGGGTATGTGCCGCCCAACGGGTCGTGATTTTGGGACTCCTGATCTAGAACGGGGTCTCCATTTTAGAGACATTTCCTAGAACGGGGTATAATATTTCGAACGCACGAAAGCTTCAAATTATCAGCAGCCATTTTTTCTAGAACGGGGTATTAAAAATTGACCTATTTCTAGAACGGGGTATCATTTTGAGTGCAAATTCTTTCTAAAACAGGGTCCAAATTTGGAAACCCGGGCGGCACATACCCACTCAAAATATACCCGAGTACCACCCCCCCCCCCCCCCCCCCCCCCGGGTCCACACGCGAAAAATTTATAATGGTAATTGAACTGAGTGGAGTGCAATTTGGTCTGAAATCATACGTGTGATTTCAAAATCGAACGAGCACGCAGCGCGAGTTCGATTTGAAATCACAAGTATGATTTCAGACCAAAATTGCACGACACAAAGTTCAATTACCACTTTATTACATCCATTTTAAAATGGCACAATTTAATTGCCCAAATACAGGATTTTAGTCAGTACCAATATTGATGTGACTTATAAATGCGATTTAGATTAAAAACAGTGTGATTCGGGAATAAATCGCACTGCTGAGAAAAAGATGCGATTTGGAGCAAAAATAGTGCGATTCGAGAATAAATTGCACTGCTGAGAGCCAATCAGATTGCAAGGATCACCAGTGATTTCAAAATAGATGTAATAAATAACAAAATAATACATGGACGCTTGGAGATATGAGATTTCTCTTCTCTCGTGTTCAACTCGCTATCTCACTCATCTACGCGCACTGTACCAATGTATTATCTTCCTGTACGATACATTTATTGTTTGCCTGACTGATCAACTGATCAATTCTCACCTGTTCAGTAGCATAACATCAGGCAACCAGGCCTTATTTGGGTCGATGATTACTTGTGCAATGTCTTCATACTCGGATCTGTTCCACGAAAGTCGATAATCATTCCAGAACTGCAAAAGCAAATAAATTCATCAATGGATGATTGGTTAAAGTCAATATTTGCAAAGGCATACATTAGGTATATCCCGAGTCATAGCCGTTATTAATTTGCTTGTTTCTCTTACCTGCCTCATCCATACATTTGTGGTAATGACCTCCTCTTTTTCATCCTTTGAAAAAGGAAAACAACTATTTAAGCGCGTTTAAGCACATAAGTGAGTCCCCTTTCTAAAAAGCCGATGAAAAAGGAATCTACCAGGTCGAATGTGGGTTAATGTGTTAACTTTAAAACGAACTATAGCTGGCACTCCCGGGCTGGCACTACGACAATGGGCTGAATTTATTTAACTTGACGGCCAATATTTGGGCTAACAAAATTAACCTTCCTCGGGGCCAGGGTTATCTAAAGGATAATACTATAACGGCTTCTTAAATTTGTTCGGTTGGCTAATATAACTATAAAGCAAAGATTGAGTGAAGCAATGTGTACCTCCATCAGTTAAATTTCATCGTTTAGTAGGCCGCTAAAGTGACTTCAAAAAGGTGAAAATGTGTGTGTATAACTAATTACATGGTCAAATTAAGAGAGATTGCTTCTCATTTAAAATCTCAACCGTAGCACTTCTTGAAGCAATCACGTCGATTTTACCACTACGACGTCGGCTTTCTTGGTTCATGAATTTAGATGCCACCAATTATCTATCTACCTTAATAGTGCCAGGTCAATATGAAGATAGTTCAGTACTTTTCCTCTTAACAGTTGCTCACGTGACACACGTGTAGCTCGCGTGACTAAAAAGCAGCCGAGAAGCCGGAATAACGGTTTTAGGACTGGACCCGGGTCCTTGTCTGATCTGCTCGAGGCGTCGAGGTGTGTGTGTGTGTGTGTGCTGAGCTGAGCTTTAAGTATTATACAACCTTATACCTATCGTAGCTTTGCAATAATGTCTAAAAACGAGGAAAGTAACGTTGAAAATTCTGAGCATTCCAGTTTAATGAATTATAACCGCCAAGCTTACGGGCAAGATTTCGTTCACGAAAATGTTAAGAGATATGTCAAACAGTTCGAACGGGGTAAAGAGGAGTCGGAACGAGAGGCGAATCGGAAAAAGCGGATTCAAGAAGTGAACGATATTTCTAACAATTTCTATACCCTTGTCACGGACTTTTACGAATATGGCTATGGAAGATCGTTCCACTTTGCGCCGGTTCTGAACGCCAGTTCTTCCATGCCGGAGTGTATTGTGGCTTACGAGAGAGAAATAGCGAGGACTATAAAGGCAGGACAAGGCATGAAACTACTGGTAAGTGAAACTTTTTTTGGCTAGTATTTCTAAGTATGCATGCGATTTGAGTTCCATAACATTTAAAAAAACTACGTACTTATAACATTTCTTGATCAGTGGCATTTTTATTTATAAAATGTGGCGCAAGCGAGCATTTTATATCAGTTATTGTTAATACATTCACTATGTATTTCAAGATGTCAAACTTTGCCGGCTGTTGATTGGCTGAGAGCCATCACACCACCGATTACTGTATGCATGCGAGCACGATGCGATATGAAAATGTTGAATAGTAATTGAGACTGGATATGCAATTTCGGTTCCATAACCTTTTTGATAGTATTTCTTGATCAGTGGAACGTGGCAAAAGCAAGATATCAAAATTCGCCGGTCGTTCATTGGCTAATAGCTATCACACCACCGGACCCACCGATCACATTTAAAACCGGACTTTGCTTCGCAGGCGAGGTTTCAAGGGTCAAGTGAAGTATGACTAACGAATTGCGGACGCCGATGAAAGGTTCGTGAGCAATGAAGCGTCTGATCTTCTTATTTAAGTTACATGTTGCATTGCCTAACAAATGTTCATTGTTACCCTTTCACACTTTGCCTTATAAATCTGTATACATTGGTATAAAAGAGTGAAGTCTTAAGCCGTCTCCTCGCAACCAGACTGACATATGTTATAAAATTTCCCCTGAATTTAAAGCGACCAATTTGCACAGTAAGGAACTGTTCATTAGCTTTCAATTACTTGGTCATACTAAATGATTATGTTTTCACAGGGCAGAACATTTGAGCTCCAAAGGTGGCTTTCAATGCAAGGCAGCCATGTTGGTGGTCACAAATTGTTTGCATAAATTGATAAAAATACAGTATTTAATTTCCAGAGGACGGAAATTTCATTGTTTTGACCATGACATGGCCGCCGTGAAAACGACCGATTGAAACATTGTACATGATTGTACGAGTCATTTAGTTAACTGTCGAGCTGTCTGCGAGCAAGCTGCCTTGTTTTTAGAAATACGGAATAGTCTATTTCTTAGTATTTGATGTTCGTAATTTTTTTATATTCACGTTAGCACTCAAACATTTCTATTATATAAACAAATACAATTATCGATGTCCGGGGGGGTGGGGACTCCCATATAAACTTGACGGAGCAGCCTTTTAGGGGTTAAAATACTATAGAAGCTATCAAAGAATTTGAACTCTTCCAATTATTTTGTTAATATTCAAATGATGAAGTTTATCTTATCATGCTTAGCTTTCCGCAAAAATCTCATTATCATGCAATTCAGACTGATGTGTATCGCGTTCGAAGAACGCAATTCTAATTTCGTGTTGATTCATCTGTACCCTGCGAGCAGAGCCTCTTTCGATCCTCCTAGAAAAATCTCTTTCCTCCTCCCGATTTTTCTAGGAAGATCGAAAGAGGCTCTGCTCGCAGGGTAGTTTCTCTGTGCCTTGCATGCAGAAAAATTTGAGATTTTTTGGTGTCCGGTCTTCCAAATTGTAGCCTGCATGACGAGGGAATCCTTCCCTCGTCTCGCGCTTCGCGCTCGTGTCGCGCTCCGCGCGAAATGCTTGGCTCATAAAGCGCCTGTCATGCAGGCTATCCAAATGGCCGCCCCTATTGCTTTTTTCAGGGGCTCATTTCCGTCGGAAACTTTCGAATCTCCATAATAGTTGTTATTTCTCATTTCGTGTGACTCTCGTGCGGTTTCACCTTCGGATCGTGTACGAAGTTTAGATTAGAGTTTTAGTGAGCAAAGAATGTATACAATAATAATAATATATAAAAATATTAGTGAACAATACTACAAAAAGAACAAAAAAGATAGCCTGCGGGCAGACGTATCCGAAAGGATAGTTTGAAAAGCGTTCAGCAAAAGGACACGCGAGGTCCCGACGACGCAAACCCCACTATATGTAATAACTACAGTCAACTCTCTCATAGCGACCACCTCTCGTAAGCGACCACCTCCCGTAAGCGACCACTTTGTAAATAACCGTTTTGTTTCCAAATACTGTTTCAAAAACTCTCTCGTAAGCGACCACCACTCAAATTTCTTAAGCGACCGCGACCACCTTTTAGGCCAGAAATTTGACATATTCTTTTGTTTTCTGTTTCCGGTAAGCGACCACCCGGCATGATCACGTATGATCGTAAGAAAATCATTACTCGAATGTCACAAAAGTTCAGTTTTAATAGCGCTGACCCAGAGTGCTGACAGATAAATACAGTCTGATCTAGAGTGCGAGTATGTATGCACCCCATGTTTGACATTTTTCCCAGGTTTTGTTCGGTTAAAATTGAATTTCAGGTGATTTTGATTAACAAGTGACACATTTTAAACTATATTGTACTTTTCACGAATCGTGTTGCTTGTAAAAAGAACAAATTAGTTTCAGGCGGAGAAAATGTTGTCTATTTACCTAATTTTCGCTTATAAGATAATATCTTTATGTAATTACGTTTATTTTGAGCTTATTTTGTTGATTTTTCCCATAAGCGACCACCTCCCGTAAGCGACCACTTTCTATTGCACCAAGAGTGGTCGCTTACGAGAGAGTTGACTGTACATATTGTATACTATATATTAAGTACAAGCGCGTGTAGTGAGACAAAAATCACTCATGATATTCACATATGCTTTAGGACGCCGGCTGTGGTGTAGGTGGACCTATGATAGAGATTGCCAAGTTTACTGGAGCACAAGTAGTTGGCCTTAATCCCTGTGAATATCAGCTCAAGCGAGTGAAGTATCACATTGAACAAAACAACATGCAAGAATACTGCAGTGGTGTCAAGGTTAGTATTTCTTTCAAAGCTTTCACTGAATTGTCGGTGCGACTAAAACCACTCAATATACAATCCCTATGTTTGCAATTTCTTGTTTTATGAATTGGAGTATCTTGTTTTTTATTTTTTATAGGGAGATTTTCACCACATGGAGTTCGATGACAACACTTTCGATGGAGGATATGCATTGGAATCCACCCTCTATGCACGTGACCCAGAAATTGTGTACAGAGAGATACTACGAGTGCTCAAACCAGGTGCTATCTTTGTTGATTCCGCCTGGGCCATGACGGACTCCTTTGACCCAAACAATGCGGAGCATGTGAAGATCAAGGAAGGCATTGAAGTAAGTAATGATAAGACCGATATGATTAAAAAAGATAAAATCAAATCCTCGTCCTTATCATGTCTGAGAGATTATTGCAGAGCCAGTTGTTAAGTGATGCTGCACGGAGAAAACCTTTAAAGTGTTAGCTAATGCTGGGGAACACAGAAGATGGTTCGGATGAGTGAAATAAGTCAAATACCCCTGATCAAATTGAAGCATTGCTCTCCATTCCGGCTCAGCAAGTGTAAAAAAAGCCAGCTATTTATACCTACTGTATATGTATTACAATATATTAAAAGAGTTTAGTGGGGGTATAGCTTTGGCATTCGAAGGTACAAATTGTAGTTATAGTTAAATTCTATCCAACGGATATTTTGCGTGGTTATGTCCATTCAAGTCCAACGTTAACAGCTGACGATTCACGGTAACAACTCCATTCATCGTTAGACAGTAAATGTGCGTTGAATGAACGTCACCTTAAATTGGTGGCTGACGGTAAAAAATTAAGCCATATAGACGGCCGTGAGTTTATGCCGTTCAGACCCTCCTAAATCCTCAATCTATCTTTAATTTGGGCGCTGTATTTGCGGTCACATTGCGTACGTTATACATTATATTCCTGTGTTTTTTAGATTGGAAATGGAGTGCCCGATATGCGAACCCAGGCTGTCCTGTTGGAGGCAATCAGAAAATCTGGACTGGAGATCGTAGAGTACAAGAATGCGCATTGTGATGGCGAGCTTCCATGGTAAGACTGACGTATATTCTATACTACGTATACATGATAGTTGAACGGCTCAATATATTTACACCTCCCTCTCAGGCACTTACCTTAACGAAGGCATTTAAGATTCTGTTCTCATGCAATGATAAAATACAAGCATGCTAAATGTGCCCCTCACATGATTTATCGACCTAGAGAGTGGTGGGTTCGTGATCACTTAGTTCTGGCAAACGTGCGGTAATTTGCCCTTACAGCTAATAAAGAGACGCGAATTGTCATAATAGGCCACTCCGAAAAATACCATAATAATCTTTTATGTGCAGGCTTAGCCTCACCGGGGTGTAATTAATCAAGTCTCCTTTGTTAGAATGGCACAATGGAATTCAGAGTACACGTAGGAACGCTAGGATGTAGCAATGTGTGTTCGTATAAATGTGTAAATAATTCGTGTAAATAAATATACAAATGTACAAATGTATAAATATACAAATGTGCACCGTATGCAAATTGCCAAGAAGGTGAAGCATAGCACGTACAGCTCTTGCTGAAAACAAAAGAAATTGGAAAAATCAGGCTTACATCAAGCACCACCCAAACCTGCACTTTAAAGAGTATTATGGTATTTTTCATAGTTTCTGGAGTGTGGAATTGCAACATCAGCGAATTTCCTAGAAACAAAATCACACTTATTTCGACCCACAATGTCATAATAAGCTGCAGCTAATACCTAATTAATTGGACCACTAAGAGGTGGGCTACGTGTTTCTTTGCATACTTATACTAGACACACTGACCTAACGTTCTGAGAAGGGAGCCCTCTCCCGCTCGTCTCCCCAACCTCTATCCCCCAAACCCTCATCTAAAAGACTGTTGAAGACTGACATGGGCTTTATAGCATCGTTACAAGTATTTTTTCTGTTCACTTCTGACACAGGTATACGTTCCTCGTTGGAAAACACGCTTTCTCTCTTGACGCTTTCAGAGTGTCGTCCGTTGGTAGAAAGCTCACTCATTTCATGCTGTCCGCCATGGAAATGCTGCGTATTGTACCACAAGGTTCCACTGACGTACACACAGTGCTACTGACTGCTGCTGATGCTCTTACCCAAGCGGGAAAAAAAGATATATTTACACCCCTGTTTAGATTGGTTCTTAGGAAGCCACTATAGATGCTTGGAAGCAAATGAAAATGTAATCTACCTGCATGCACTTATAATAAGTGAAATATATTGGAAACCACTGGGGAGGTAACATAGAACACCTTCACGGTTTTTCAGCAACACTGACTCATCGAAAGAATCGAAGTAAAATAGAAAAATAACGTCAAAACTGAATTTTGTTTCACTCAATTTAAGAATAAAAGAGAAATGTTTTTTCAAAATGACTAAATTAAAATTATTCCACATTATTAGAAAGTATCCGTATTTTTTCTTTTGAAAAGCAGGTAAACTGTTCTACTTCCTGCTAGATCCAGTTTTCTTTTAGAGAGGGCATAAGTGGGGTATATCGTGAGTATTTGGAGTCATCAAGACTATTTTTAACTACTTTCATAATGTTTAATTCTTTTTATACTTCTCCAAATTTTTTTTTATCAATTAAGTGTTTTTGATTCATTGTAAACCACACTCATTTGGAAAAGAAAGAAAGCTTTACTGTAAGTTTCTTTTGGCAACGTAGTAACTTTAGATATTATTTCCCGTGGCTTGATTCATGACACTTAACAGTCGGCTTGAAATACTAAAAGCTGCAGTCAATATTATTTCATTAATTAATTTGTGCCATAATGTCGAAACACCAAGCTGTGTTATTCTTGTAAAGAATTTGCTTGATACAATGAAGAAGATGCCTAACCATACGATACCACTCAACCAGGACTGTGTCAAAACTCAGTTGGTAGACATGTTACAGTATCTCTATAATTTTGCAGTTATTCTATATTGTAATTAGAAACATCTATTATATTTAACCTAATACGTATATAACATCAATTCAAATATAACGGTTCATGCAGAACTGAGGATGCCAGAAACTTCTGTCGAAACATTTTCTAATCTCAAACAAATCGTATTTTTCTTGAACATAGCTGTTAATTTGATGTTCATACGACCTTTATAGAATTGTCCAAAAGAAGTCCCTTTTGTAACAGATTTATTCATGGCTATCAACTTAGTTACGCTTAATTTAAAGACAACTTTTACACTGTTATGCTGTGTACTCACGACTTTCATCAACTGTGGCAATGCAATATCAATAAAAATTTCAACCACATCCGTTTCCTTCTGTACAGGTCGAGCTTTCCTGTTGTAGTCTTTGAGAATGGTGTTCATCAATTTCTCTTCCACGCGACTAGTTTTGCACGCTGAAAAGTAAAAAAAAAACAACTTCAAGCTGTTCAAGCTTGTAGCCTGCGTGCGACACATGGAAATAGGACACATCTGCGCGCAGGCTACAAGCTCCTAAATCACGGGAAATCCCGAGCTTGTGTTGTTGCCCGCTCGGGTAGCCAATCACAATCCCATTTTTATCTTTCTCCCGCCGAGTAAACGCAGCGCTGATCTCGACAAAGCTTCCCACTTGGTTTTCTAAACCGGAGCAGGGTCTACCTCTTTTCCAGGGTCTCTCTTCTTCCCGTCCGGGTTACGCCGGAGAAGAAGAGAGACCAAGGGACGAGGTTGAGCAGGAGGAAGGTAAAAAAATGCGAGCAACATATATCGCGTTACTTTCATGACTCTATGCAGAGTGCTTGATCGCCTATTGCCAGAGTTCACTTCGAGCATCATTAAAGTGTTTGTCCGAGGATGGGTTCTTATATCTACACTGAATGTCGGCCCAACGGTTAAGGGACACTCCACTTTTTTATGACCTTTTCTGTGTGTCCATAAAGTGTAGAAGTTGTGTCAGACATGTTTGACTTCTGACACTCAACATTGTTCAGGTGGGGTGGGGGAGTACATTTTATTGACGTTTTAATGGCAAAATGCAAAGTGTCCCAAACATTCTGGCCACCATTGTATATTGGTCCTTATATATGTAGGATTTTACTCGAATTTAACTGAAGCTCAACTAAACCTTTTAGGTCATCGTACGATTCCTTGATCTGTCCGGTGAAAACAAAGCATCGTCTAATGAAGTTTGAAGTCAAGAACATATCATTAAGTAATGATCCGCATAAGAAGGATAGCGCTGAACGGCAATGCACGATGGAATGTCATCTTTTTTCATTGTTACAACTAGTGATCTCATTGGCCTAGACTCAAAAACTGCTAAAAAGTTTAGGTTCAAGGTGCATTTTGTCTAATTTTTTTAAGGTTTCAAGTAATTTGAGACCCAATCGCACAACATGCAAGTTTTAAAAGATATTGTATTTGGGGAACTTCATCAAAGAAGCAAAATTATTAGTATTGTCTTTTCCTAAAATATATTTGACGCAAATGGATTCTCTTTATTTTTATAATGAAATATAATTATGAACCATCAGGCCCTCCTCTATTCTTGAAACCAAAGATATTCTATGTGGGAAAGAGCCAATGCCGTAGAATAATGAAGTTTACTATAGTTCTTATGTGGAGCATTACTTAATGTATGTAGCAGTCCTCATTTCTTTAGACACTTCCGGGGAGAAAAGAATTTAATCACACTACTACCTCCGGCTTTGCTTCGCAGAAGGAATTATCAGATTTAGCTTGTTTAGTACTGCAGTGTGAGGTCTCACTACATTTCCCTTTTCTCGTTTTTTTTATAGATACTAGATGCTTTTTCCCGTAGTGTTTTAGTTTGGTTCCTCTCACCCAACCCCTTGACAATACACAAAAGATCGCATCCTAAAGTCATTTGTGGATTTGTAGGGCGCGCGAGTTAGAATGACATGGACATGTTCAGCTTTGTTATTTATAGCTGGAACCCCTTACCAAGTTGTTCAAACAGAAGCAAACAGCATATCACGTGTCTGACAAATCAACTCGTTTATATTATTTCTCTTAGAGTTCTTTAGTGGAAAATGCGACAAATTTCTTAAATTTCCACATGCGAAACAATAAAGAACAAACAGAACTCTATTTGTTATAATTGAACAGGCTGCTCAAATACTTTCATTTGAAAGACGACACTAGATTTTATCCATCGACCGGGAAGAAGAGAGACCCTGGGAACGAGGTTGACCCGTTTACCAGATCAAATATATAGTTTTTTATTTTTTGTCTTATTTTTAATTAAAATTCAGACAACAAAAATCTTTATGGGAAGATTATACCATGGATAAAACTGCAACTATAAACGAAGATGGCAAAGAAAATGTCAAAGAAAATGTCCTAGGCGTGACTATCAGCCATCTCTAGCTCGTTCTCCGCTCTTCCAAGGTGCATTAGTATACTTCAGAAAAATGCTCCGGACCGTTAAAAGCGGTAAGGTTTGCTTGTTTTTTCCCCTTGTGAACTCCGTAAAAGTATAATGAAACTGCATGATCCGAACCAGGTCCCCAAGAATGTTTTTGCTAAGCCGTGCCCAACATGCAAACTGACATGTTCATGATGTTAACTTAAAACAGTAGCGCACGAAAGTACTGCCGTTGAATAGCTAATATAATCGAATTGGTCAAATTTAAGACTCACGCAAATGTTAGAACCACACAGTAAAATCGCAAGGACTATTTCAGCCCTGTGAAGCTATTTTAGCATTCTTGAATTAGTACCATTTTGGCTCCTTTGCATTCTAAAGAAGCCCCCAATGGTATAATTCACACCCAAAGGGTCCATTTTGATACCGTTGCAGAGGCTAATTTGGAAAAGCAAGTGTCCAAAACAGACGTTATAATGTGACCTAAATTAGCCCAGTTTTGTGGAACCAAATCAGCAGCTATATAAATGGCTAATTGGGTACAACCCAGGTCCAAAATAGGTATCATAGTATAGGGTCCAATTCAAAGCTATTTTCGCTTAACCAAAATAGCACCATTATAATTGGCTCAAATGGCATGTCAAGGGTTCCGTTTCGGCTTTGTGAAAAATGCCAAATTATGCATAACACCACGGTACTAAAATAGCACCAATACAATTGGCTGAAATGGCATGCCAAGGGTTCCGTTTCGGCTTTGTGGAAAATGCCAAATTAGGTTTAACACCACGGTACTAAAATAGCACCAATACAATTGGCTGAAGTGGCATCTCAAGGTTCCGTTTCGCCTTTGAGGAAAATGCCAAATTAGCTATAACACCACAGTACTAAAATAGCACCAATACAATTGGATGAAATGGCAGGTTAAGGGTTCCGTTTCGGCTTTCAGGAAAGTGCCAAATTAGGTATAACACTACAGCACTAAAAGAGCATCAATGCAATTGGCTGAAATAGCAGCTTAAGGGTTCCATTTCGGCTTTGAGTAAAATGCCAAATTTGGTATAACACCGCAGAACTAAAATAGCACCAATATAATTGGCTGAAATGGCAGGTCAGGGGTTCCGTTTTGGCTTTGTGGAAAATGCCAAATTAGGTATAACACCACAGTACTGAAATAGCACCAATACAATTGGCTGAAATGGCAGGTTAAGGGTTCCATTTCGGCTTTGAGGAAAGTGCCAAACTAGGTATAAAACTACAGTACTGAAATAGCACCAATACAACTGGCTGAAATGGCAGGTTAGGGGTTCCGTTTTGGCTTTGTGGAAAATGCCAAATTAGGTACAACACCACAGTACTGAAATAGCACCAATACAATTGGCTGAAATGGCAGGTTAAGGGTTCCATTTCGGCTTTGAGGAAAGTGCCAAACTAGGTATAAAACTACAGTACTGAAATAGCACCAATACAACTGGCTGAAATGGCAGGTTAGGGGTTCTGTTTTGGCTTTGTGGAAAATGCCGAATTAGGTATAACACCACAGTACTAAAATAGCAGCAATGCAATTGGCTGATATGGCAGGTTAGGGGTTCTGTTTAGGCTTTGTGGAGTGTCTGATTCGTAAAAGTGTAAAGTTTGGTATATTTTACTTTTCTCCGCTCGCTCTAATAAAGGATTATAAGAATGAAATATTTGACGTTTACGCGGATATCTAATTTGTGTCGAATGGCAGAGATTTTCTCACGTAAACTGGCGAATTTGTGCTACCGATTCGAGAATTTTTCGCATAGGGAGAGAGCGGTTGTGTCAACATAGATTTTCGCGCGCTTTTGCTGATATCACGCTAATATCATCCATGAAGTAAAACAATCCCCGTCCGCTGAATGTGCAAAGTGCAAAGGGTCGAGATAGTCACGCATTTTACGCTATGTGAAGAATGCGTATTGTTTAGTTTTATTCTGCTAAGCCGACTGGCACTTTAGTTTAATCTTTTGTTAAAATTTTCTCGTATTTCATCTAATTATATAATAACTTACTCCCAGAAACGGAAATATAACTGTCCCGGCTTCATTTAACTACACCTTTGCATGATAATAGTTTATACTATCACACGTGACTCGTGTGGTTGCGTTATACATGACAACAACCGCATTTACCCTTCCACAGATAACAGTAGTTTGTTTTCGCTTAATAAACAGGTGTCTGTTATCCTCAACAAAAATCTCTTTCATATAAAACTAGTTTGAACCAGTTTCGTTATCTCTCTTATGTATCAACTTTCGTATCGTTCTTCGCTTAAGACCAAGCGTGCGACGTGGACAGTTCATTCGCGGGAGTTTCGCGCCAGAACAAGAAGGTCACGTCAAGTTAAGAAAGCTTCTTTTTTCTAATAAGAATGGATCGTTCGAGTCTAGAGGATATGACAGTGGACGACATTGCTAAACTTTTAGCAAACAAGGGATTGAAGGAGAGCATATAGTCACAGCTTTCAAAGGTGTGTTTATTTTACCAGCAGCACTGTGAAATTGTCGTTTGTTGATCAGGTTTCCATATGTAACTGAAGCACACGTGGCTTTTAATTGGAATGAAATAATAGCTATTTTCTCTTTGCCTGTTAGTTTTGTTTTTAATTTAATTTTCGGTCGGCTTCTTTTCTTTTCAGTTGCTGAAATTGATGGTGGGCAAGTTACCACTCTAACAAGATTAGAGTTCGCGGACATGTTCAGGAGGTGTTGGCCGACAAACGCCAAGCGTTGTCGACGTGGCAAGAAATCATTGTCACGGTAAGTAACAAGCCAGTTTGCCACAAAACCCACTTTTAGTTCAATAGATTCAAATCTCTGCTTACTGCTCTAAGGCCGGACACAATATAATATATACGACGCTATTTTTTTGTTCGTCTTATTTATAGAGGCACGCTATTTTCGGCAATTCTGTTCCACACAAACTAGTGGAAATAAATTGAACCACTAAATAATGGTTTAAAACCATAGAAAATCACAAAATATATATTAGGAAGCCACAATAAAGTGCGGATAGTCAAAAACGGAAAAGATTGAAACGGATTGCGAAAAGGTTAAAAATGACTGCCATACGTTTATTTTTTTGCCATTCCGCAGTATAAAACAAGTGGTAACTAATGCTTATAAATCATCTGTTTTTGTTATGTCAGCGAGATTCCATCTTTGAATTAACATTTCATTCACATGTTTGAGTTTAGAGCTCGGAAAAAAATAATAAAGGACGAATTGCAAAAAATCGCGTGACAACGTGATATAAGGGAAGTTCGCGCAGGCTCTGGTCACGAGATTAACCGAATTCCGCATGCGCAGTAATCTTTCGATCGACCGTTGGTTTCCGTTAGTCTGGCGCGGCCCGTTTTCGATGGTTTGCAAGGATAAATCTCGATTTAAAAGATAGAAATATCCGATTTTAATGCTTATTTGGTATGTATAACGTCTTATAGAGCTAACGTTTGTTTTCTTTTTGTCTCTAGAACCTAGAAGATGAAGACAAGTCATCTATTTCTCGCAAGAGAAATCGGGTCATTGACTCGGAAAGTGACGACGAGGATAGTGAACATATAAATTCCGATGACGCGTTATCCATGTCTGCTTTATCGAAAGGCACTACTACAAAGCAACCTGCATCTAAGTCTTCCTGCGAAGAGAGTTCTCCTTCAACTCCTTCAACAAGTAAATTGGCAAATGAACATTCTTCAAGCAGTCAGGTAATGAATTTACACGAGCTTAGTAACATGTCACGCCAAATTTACAGTGATCTTTTCTAGCGTGGGATTGTAAGCTCAAGTAATCGTATAGTGAATTTGATTTGATATCGAGAAAATGCCTTTAGTTAATGAAAAAGTCTTGAAATTTAGGTAATATGATTCATGACATATTGTCATCCCATGCCATTTTGTCTCAAAATGTCACTCCAAATGGGCCATTCCATTTAATTATAATAATCAAAAGATGCACATAAAATGCGCATAAATCTGTGTAGCGCGTAATCGTAAATGTAGACTTAATTTTTTTAAAATTTGTAGCGCTATAAATTTTAAAAAAATTAAGTCTACATTCCATGGAGGAACAATTATACCCCTTAGGAAAGGTTAAGGGTTCCATTTCGGCTTTGAGTAAAGTGCCAAACTAGGTAGAACACCACAGTACTAAAATAGCACCAATACAATTGGCTGACATAGCAGGTCAGTGGTTCTGTTTTGGCTTTGTGGAAAATGCTAAATTAGGTAAAAACTGCAGGACTAAAATAGCACCAATACAATTGGCTGAAATGGTAGGTCAGGGGTTCTGTTTTGGCTTTGTGGAAAATGCCAAATTAGGTATAACACCACAGTACTAAAATAGCACCAATGCAATTGGCTGAAATGGTAGGTCAGGGGTTCTGTTTTGGCTTTGTGGAAAATGCCAAATTAGGCATAACACTACACTACAGTACTAAAATACATGTAGCACCAATACAATTGGCTGAAATGGCAGGTCAGGGGTTCCGTTTTGGCTTTGTGGAAAATGAAGAATTAGGGGTTTGTCTGTAAAAACCTGTGACTTTTTTCTTTTTTTTTTCACCCTTGTGGTCTTGCATTCCCAGTTGACTCTATTGCTTTATACCTGCCCTTTTTATTTATGTTTCAGGTAACAGGGTCAGCCTTGGTAATGTCAAAGGTACAATAAGTTACTTTTTATTTTTCACTTCTTGAATTGTTTAGCACTAGAGCATAAGTGGTTTTCAGTTGAGACTACAAAAAAATGGTTAGTTTTGTACAATTACATGCCACAGCACTGAACACGTCTTTAAGAACGCTGAACCACACCTCGTATTAAAATAAAGTAGCACAATCATTTTTATTTTGCATTCATTCTGGAATGTTTAAGTTCTCCCCAAAAAGTTATTGTGATGTCTCAGATTCATAACCATATTCTGAGACAATGGAAAACAAAAATCAAACTGGTTTAAAAAAATTTAAACAAAAGAAAAATTTGAACCACAACATATACATGCATACATGCATAATTCATATCTCAACATTATGTTCCTTTGTGGATTGCCTGAAGAGAAAGCACAAAATTTGCACAATAGGCTTTACCTTGGAGGTATACTTTGCATGAAGTTATACTGTTTCAGGGTTCGACATCTCCGCTAGCCCGGTAGCCCGATGCTAGTGAAAATTAGCTCGGGCTAGTAAAATTTCCCGTTTACTAGCCCGCGGGCTAGTAGAAAATTCAAAGAATTAATATTTAATTTGATTCTTTCAAGTCCATAGCTATTTACGAGGACAAAAACGTAAAGTTATAAGGATAATAATAATAATAAAGAAAGTATAAAACTACCATTCTATGGCGTTCTTCTTGGCTCTTGCGTGTCGATCGTAAATACAACTGGGACCCAGACCCTACGCTTCTTGGTAAATGTACTCCTCAGTCCTCTCCTTACGCGTGTTGAAATGCCTCGCACTTGTAGCGATTGTAGAGAAGATGGAGCGTTTTCTCTCTAACTACAAACCACCGCCAAGCAAAAAGGCGAAGGCGGAAAGCGAAGCGGAAAAAAGTAAAAGGTACGAAAATGAAAAACGCAAAAGAGGGTTTAATCCTTCATCGAAATTAAGTTTTGCCTGGCTAGAGTATCACGTCATCAACAACGAAAATACAGGAAATACGATCATTCCAGTTCGCAGGTTAATGATGATCTTAGAGATAAATGCCCATCTGTTCTTGCTTTGATCGATCTACTGCTGTCACTACCTGCAAGTTCAGCAGAAGCAGAGAGAGGGTTCTCCCTGATGAAAATCATCAAAACTGTCTGGAGAAGCAGAATTACAGATGACAGTGTTTCAGATCTCACACTGATGATCATCAAACTTGACTGTCTAGAGGTGAAGGACTTTGAACTCCAACCTGCAATTGATGTTTGGTTGCGAAAGAAGAGAATGCCATACTTTAATGACAAGAGGTCTAGGTCTAGGAGAGAGGAAGAGGATGGACCTGAAGTAATTCCTGATGATCAAGATACACCTGATGAAGCAAAGTTAGTACAGGCAACTGTTCCTGGTCCATCTAATGATGCCGAAGATGATGAAATTGATGCTGCAGCTGATGACGGGGATCCGTATCTGACTATTATACTGACGATGAGTTGGAGAATGATGATAAGTTGAGAGACCAAGAAGAGGACGCATACAAGTTGCTGGCATTGATGTTTTAATGACAATGTTAACTGAGTAATACAAAACAAACGCAGTAACTTTTGCAATTCAGGGTCTTTCTTTTCATATTGTAAGGGCAAAGTGGATAATAAATTAAGTGACGTAATAGAGCCTGAGAAGGAAAATGAGCTGGGCTACAAAGTTGTGTTTCGGGCTAGTAGATTTCAAAGATCACTAGCCCGGTGGCTAGTGACTCAGCTGACCAGATGTCGAACCCTGCTGTTTCCTTGGCACCACACCTTATGTGGTAGACACTAACAGTTTTACTGTTGGTATCTGGTACCATGATCTGATTTTGCGTGTGGATGAGGAGACATGTATGGCAGCTTTATCTGTATACATGAGGTATCTCTCAAATAATAGCAAATAATTTTTTATAGAGACACAGCATTTCACTTCAGGAGAAACTGAAAAGAAGTTTGTTTTTGACAAGAAAATTGAGCTAAAAGTTCAACCATATTTTTACAAATATAGAAACTCATTAAACATTCATAAATCATTTTGTATTTTTTTTATGAATTATTGATGATTTCTTTAATATTGTTTACAACTGAGCAGATACCTGACACAATGTTGGTGCATAAAATGTTGCCTCCTACCAGTTGTTTTATTAATAAGCCTTTCTCAGATTTCCTTTCTGCCAGTAAAGTGCATTTCGTTTACAGGTATGCAGTAATAAGAGAAGAGCCAAGCTATGTTATTGCATATTATAAACATTTTTATCTGCTTTGTGGTAGAATGTCAACAAAGAGCTGCCTTGAAAATAGTAGCAATGATCATGAAGCAGCCAAACAAGAAAACAACAGAAAATGGACAGGATCAGTATGCTGTCCTCAAGATAATTAAGGTAAATGTTCACACAGTCTTAAAAGTCCTTGAAAAGACGACAAGTCCTTACTCTCAATAGTTTGTAAAGAATGAGGGTCTTTATGTACATGTTATTGATTTTATAAACTTTTAGCTAACTTTTCTTGTCTAAAACAAACTAAAAATTCTGATTAATATCAGATTGAATAGGTTTACAGGGAAGATTTTGAAGCCGTTTACTAAAAAAAAAAACATTGAAATGTCTTTGAATTTGCCCGGAAAAAGAATATGCAAGAATATTAAAGATAAAATGTATTTCATCGCATACATGTACAACATGTAGATACAACCAAGTACATTGTCCAACATTTTAAGAAGCATTTTAATAAGACAGGTATCTTCTTTTATAATGTAATAACAAGATGTCGCTTTCTTTTAGGATACTGGATCAATGGATGAAATCATCAAAAGAAGATTTCAGCCAATTATTTTGATGACCAACTTCTTTGGCGAGGGACTCATTTATGTTGTGGCAGAAACAATCATTGTTTGCGATGTAACTACTAAAAAGATAGGTGATGCTCTGGTAATTTTATTGGCAATGTATAATATAGAGTGCAAGGAGTTAGCCCTCATGGGTATTTTACCTGACAAATGCCCACTGTCAGTTTCAACAGTGCTAAATGTTCTTTCAAATATGAAATAGTATTAATATGTTATTGTTGTGAAAATTTTGAAGTTTAATTGCCACTTGAAAAGAAAAAACCTTCTTCATACATGTACATATGCAAAGATAGTAGACTGTACTCACAAACAGCCACCCTGCAATTTTTGTTTGATTAGGTTTTGACCAAAAAATAATTACCGTGTAATAATGATTCAGCCCATTGTTTTGATGACCAACTTGTTTGATGAGGGCCTCATTTATTGTTAATAACAATGACAGGCCAAATGCGACTCCTATTGGGCCACAGATTTTAGAAAGAATACATTTTTGATGTTAGAATGTACTTCAAACCGACAGAAACTTTCCAATATACCCATTTTTCCTCTTGCCACCCATCAGGGGCCAAGAAAGGATTATAACTTCATAGATATAACACTGTCAGAAGTCAAACATCACGAAGGAATGTCGGGTTTGAAAAGAAAAACCAAAACAAACAAAGAATATTACCGTTTCTAACAGAATACCGCCCTTCTGTGCCAAATCAGTTTAAAAACCATTTTAATGAACAAATGGTATATTATAGAAAGGCAACCATTATTGAAAGAAATATTCAAGGAGCCTCCCATAATCTCCTACAGAAAGGGAAGTCTTTAAAAGACATACTCGTAAGAGCTAAAATATGATGCGAAGGTCGAAGATACAACATATTGACCAATAGGAGTTGCATTTGGCCTTTCATTATTATTAACTATCATTTACGCTGGGAGAATACTGCATATTGCAACAGTATCATTACATTGCACAGGTTTCCTTTCAATATAATTTTATATCATATATTTTGAGAGTTGACAGAAAGTTGTGAAATTGTTTGATACAGCTTAGTTACTGTCAGGTACACGGACAGATTACATAAAATTAATGTTGTTATATTGCTAATAGAGCAGACCACATAAAACTGAAGGAGGATAATTAAGCATGTTGTGTAATGCTTGAGCTATATACAATTAAATACCAATGGTTATGTTGTTTAACGTATATATTGTCATTTCTTACTGTTTTGAAGGGACGCATTTTACTTATACATGTAGAGGGACCCTGCAAATGGTCTTATTGGACTGATCGAAGTACTACAACAAACTTTTTTTCAAAGTCCAAAAAAAAGTCCAATTAGAAGGCCAAAATGGTTCTCTACTTAAGACCTCATATTAAATACCAATCTGGGCCCTTTAAAGGGGGGGGGGGGGGGGGGGGGGGGGGGGAGGGCATTTCCAGGTTAAAAAAAAGCCCTGCTTATGATGCAGAATGGTCAATACTTTAATATAAAGCAAACCTCTTAATAGTGCCAAACCAGATCTAAAAAAGGGAGCCATTTATAGTTTTGCAATTAGCCCTACAGGGGCCAAAATGGTCCACATGCCAAAACAGACCCACAAAATTAGAGCCGTATCCGGGTCAAAATATAGCCCTACTTTAAGCGCTAAAAGAGTACCTTATTAGGTTATAAAATAGACCTCCTTCGAAAGATGCCAAAACAGACCCACAAAAAATAGAGCCGTATCTGGGTCAAAATATAGCCCTACTTTAAGGGCTAAAAGAGTACCTTATTAGGTTATAAAACAGACCTCCTTCGAAAGATGCCAAAACAGACCCACAAAAAATAGAGCCGTATCTGGGTCAAAATATAGCCCTACTTAAGGGCTAAAAGAGTACCTTATTAGGTTATAAAACAGACCTTCTTCGAAAGATGCCAAAACAGACCCACAAAAAATAGAGCCGTATCTGGGTCAAAATATAGCCCTACTTTAAGGGCTAAAAGAGTACCTTATTAGGTTATAAAACAGACCTCCTTCGAAAGATGCCAAAACAGACCCACAAAAAATAGAGCCGTATCTGGGTCAAAATATAGCCCTACTTTAAGGGCCAAAAGAGTACCTTATTAGGTTATAAAACAGCCTTCCTTCGAAAGATGCCAAAACAAACCCACAAAAAATAGAGCCGTATCTGGGTCAAAATATAGCCCTACTTTAAGGGCTAAAAGAGTACCTTATTAGGTTATAAAACAGACCTCCTTCGAAAGATGCCAAAACAGACCCAAAAAGAATAGAGCCGTATCTGGGTCAAAATTTTGGCTCCATTTTTGGGGCTAAAACAGTCCTCATGGATTTACTGTGCACCTTGTACAGCACTGATAAACAGCACCACAGGAAAGTACTGCTAAAGCCGGGGCTTTTACTTGAAAGGTTACACTTTAGGATTTCATCCACAGACCCATAAGTTAGAACCACCTTGTACAGCATAATAAACAGTACCACATGGGAAAGTAAATTAAAGACCCCAAAATAATATACTAAGTAAATTAGAACCACTGACTCGTGCAGCATAAAAATCAGAACCCGCGTAAAGGTCTGTTCGACACATTTCATGGTCACACCATATAAAGAATTCATCCACAGACTCAAAAGCCGACTGAACGTCTTTGTAGAACATAACTATATACTAATCACAGAAAAGTACTGTTCGATAGCATTTATTGACAGCTTTAAAAAAAGACACATTTATAGCAGTGGAAACGCAAAAATAGCTAGTGCTCTAAGAGTAAAAATAAGTGTTACAGTACTGGCTGCAGATGGCTGAATGGGATTGCAAAACTTAATCAGAGAAGATTGAAAGATGATTGAAAGCAGGAACACCAGTCACTAGTCCGGGCAAAGGGAATTGAAAAATGCTTGAAACTTGATATTGAAATGAGAACAATCTTGTATTAGATCTACATTTAGGAACATGAAAGGAACTGGCATTTCTTGTGTTATAACCATGAATCTGACTTGTTAATAAAGACATGTTTCCAACACTTATTGCATTGATGGGAGCTGTGCAGTTTTATACTGAAACATCTTTCCTCTTCGGGCTAAGTAAAAATTATGAGGAGATCGGATATCTTGTCTGTGTTTGAAATTTCTGACTTAAGCTGTGTCGTGTAAGAATATTAACAAAAAGTCTAATGTCGGGCTTTTGCAGTTGCAGAATATTTTTCCCAAGAGAGTTGCCTTGCAGGAATTGTTTTTGCAAAATCATTCGACCCCCCCCCCCCCCCCATCCCCACCCCCACTCCTTCGAAATTTAATAGCGCGCCCGTTAATTTCAAAAGAACAACATTTCTGTCAATAGAGGGCAAAGAGCTGATGACGCCTTGCCAGAACCTTAAGTGAAGAAACCTGGAGCGCCACCAGAAACTCCAACTCACAAATCCCTTCAAAAGTTTCCTGAGCGGATTTGTGCGAGGCACCAGGAGGCAGTGCGCGAAGTTTCCGTTCTCTCATTGAAATGTAAAAATTATACTAATTAGTACTGGCTGAGCTTCTGTTTGTCCATACACAGTTTCCTGCAAATACTTTCTTCTCATTCAATACTAAAATCACGGAAACGGCAGTGGCTTTCTTTAAATTTAAAGCTCTAAATTACGGTACGTAACATCGAGATAGATGAAAACATTACACATTATAATTAATACAGATCTCAAATATAGCACAAACTGTGTACCAGTTTGCTTTCTTGATATTTATTCCAATAGGTTTACATTATTGAAAACTTGATGTTTAAACTTACCTTGGTTGCAAAGCGCGACAACCAGAAAAACAATTAGCAAAGACATCTTCCGTTGCATCTTTTTCCCAACACATTACAACTGGGCTAATTTGTTTCACGGTGGAGGCGGAATGTCAAAATTGTCATACTTAAAAGCAGTTGGCGAACATACGCCGCTCAACTGAAAACCGCAATAACAGGTGGCCACATTGATCCTTTTGAAAAATATTTGCATGAAAATAAGAACTGTGTTAATGCGACATTTAAGATATAGGCCGCATTTAAAAAAATATGAAATGCAAAATTGACGAGTTAAAAGAAAATATTTAAAAATATATATTTTACGACAATTTATGTTAGATTAGTAGGAAACGTTTCTCGTGCTTTCAGAAATTAATTTATGGCAACGCGAGTGGAATTGTAAAAAAAGGAACTGACGAGAATATAATAGATATTGTTTCAGGCTCTCCTGAATACTTTCTCACGAGTATTACCATGACTTTATTTCAGTATGGAAATTTGCTGTGGGCAATTCTGCACAGAACTTGCTGGGATTAATCTCCGTACGCCATGTTCTTCTCAACTGAGCCAAAAATGTTTCTGTTCAGCAGTCATACTCAGTTAATGATGCGCAGTAGTATATATGCAGTCCAGTGTCCTTTTCGGGATTCCTGCCTTTCAGGTGTGCAAACTGATATTAAACACAGATAAACCAATATTATCTAAGGGAGAGTGTTCTACCCGAAAGATAACTCCACTATAAATTCTTATTCGATTTGAAAATTTCTATAACTTATTCCAATTTTTTGAAGAAATTGTGGTCCGAAAGAGCCTTTTTAACTGGAAGGTGTTGCATGATGCGCGTCAAGTACTTTCGAGTATCATGGCTTATTCCGTGTTAAATAAAAACACCTGTCCGTTTATAATAATTTGATTATTTAATATCAATTATCACTTTGCGAAGTTTGTAGTGCCCTAAGTTATTGTTCATTATGTCATACTTATACAGCTGTAACAATTAGAACCTAGAAAAAGAGACTTTAGTACACTAACTACAGGAGCAGAATAAAAAGACAACTCTTCAACTCATTTTAATTGTCTTGTATTTAACAATCGCAAACACGAATAACAAAATCTTTCATATTTTCCCCCATATGGCATGCATGCTATAAATCGTTCAACCCTCCACGAGTTAAAAACCAAATCAGAAAACATTATAGCATATGGTTGCAGCCATCAACCACTGAAGAACAGAATTGAAAACTTCAGGGCAAGTTTGTGATTAAAGTTTAATGTTTAAAACAATCAACATTGATTGTTTTGGTACAAAAGGAAGATGTATTTCTTGTTAGGGCTCGTGACTTGTGAAATTCTGTCAGTTGTAACTTACTTGAACCGATGACTCAAACCTGGGCATAACGCCAATGGTTTTTTTTTCGGATCAGCGTTTGCACGCAGTAGACTCGAGTGCTAAAATCATTTTATATGAAATGGTACCCAGCTGAGCTACAGGTGACCATTGTTCTTGTCCTTGAACTCGCCTTGTAAAAATTTCTTCAAACATTTTCAAAGCCACGCTTGTTTCGTCAAAACAACAACCATTGTTATATCATGCACCTGTTTATAGAACAATTGTTGAAGAAAAACAAAACTTGAAAATCTTGAAACAGAAAACAAGAGGTATCTTTTACAGCCGCCAAAAAAACTGACATAGTTGTATTAAAATTGTGCAATGACGCATTTTGTAAGATTACAAACATGACTATCGTATACTCGTATCAGCTTCCGCATGATTTTAAACATCCTGTTGTAATTATTTCATTTGTCAATTAGCTCGAATACAAGTCCACGTGCGACTGTTGAACTGGAGCATCTGCTGGTTGACGCGTATTTACTTTTGATAACCAAAACTCGTAACCTGTGGTAAGGTAGGACTCTTGTGGCAACGAAAAATATTTTCAAAGAAAGCGCTAAGTAGTTTCAACGAGGAAGCGTGCTCTACCAACACCACATTAGCTTTGTTTCTTTCAGTTCACATAAGCTAAAGATAAGGCAAACCAGTTATATCATCAGATGCTTGAATTGGCCTTACGTCATTTAACCTACATGAACTGTGTTTTGAAAGTGTTTTTTTTTATAAACTGACCCTGGTATTTCAAGCCGTGTCTGCAGTAACTTTGGAAAGTAGAGGGCATTGAAGAAGATTGCTATAAGTAAGTTAAAATCCCGTATTTGTTTTGACAATAATTTTAAAACAAAAAATCTAATGTTTTGGCAGTTTAATGATGTTTTATGAAGTGTTTAACATATTATCTATCATGGTTTACTTACCACTGTATTGTTGCGGCATTTAAAAACTTACTTTTTTCATCACTGAAACAATAACGTTTAGCAGATAACGTAGTACAAATCTTGGTCGCAAATGTGGTCACAAAACGTTTGTTACGAGCTAGGCAGTTCTAGCACACATTTAGAATCACTCCGCCAAGCATAACTCGGTGCCGTGTTTTTCCTGTCACTGGCTAGCTGGATGATTCTTGTTAAGTGTTGTTGAAAAGGTCTGGTTTAAATTGTCAGATTTTCATACGGGCTACCACCCGACACATGCTGCTTTCTAATTTGGAAAAGGTCAAAGCAAAGAATGGAAATGCTGTGCAAGTTTGTCACACGAGCATACATAGACTACAAAACAGTATTCAAGCATAGTCAAGGTTGGCAAAATTCAAGTGGCCGCGCGCGCGAACGGTGAATGTCCCAAGGAAAGATAAGGAGATACACACGCCTTAAAATTGATCATTCCAATCAAAATTCTTACTTCTCCAAACGGCGAAATTCAGGGTCGTTCTATTGAAGTCTCTTCCTGTGCTTGCCTCGAATGTTAAATTCTCTCCTTCACGCGCGCGCTACGCTGGGTTGCAGAGCTTTAAAATTCCCACGCTTCACGCGCGCGTGTGTAGCCGCTTGGCATCATTTCCGCCGTATACAATCCTCAAACAGTGAATAGATTCTAATATTTTTTTCAATCTTTAAGGCCTCATGTGCAGATTTTTTGAGCTTAGAAGAGCGCAGAAAACATAGAATTTATTAGATAGATTGTACCAGAAATTCTTCTTGCTTTCGAGAATCAACCGATTGCGCCACAAAATGACAGTTTCTCAATGAGCTACAAACGGTGGTTTCTGTTTCATTCTTCAAGGTTTTCCATCCAGATATCATAGCTTAAAAAGTTTCATCTGCGTTTCAGAAGGTTTTAAAACAATTCAAATGAACAAAGAATGCGAATTGTGTTTGAAAAAATGGTTGAATAGCGAAGCAGATAGCGTAGAGCATGTGAGTCGGACTAGACGTTATAAAAAGTGTTATGAACAAGATGTGTAATAAAAACGCCTAAGCCTGCCAACTTCAACAACTTCTGAGTAACCAGAGAGTTTGATTCGAAGATAATTTCAAGAAGTGGACGGCTTTCAATTCTATCCATTGGCGCATGGCTGGCAAGTTTGTGCAATCTGTGCAATCTTTTCGACGATAAAATCCATCAATCTTTCACGATCTTTCTTTGATGAAACTCACCGATTTAAAACTGAGCTGACTTTGACTATTTATAGTTCTTAGGTTCAACTTGGGTATTTAATCAATGACTGACACTTTACTGATTCAGTTCAGTCGTCGAGATTTAGTAGAGTGTGCATCAGTTTATGCATTAATAGAACACTGAGTACTTTGATACTCCCTCAGAGACCGTTAGATATATTTATACCGATTAGCGATGATCAAGTAAAAAGAACTGATTAAAACTTTCTCAGGCCAGGCTCTCTGTTTTTTCAATTGCGAACTCCGATTAACAACTGAATTTTTTTTCACATTTTAATTTTGGCTGCCTTACATGTAAGGTCATGAACCCTTTCACTCCCAGAGACAATTATGAAGACATGTGGTGTAGTTCTAACTTTTTAGTATGTGGACAAAATTCTATGGTGTGACCATTCAAATGAAACCTCTTTGGAAGTACTTTTGCATGGTACCATTTGTTTTTCAATGATGTGCAAAATGAAATTTGGGATTTTTCCTGAATTTTAATATTTGGCACATCTGTTGGGAGTTAAAAGGGTTAAAGAGGGATAATGAGATTGAATCGTGTGATTCAAATACAGCGATGGCGCGTGTGCTGTTGTACTAAAACATACACGTGGTTGTTAACTTTTACCGAAGCGATTCATTTTGCTTAGTGAATGTTTTATATCGTTATTTGAGCCAAAAGAAAGTTTCTTCCAAAATCAATAATTGAAGGTAGGCCCAGAACTTAAACACGATGCATGTGAGCAGATTAGTGCAGCGTGTTTTGTGACCTTTGACAAAAAGATTGATTACTTGTGTAGATTAATTTTAGAACTCAAGCATTGTTTATTTCGAGTTAACGAGAACTGTTTCTGCTAGGTCAGCAAACCGTATAGCGGTTTGAATCAGTAAAAAAGATCAGCTTCGAGTCAGTTCTGTTGGAGGCGAACTTTGCCATGGCAATGAAATCTTGATTGAGGGAAACAGAGAATTAGAAATAACGTGAGCCCATTATCAAGATCATGAGAAAGGCGAAGAAAAGTTAATTAACTTTCTATCATTTGCGTCATTCTGTGGTACGTTGCTGTTTGTTTAATTCGTTAATAAAGACCAGGCATAACTAATCGATGATCAATGACATCAATTGGTAATCAATGAGTAATCGATGATATTAAGTTGATTAGTCATTGATTAATGGCGATGATCAATGGGTAATCGATGACTAATCGAAGCCCAAAAATTTTGTGGCCTATCGATTACTCATCGATGACATCGATTTCTCATTGATGTAATTGATTGCCCATTAATTCCATTGATTACTCATCGATGAGCCATCGATTACTCATTGACTATTATACCGCGCATCAAAGACAGATTTCCTGCTTTTAGGTACCAATATTTCCTTCGCTTGTGTTTCCGTAATACGTTCTACGCTTTATACATGTAACTGAATTACGCCTTAAAAAAAATAAAGGTCAGTTAACGCGGTTTCATTTATCCCAAATGAACTTTTTATTTAATAACAAAACAACTAAACAGGAACCAACCAGTTTATAAAATAAACTAAAAAGTACGCTGACAAGAATCGATTGCGTGGTTATGGATTGATAAATGTTTGTCAGCAAAGAAAAACTGCTTTGGCTTAGGCAAGGAGCCGTCATAAGCACCTGCGTTAGGCAAGGAAACAGATGCAAGCACTGTCACGTTTTGTGCTTTCTTCGGGTGTGACCTTAAAATATTTACATTGTTGGCCTTGTGTACCAGCTTGAGCCTTAAATATTTCTACAAGATCCGATTTTTTTGCCTTTGAACTAAACGCAATTCCTTTATCTTTTAATAGTTGTTTGAGAACCGCCATAGTCATATTTTCGGCAGGTCCCTGCTTCATACGTTCTATTTTTTCATTCTTCTCTTTTTCTTTCGCTTCTTTTAATTTCTTTTCTTGACTCTCCAACCTCTGCCGGTGGCCCTCGATTTCTGAGTGGATTTTCTCATCTAGTAGTAGAACTCCATCAGAAGATGGAGTTGCTGGAATTTTTTGTACAAACTGAAAAGAGTCCAGAATGCTGTATTTTCTTGACCGGGACATCTTGTTTGCAATCTTTGTAGAATTTCCACAGTCCAAGCCACAAACAAAAGAGTTAACCACCAGTCTAATGTGGTCCGTTTTTGATATTTTCCAAACAAATAGAGGATGCGCATTTTTTCCTCTGGTCGGAATGGTTGTCATTCTTTCGATTTGCCCAACAAGAAAGTCGTGATTGTTCCACAAGCAGATCACCTCTTTGTGCTTTAGGTTTGCGGAATTGTTGTCCTCTGTCTCCTCTGTACTTGAAAGAAATACTTCGTAGCGTTTATCGTGAGCAACAAAAAAACGATTTTGGCGTCCGGTTGAAGGAATATATAGCCTCCCTTGCTGCCAGGCGAGAAATTCGGCAACATGATAGATTTGTCCTTCGTGACATACATATGAATGAGGATTTCTTTTTAGGTGTTTTGAGCCAGCATTAGCATCCGTCTCTTTTAAGTTTCTCTTATACCACCCTGTACTTAAAAGGACAAAGAAAATAAACATCCGTTTAAAGAGTTGTTTTCGACATTTGTTTTTATTGCACGATCGATGACTAATGAATGGAATCAATGACTAATCAATGCAATCAATGACTAATCGATGCAATCGATGACTAATCGATGACCAAAAATTTTGTGGCCTGTCGATTAGTCATCGATTACTCATTGATCATCGCAAATAATCAATGACTAATCAAATAAAAACCCATCGATTACCTATTGATTACTCATTGATTTCATTGATGTCATCGATTAGTTACGCCTGGTAAAGAGCATTTCAGTCAATCCTGTTAACTTTCCTTTATGTAAGTGAATGCATTCACCCCGGGCGGTATTCATTTGAGTCATCCGCATGATACGCTTTAGTTTTGAACATAAAAGTGCTCGATTTGCCAAGCAAAACTGAGCACGCTTTAAGGTAGCGTATTTCAGGCTAAATGATGCTGCAATGTGGAGTTTTTTTATTTATTTACTACAAACTGTACAGTTTACGATAACATTACAAAATGTTTCAAAGGATACGTATTTAAACAGAACACAAAGTAGAGCCGTATGGAGTACTCCATCAGAAGCGGGGAGGGTTCACGACGTATGCAATATTTTACGTCCGTTTATTCAAGGAAAATGCGGAACAATTTATAATAATATAGTTGCAGCAAAATTCATCGGAAGCAAAACGCCAAGGAAATACTTCCAACTGAACAATACGTGAACTAAATCAGCCGATTTTCACACGATTTCTAAACAAACATGTTGTTCTGGTTTTGACAAGAACATTTAATGAGCTTAGATTAAGATTATCAGTATCCTTTCTTGTATAAATCATATAAAGAGAGGAGCCACTCTTACCTAGAAATTTAGATATTTTCTTCAACCAGCTGTGTTTATTTTAAAGATTAAATAATTTACTAGTCAGAATTAAGGGATAATTTAATTGCTACAACATATTCCTTACATATTTAAGAAAAACACAGACCACTAGGAGCTAATTATAACTATTTTTAGACATAATATACTAATACACAAAATTATCAGTTATCGGTACTCAATATTATCTTATCGAAGAGAAAAAAAAAATGAAAAATTACTGCAAATTCAGTTGGTTTCATTATTGGGTGAAATAACGCTTTACGTTACAAAAGACTAAACAGAAAAGAAACAGTTATCAGTTAAAAAAAAAGTAGTCACAATATTAAACAACAGGCGTGTTTTTCAACATTTTCGTGGTCGTACGTTGCACCAATACCTAACAAAATAGTATGTGACGTCATTCTGCGTAGCGGTAGCATGCTTAGCCGTGTGTGAAGCGTGATCCATACATCCGTTGTCCAAGAATAATTTATTCAAACGATGCGTAAGACTATAAACAGTGTTGGAAATGGTAATTCAGGCGTAAAATTAGTCGCCAAGGTTCTCACCAAGACGCGAAAATTTTGCCGCAATGTTATAATCGTTGTTTTATGTCCTTGTCATCGCAGGGCTGCCAGAGAAACGTGTTGGTCAAGATGTCGCAGAGAAAAGAAGCTTTGGGGGAATTATTTGAATGCACCTGGCGACCGGATTTGAAGGTAATGATGCTTAAAGAATAATGCAGCTGTATTTTATCAATGTTACACACTCTTAGAAGCGTTTTGCGCGTGTTTCTTCAATTCGAAGAACAAATCTGTTTACACAAGCGTAATACACGGTCACGCAGGCTGTAAGAAACTATCGAGTTATCGAGTTCTTGAGCCGAGGATTGAGAATGCCTTGCACTTAATCTCTATGGTGAGCCAAATTATGGCTAAATTATTAACGAACACGTTTAACTGTTTCGCGTTATTCCGCGAATGTGTTGGAATGTGTTTGTTAGCAGTGTCTTGTAAATGTCGTCTATTTGTTGATTGATGATTACAAACGTCTGTGGTCCGTCGTTCGTTGCTTCGAATCTGATACGAGTACATCACTGAGTTGTGGCCGTTTTATTTCGTTGTTGGACCTTGTTGTTAATGCCGCTACAAATTGAGCGAGTAACCGCTTAGGGAAGCTGATCTCTTACGAAAGACCGGGTTGGGTAAGAAAGAGAACAGTACATCATACATAATAGGACTTGACTGTTGTATGTTTGTCTGTTTATTCTGCTAAATACTTGTCGGTTTGAATGTCTGTATATCCAAGCTAAGGCACGCAAGAAAAAAACTGTTTACGCATGGCCGATTTGTTTTGAATTTACGATATCATAACCTTTCTAAACTCGTTATCTTTTGCGGTAATGGTCTTCCAAGAATCAAAATTTCATGTGTAAAGTGAAATCCTTTTGGCGTTTCTCTTTGTTGCAATATTAAAGGCTATGGCTATGTCTACACTATACCGGATAGCTCTTGCGCCGACACGAAAACCATCCGGTATAGTGTAGACATAGCCTTAGCTAACCCCTCGGTCACATTCGCGCTAGAACCTTGCTTGCTCGACCAATTTTTGCCGTTTACCTAGCAAATTCCTAGCTCGTTACAGGTGTGACCGACCTAGCGCGGCACTGCTTGCTTGCTTGAAAAAGAAGGCGAAGTAGCTTAATCTTCAAAAGATCCGCAGCTAAGCTTAAGAGCACTCCGAAGTGCTCTTGAGTTGTGCTTGGTAAACAAATTTAATGGGTTTTGTTCGAATTGACCAATAAGCAGTGTTTTTTACATCTTGACCTTTGTGGTTGACCAGAAGTTTCAGTCGAGCGTCACGCGTGAGTTTTGGCTTTCGTTTTTGTAGAGAAAAAGTTTTTTCACCTTGCATTTGAAAATGTCAAGAATGCCGTCCATACCAGTTCATTGCCAATTTGGGTTTAGCGAACTTCCATTTTTTACTAATTATACAGGTACTTATCCACCGCCGCCGGCGCCGCATGCCACGTTTCCTCGACCATTCGTCGAAGGTTTTGTACCGAACTCAGTTTTCTATACATTCCGCTATGGCTACCGTTCCACGTACAGTTTCATCCAAAGCCAAGAAAAGTGACAAAAATGCACTTTCTCCGTTAGTTGCAACGAGTGAAGCGAATACGTCGTAAAGCTTTCAGGCGAGAGATTTATATTCACAAGGCGGAGAAGAAAGGACAGTCTTCTCCTTCGTCGTATAGCCCTGAATCTTCTTATACGTGAATACGCGCAATTGATGTAACATAAAATCGAAAACCAAAAGCACCAAATGGACATCCATTGCCTTTAACAGGCAACTCAAGCAAGCGGTGGATTTACAATGTGACCACGATGCACTTGATTAAGTTTCTAGCACTTGCTCCGGCTTCCTTGACTGACGTCATAAGCGAGCATGCTTGACAGCGATCTCAAGCGCGAATGTGACCGAGGGGTTATCACGCTAAACTTTTTCTGATCACAAAACAGTTGCTTTTTCCACGGTTATGAAACCTGGGGGGATGGGGGGGGGGGGGGGGGGGGGGGGGTCGGGGGGTGGGTACTCAACAAAATTTTGTACGGGGATGCTTCGCCCCGAGGTCCAAGCCCTCGCCTTTTCATATACCGTTTTTGACAGAAAAGGTAACCCTTTCATATACCTTTTATTGAAAATGGTGCCCCTTTCATATAGCTTTTACGCGCGTCTGTTATATTTTGAAAGGCCCTTTATACAATAAGAAAATTTTTAACATGCAAGGCTGATCAGACAGCAAATTCATTCGATTTCTTTTGATAGTATTTGCCCAATATTTCGGTTAGACAAAACTAACCTTCATCGGGGGCTAAGAAAGCTATTTTGTTACTGTTTGTTCAAGTGGTCCTTGCATTGCTACAGAAGTCTTTTTATAATACTTAAATGGCAGTTTTCCTTACCTTTTTATACTTCAACTCGTGTTTTCCCTACCCTTT
The DNA here is from genome assembly GCA_024195265.1 of Dendrophyllia cribrosa. NCBI lineage: Eukaryota > Metazoa > Cnidaria > Anthozoa > Scleractinia > Dendrophylliidae > Dendrophyllia > Dendrophyllia cribrosa. The sequence continues at coordinate 27,813,321 of JAJLRJ010000005.1, read as the reverse complement.
CCTATATACTTTAACTCGTGAAATCCCTACCCTTTAAATACCTCCAGCCTAAAAAAGGTACCCCTTTCGGGCGGAGCATCCCCGTATAGCTCATTATAGGGAGTACCCCCGGGGTTTATACAGCTTTCTGTTCGTTGTTCATTTGCAATTATTATCACTATGGGGGGTTTGCCTTTTTTCACAATACAAAAGCTAACAATATGTAGAATGTTCCATCCAAATTTTATAGACCTACGGTACAATTCTATTCAACAACAAATTTAATTTGAACTCGTACACAAAGGGAAAAAATAAACTGATTTTTATCGCATTGTCTTTGCCACTTACCTGACTATTTTCCAGTTGTTTCTTTTTTAAGTGTATCTTTCAAAATAAACACTCTACTGAATTTAGGAAATCGCTTGGTATCACGTTTCCTAGAATTATCGAGGGTTCAGTATAAATGTATAAAACGTGAACTCCACATAGACACGGTAAGTTATTTTAACTAATGGCGTAACATTGCTACATTTCTTCAGATAAAATTACAGTCATGTTTTTTTTACATCTCTAGCTAATACCGTAATAAGAAATCCTTTGGTTTACATTTGTATTTGTATTTTTCAAGCCAACTGAAGTTTTTAATAGATGTGCCATAACTTGCGTAAATCCGGCATAGGATATGATTACTATCGCATTCTGTTTTGCTGATTCCGGGTGGTGTGGGCCAATAACTTCTTAGTTCTGTAATATTGCCTTGTATCTCGGGGATTGTTACGTTTCCGTATTGTCTTTGTATCGAATGACTATACGGAATCGTCTTGCCTTTTTTGTGGGGCGGGCAGGAGGAGGGGGGGGGGGGGGGGGGGGGGGGGGGGGGGATTAAGACGATTAAGGCACTTGAAGTGAAAAAAAGCTAAATAACGAGGTTTTACCCTTGAAGCATTAGCTACTGTAAATTTTCCTTTTTTCAACAGCTGCGCAACATTCACCTCCAGGCCTCGTTTCTACGAAATTCTTTGCAACTTCATGCAGTTTTGAGTGGGTTTTATTTTCAACGTCATTCGTTGATTCTTTAGGGGGTGGGGAATTAAGGCACTTCAACTTAAATAATGAGGTCTTACCCTTAAAACATTAGCTGAAGGTCCTATCTGCTGACGTCAGCAGGGTTCTCTTTCAACCGGTCTGCTGACGCCAGCAGCGCAAAATTAACCCCCAGGCGTCGTTTGTACGAAATTCTTTTTAATTTCATGCTGTTTTGAGTGGGTTTTCGTTTTAATGTCATCCTTTGACGAGAAAGTCATAGAATAACACTTGAAAATCAGGTAAAATTAGCTTGTCTAATGATCTATATTTTTTCATAAACATTTTTTATTGTTCCATATTTAAATACACATACACGAAATATACATTGGTTTACACATCCTCGTTACACCGCATTGTACTCTCTTATGTTTTAAGTAAGTCGTTAACTTAATTTTCATTGTGTAATTTAGTAAATAAGCTTATTACATGTAGTTTTATGTGTCGGGAAAATCACAGACGATCGGGGATTTCGCTGTTTCCCGACCGTCCCAGATTTGGTCGACTTATGAAAACACTCAATCGTAGACATCCCCGATCATCTAGGATGGTCGGGGACATATCGGGAACGTTTCTATTTTCGCGACGCGTCCCAGATTTCTGCGATGATCGGCGATTTTCCCGACATACATGTATCGGCGAAATCTGGGGCAATCGCGAACAAAAAAATCCCCGATCGTCTGGGATTTTCCCGACATATGAAAACCAGGTTTTACCGATTTGCAATGAAAGAATACATGTATATGAACCAACAACATACACAACAATAAAAAAAAAACAAGGCACACACACAAGAAAACAAAAATAAAGATGAGGTATTCCAAAATCGAAAAAGGAGAAACTCACACTTTATTTAATCGCTTAACGCAATTTTTCTAAATAATATTTCATAGAAATTTGGTTGATAAAATCAGAGAGGATGATTGATGTATTATGGAGTTTACATGAATAGATGTAAAATCGCATAAATAGCAGGGTGTAATAAAGTTTATTTATCAGAAATCTGTTGGAAGGTGAACTTCAAAGTAATCGTATCCGAATAACGATTTTTTTTATTGAAGGAAATAAGTTGGTCAAAATTTTTCGTAGAGTTGAACCAATTGGGAACATAGACATAGTCTATAGTTCTCGGTATGAAAACCACTGCATTACCCTGAACGATTTATTGCACCATATTGGATCAATACAAACGGTGGTAAGCAAAAACAATGTGAAAAGGCATTCTCTCAAAATGGCACTATGGTTGGCCAAACATGATATGATCAGCCCTCAAAACTAGAAAGCAGAGCTTTAATAAGCTGTTTCGGAAATGGATTTTCAAGTCTATCGCCTGGTTTCTTGTAAACTTGCTAAAACTCAGATGGTGGTTCATTCTCCCTTCGGCAAATTCACTTGATATCTTCCTCTTAGTGCTTTATAAACATTGTGTGTATGACAAAGGTACTTAGTTTTAATTTGATGCGTTGTTTTACGTAAAAGCAAAGGAAAACGTAAGCCTGTATTTACAACAGCAAGTCTCTGTAATCGAGTTTCCTATGTAAATCAGTTATAATTTTAGATTTGTTTTGTTTCTTATCAACAACAAACCTAAGCGCTAAAAATAAATTAATACCGCTTATAATAAATTCATGGTGCTAAAAATAGATTTCAAAACTTATGGTATAGAAAAAGAAATCATTTCTTCTTGGAGCAAAAACAAAATGGAAAGGAAAAAACAAACAGACACTAGGATACCTCCTTTTTAATAAGATTTTAACTCTAGCTTCTTTGTAATGTCACGTCAGGAAACTGTATACACGTCAATGAAGTATGAGCAATGAACAAGTGATCTTTAGTAGTTATTCCAGCGCCGCGATAAATATTTGCCCCTAATGGGGAGGGGCGGAGTGATTAGGGGGGCAGAGGAGGGGTAAATATAGTTCTGCATAAAAACATTTAATTTGTTACACAAAAATAAAGTAAAGAGGTCATATCAATAGATTAAAACACAGCAGGCCATGCCTCCTCTTGTTTTGTTTTATTTTATTCGGTTTTGTTTAAGTGGGACAAAAAAGGATCTATGACTTGAGACATTCATTTCGATTTCATTGACCAATATATTAATCGAACAATTAGCGTCATATATAACTCAGCTTCATTTTATCGGTCCTTCAAATTTGTCATAAGATTGTGGTCTGATTTGACAGAAGTACAATTGGTAGCAACAATGTTCAATTAACTCATATATCGTATTATAGAAGAGTCGAATAAGACTAAGTAATTAATGTCTGCGTTTAAGGGTTGGCTTGTTCTTTTGTGTCGTGGAATGCCTCTACATTTGCATTTTCAAGTTGTTTTTCATTTTTAGATTTTAATCACTGCGGGGTGTCTATTTTTGAATTGCGTTTACGTCGGTGAATGTACTATTTAACTCGTCTTCGGCTGATATACAGTTCTGTATCCAATCTCCAAGGACAGGATTAAGCTAGGAATGCGAATTTATCGTTGAATCAGACGCGAACAATACAAGATCTGCCCATAACTTTTGATCACGAAGAAGAGTTCTGAACAATAGAGTTCGCGGAGTTTACGACTATTCAGATACTTCAAAACCTGGTCTACTATTTTACACGAAAATGCGCCGGGAATACAAGGTACTTTTTTTTGACTTTTTAGCCTTCCTTTGTAATTTACAACTAGCGATCGAACAGTGCTTAAAATTTCGTGGTGCTCGCAAAATTTGTACGGTATTCCCTGTAGTTTTAAAGTTTCTTGCAATGGGTTTTAATGTTACATGCGCGCCGCCTGCAAGCTGAAGAAAATTAACTCGCGCTCGGCAGTGGATTCTCGGTACGGTTTGCAGCACAATCATGCTATTTACTTGCCCTACAACCGACATAACATTTAGTGTTTATCCGGCTTTTACACTATAAAGTAGGTGTAAATAGCACCGTTTTATTTGTTAAAGATGTTGTATCTGTTAATAGCCTGTTTATACTCATTAGCGCACTTTGGTTTACAAACACTGTACTTTAATGACATAGTTTATTTATCGCATTCATTCACGGCGTTTTGAGCGACAGTTGAACGTAAAAATAGCCTCCGCGCAGAGGTGTTTTATTACAAAGGGAGGAATTGGAAATGGGAGGGACTGCATAACAACAAAGCATGATAATTTGCCAATCAAGAGTTGTACTTCTTTAACCGGACAACTTGGAAAACTTTGTTAACGTACCAGTTCTGTATCTAATTAAAGCCCGGTTTTTACTACTAGCAACATATAGGCATAAGAATAAGCATATGTCCAGTGAAAACGGGCCCGACATAAGCATAAGCGTAAGGATCAATATTAGGGAAGTGGTCATAAGAAGTATACTCGACGAGGACCCACCTTGTGTAGGGGTAGGGGGATTAGGCAAGATACCATCTATCTGATGACTATGATGGACACAATGTTTTGGCCTAAAAATTGGAGACGAGACTTAAATATTCTGTGTGCATGAAGCTTACATTGCTAGTAAACAGCACAGGAAGATTTGAATCTTTTTCTCGGTTTCTACTCCTGATAGAATGGGGGCTATACCAACAAGACAACCTATTTTTAGGTGGGGGAGAGGGGGGTACATAAAGAGACCACCAGTCTTTTTGTAAAATGATGGGTCCTGTCTGAGCACAATAGTTTTGACCATTTCCCTTATGTTTTTGTCCATGTTCGTTTTCATTTGACGCAAATTCTTATGTTTACGCTTATGCTTGTGCTTATATCCCTAGTGAAAACCAGGCATTAAAGGCGATATTGTTATTCGTTGTTTTCCATGCTACAGTGTTTATAAATCTTCGAATGTTTTGAGCGATTTTAGTCATTTACGCCATTGGCTAAACTGTAGAATACCTGGCCACTTATTTGCATCCCGTTGAATTTTGTTTTCATATGACTCGTTCTATAAAACGTTCAGGGATATGTAAATAAGTGGCCAAGTATTCTAAAATCGCTCCAAGCCATTTAAAACACTCGAATATATTGAGCGATTTTAGCCCACAGTCGATTGTTTGGATGAAAGGCCAATATTTTATGAGAATCTTATATAGGGCTCCCGTTGACTAGTAACTAGTACTTAAACGTCTTCTATGTTTCCCATAACATGTACTCAGTTCTGTATACAAATAATGTTTTTCGATTTACATACTTTATAAACCTCAATTGAAATAATTCATTGAACTTTAACCAGAGAGGCCACTTGTCAATGTAAAATTTATATTCTATTTTGAGGGGGGCGTAAGGAGGGTCCGAAAACCACAAAACCGCGCAGAAAAACGTAACAAAACCGCAATACTGCATCCAAAATTTACCAAATTATGAAAACCGCAAGCCGCTGAGTCTTATAAAACCGTAATATCGCGCATGTCAAAAACATTTTTTCAGTAAAACCGCACCAAAAACTAACGCAAAACCGCATCACCGCAAACCCTTACGCCCCCCTCTATTTTCACAATGTTCACCCCCACGTAGCACTTCTTCCAGTATTAGTAGCGAGTATTAGCGTTCCAGTTCTTAGAAAGTACATAGACCTAAAACCTAACAGGTCGCTGAATTCATAACACTTCCATAAGAAAATATTTTAAAGCGCCTCTTTCACGGGTCGCACAAACTTTCTTCGTCAAATATAAAACAACAGCGAATAAAGAGAACCTGAAATAGCTCACTCCGACCGTAAGCTCTGACAGGGACGGGTTTTCATCCTCCTGAACGTGACCTACAGCTTAAACATGTTGGAGACCTACCACCACTGACCACTGTTCAAAAGGTGGATAGCGCTATCATCGGGATATATATCTTCAGTATATACTTAAACTGTGGATAGCGTGGTTGGCGTGCTCTGATTGGCTACTAAAACTCGGGATAGCAAGTGCTATTATCTCCAAGCGAATTTCGGTCATTTGCGCGCGCGAGAATTATAATCGTTGGTGAAGAATAAATGAGTTAAATATCATCATTTTCGTGCTGTATTATCTCACTGTTTTAGTATGTACTAAAACAACTATTCACCTCAGTGTCGGTGTCCAGTGGTGGATATTTACCTCTCCACTTCGGTGAATACGCTGTAGTTATTAACTATCCAATGGATAACACAATTGGTTTTGCGCATATCCACTAGATAGTGACTTATCCGGTGGGTTGTGTATCCACTTTTTTAAAAACCGGGGCCTGTAGCATCTTTAAGCCGGCGATGAGGAAAGACGTGGGCGGACTGATTTCAGCCAGAGTTGATAAGAAAACAGCACGCCGCATCTAAACCATTTTGGATTTCTTGTTCAAGTGAAATCATAAAGTGGTCATGTCACCAGATTGTAGTACGTATCACCTTTGTAAAGCCAAAAGACATATTTGTAGCGTTTTGTTTTTTTGGTGGGCGAGTGCTGAATTTGGTGTTTGGTCGCCATTTTGGTCTTGCACAACGTCGGGGGCTGGGTGGAGTGAAAGGGGGTCGGGAGGGGGGTGTTTTTCCTTCCTCTCCCCTTCCCCCTCCTTCGCCTTCCAGCCTGACTCCCACACCCTTGGTCGCATCGTCTGACTCGCCTCGCGCTCGTTCTCGTTTGCTGGTTCGCGCCCCAAATACGCCATATTTGTATCAAAGGAAATCTGTAATGAGCTGTAATGGTCTAGTATTGTTAACAAGAATAACTATATATTGGTCCACTACAGCTATTGATGTGTTTAGTAGCGGGATGGCTAGGATGGAAGTGGATTGCAACTTGAAAATTTTAGGCTCAATTTTTCAAGTTCATCCTCCGTGTCTTTGAACCGATCAATGAAAAATGGTTGTGGTTCGTTCTTGTTTTTCGTTTTAGCTTGAAAGAAAATTTTGTGCGCGATTCAATATCAGGAAGGCGCTTGTCAGTACTCTTAGCAGATCTTTGACTAAAAAATAAAAACAGCTAAGTCCTCGTGACACAGCCCCTTTAAAGAGTCCTTTCTCTTTTATACCCTACCAACGAATGAGAACACGTGTCCAATCTGACAAACTGGCAATAATTTCAGGGGAGAAATGTCAATAATGATATCAGCGCCCTCTGATGGAGAATATAAATATTCAATGACTTTGCATATTGTCCCACTTATTGTCGCTCAGCTGTTACTGTAACAAGGTGTTAATGGCATGCGAGCAGATTGAACAAAGCGTGTTATTTTTGTTCAAGTATCTTTCAAGGCGTTAAGAGTATGCTGTGTTCTACCGCTGCGATTTTTATTCTTAATGGTGAAATTCAATTAATCTTTTATCAGTACCCATTCACTCCACCAATGGGCTAATGAACATTTATTCTTTTTTCCATTGGCAAACTCTGCCTCATTAAGCTTGTGTGTCAATAATTCATGATCTAATTTATCGCTTTTCAACAACATGAAGAAGATGGCAACACTGAGCATCGACCATTAGTGCCAAACTTTGATCACGGAAAGCGTCCGTACATTCTCACACATGTCGTGGTGTATACTTACCCGACAGTAGAATGCCTTCTGCGTATTATCATCGTTCATTCACCAGAAGTGTTCTTGAGGTTGGTGATCTACGTGAGTTTTGTTTTGCTCATAATTTTATCGTGGGAGTTTTCTATGTTACTTAATTGTGATTTCCACTGAACCAGTGCAAGAAAGAGGGAATTATATACCGCAGCAAACATTTATGTTGGAAACTTAATTTTCGAAGATAATTTATTCACAAGAAAATGACTAGAAGACAGCAAAACCGAAAAAAAAAATCCCAGTGTAATGCAGTCCTAACTATTTAGTCTGTGGATAAAATTCTACGGTGCAGTCATTTAGCTGAAAGCATTTTTGTAGTCATTGTATTTCGAGGATACTGTTTGTTTTTCAGATGTTCAAGGGACACTGTCTCGGCGAAATAGCAAAATTTCGCTTCGCTTATTTCCACGTTATATCGCCAAATGCCACCAAATATACAACTTAGTTGGATAAAAAGATTCTATGGAGCAAAACAAAAGCAGTAGTTTGGAGATTAAGTGCAGGATTGAAAGGATTAAAGTGGATTACAGTTCATGAAATTTGATTTATTGACCGCCTGTCAATAAATCAAACTTGCCATTCTTGTGAAATTTTGACTTTTCTAGCCGTTATTTTGTCTGTTCAGTTCATATTTCTTTGCTTCTGTCACTTTTGGCGATGGTTTCTTCCAATTTCAAGATAATAAAATAAGCTTAAAGGGACACTGTCACCTATTTTTAGTATCACTTTGAAAAGCCAAAACACATATTTGTTTCAATGGAAACCTTAAAATAATGGTCCAGTTTTGTTAACAAATACTTTACCAGTGCACAGAAACTAGTATTTGTTATCTTTGGCTGCGGATGGCCAGGATGGAAATGGATTGCAACCAATTTTTTCAAGTTCCTCCCAAGCGTCGTGGAAAAATCGCAGAAAAACTTGTAATGGCTTGTTCTTCCATGAAGAAATCACTTGATATTATCTTCTTGGTGTTCTAAAAGCAATTTTATGATTGAGCAAAGGTACTTTGTCATATATTTAGTGTGTTTTGACCAAAACACAGCAAAATCTGCGTGACAATGCCCCTTTAAACCAAGCTCCTGGCCATAATCACGAAAACATAAAATATTTCAGCCGGGACAGCCGATTTTGTAGTTGATTGAAAATTTTCCCATTCTTTTCAAAGAAATGAGTATTGGCTTTTATTTAATATGCTTCCTATTCATTTTTTCGTATCTATGGAATCTTTCATGTCCAAACTCTCACCCATTACGTATGATTTGGTGACGTTGTTTTCATTTTATCAGAGTTGTTGTTTGGCTCATTAGTCAATCAAGCTCACAATAATATATAGTTTTTATACGTGCGTTGATAAAAAAAATGCCTTTCTTTTTTGCTAGTTTTTAAAAGTAAATAAAACTACTGTTGCGTTACTAAAACGAGTACAATTGTTTTTAAGACATAACTTCAACTTATTAATTCAGGCATCTATCATTCTTCATATGCTCTCACAAGACCATTTTTTTGAAGCTGTAAGTTACGTAAGTACTTAACGTAGCAAGCTTTGCACTTTTGTCTAAACATTACAACAACAACATTTATTTAAACACGTTTTACACAGAGGTTTGCAGGGGATCTTTGAAAGTCGTGTGTTTGGTTGTTTTGCACATTACAAACTTCCTTGTTTTGTTTTGTTTTGTTTTGTTTGAACCACAAAATAGCATCTCAGATGTGCAGATGTTAATTTTAAAAGCATCCTTATACGTCATGTCCAAACGTAGGTGGGCCAAAAGGACTAAAGCTGATACAATTCTGTAATTTTTGTCGCATGAATGTAGGTCTGGGAGAGAGTTTCTCTTTATAATTCAGTAAACGCCGGTCGATATCACAAATCATGACCAAACCATGATTACCATGCATTTTCATCATCATCGTCATTATTGTCATCATCAAGCTAAGCTGCAAGGCGGATTTGTCGATCATCATGCACACGCGGAGAAAGGTTGTTGCGTTAGTGTTGGTACATACCCACCAGCGACATGACGGTTATAACTAGTGACGGATCTATGGAAGGGGTCTGTGGGGTCCGGGCCCCCGTTACCTTGCAAATACTTGAACATTTTTTCCAGTCTCTCACACTTTCATTTCGGGTTTTTCTCCCTACCCCCCCCCCCCCCCCCCCCCCCCCCCCCCCACCTCTCCTATCCTACCCCCTCCATTATAAGGGAACTTATTAAGCAACCACGACGACGGCAGCAGCGATGACAATGCCTCCACACGTGCGTTGTACATTTGGTACATTTCCTTTGCGGTTCCCTGCAAAACAACAGCGTCAAATGATCAAATTGTAGGTTTTTGTGGAGAACGTGAAAACACGACGGTTAATTTTTCTTTCTCTATTTGAACTTAAAAGTCGACCCTACAAAAGTCAGCTCCTGGACAATCCATGCAGTCACTTTAGACAAACTAAACATTTTTCAAGTGACGTTTTCTTTGGCGTCGCCGTTGTAGTTGCTTAAGCTCCCTAATCACTCCCCCTCTTACGATACAGTCTAAATCCGCCAATGATAACCATAATCATAACTGTAATCAAACACATAAGCTCCTAGATCTAGTGGTGACACATTTCTTCAATAATCCTTTCGATGAAACCAGCTTATCTCTTTTCACACGGCGCCATTTTGAAATGAGTCCGATTGAACAGAACTGGTCGGTCAGAAAACAATAGCTGATTTGCGTCATTTCTCATGACTGTGATTATGTCGCTATGGTTTTCACGTCCATCATAAAAAAATGAGCGAACATTTTTTTTATGATTATGATTATGTCGATCAAAACTGCCCTAATGATTAGGTTTTTAGACGTTCCCACTGAGACATCGATGACATAAAGGCGTGATTGTGATTGTTATGTCACTTATGGGTACAAAGCTGTACTATATTTAAATCAAACTTTGTGGCATATGATAGTGATGTAATGTGGTTGGAACGTTTGATTCCTTGGACGAATTACTTTGTACCCCGGCCAAAATAATTGCGGATTGGGTTAAATGATAACTTTTAAATACCTCTTCAAAATGGCCTTAAAATCACCAACAAGGCCGAAAAACTGTGCTGTGTTGCCAAAGAGCCAATCATCGCTGTCTTGTAATTTAAACTGATTCCCGCCGCGAGCTAAAACAGCTTATAAAACGGTGATAAAAGAACATCTTCTCGACTTTGCATGAAGTTATTTCAAATCTAAATGGTTCATTATTGAGCTTGTACTTTATTTATTCACAGTGGAGACAAACTGCTCATGAAAACCACCAAGTGACATTACCAAATTATTATTTACTACAGATAATACTAAAAAATCAGTTTTAGTAAACAGCCTGTGATTGTTAAACGTCTTTGTGGGCTGTGTCATTTTATTACCGAGCTTTAAATTTACGATATTTCTTTAGTTATCAATTTGCACACACTTGATATATTTCATACAAATTACCAGGTTACAAAGTGTGAAGGAAAAAGCAGACTGAATCAAATTTCAAAGACATGCTTTTCAGGCTTGAAAACTCAGCAATTACAGCATCCGTTTGATAAAATAGCTCATAATTACCAATGACGTAGATACATACAAAAATGTAATTTATAATCACGTTTTGATGATGAACGTGGTATTTTGCCATAATCAATATTGGTGACCAATTACTAACGCAGACGTAGGGTAATGAATATTTTAGCTCTTGCGCTGCCTACTTTTTCGCCAAAGAAATTAATGTCCATGCTTCAAACAGAACAGTAACTCTAAAAGAATGCTTTTATAGAGCGTTTTCACTCACGTGACCTTCAGTCCCGTGGGACTCGACAAAGGCCATGGCAGCCATGTTGGTGTTCCCAACAAAAGAAGTTAATTAAAATTCTTTTGTACGGGAACACCAATATGGCGGCTATGACGTCAAGTGAAAACGCTCTATACATCGAATGAACAGCATGAAATGATCGCCTTGGAATATCATATCAGCTTCTTATCTCAGCATGGGCATCTGTGCGGAATTCCTCATTTGTCCTCATAGATCAGTAAGTATAACAAACTATAATAATAAGCTCGTAAGATGCGAGATTTAGTTGCTGAAAAGTCTAGCCGAGTCGTTAACAGCACTGTCATTAATCTTTGATGTTGTTGGCTACACAAGGAAAAGATAGCCTCCCATCGTTGTTGTCCTTGAGTCATTTTCGCACTTTGAGCTGCCGTCATCTCTTCACCGCAGTTGCCGGCCATCCGGCTTCTACTGACAGCCCTGCGTTCACTTGTAATAATTTTCGGCAAAACTTTGTACATAATCCACAGGTGTATCAGTGTTGTGTGTAGGACTCTAAATTTATCGGTTTAATAAATTAGTTAAGAGTTTAGAGTTTGCATTCTTCCCCTCTAGGGGACCCTCTAGGCTTCTCCTAACACATAGAACATAACGTATGGTACATAGTACAAAATGGATGCTTGTAAATTGTTCAGGATATCTAGATACACTTCGATATACCTGACATGAAACAGACTATCATCCCAGTTACATGGATTGACTATCGTGTCTTCAAGCTCACAGAAACGAGGTTAAACCATTCTTTCGAGAGTTAAACCCTGGATTTTATGTGCGCTCATCATTAGTTCCTTCTCGCCTCATATGGAATGTGGCCCTAGCTTTCTTTTATTCAGTGGATCGAATTCAAAAGTGTGATCAAGCAGATAAGTAGTTTCCAGAAGAATCGTTGTTCTTTCAAATAGTAGGGATAGACATAAATAATATGGATTATAAAATATTTATATAGAGCGGATTCACTGCTGTTATATGCCCTTCGTTGTACGAAAAATAATAATGTATATTGTAAATAATACGTGTTGTGACTCAGTTGCGAGAAGAAGGCTTAATATATCCGTTATACATGCTGTCAGTTGTGATCTGAATATCTCTAAGCAACAGTACAAACCAAGTATACCATGCATATTCATTCCGATAAATTGTTTCTATTTTCGTCGCTGGCAATTTCTAATCCTAAAATTGACAATGATAAATAAGGCAACAAAGGGCGGATATATGAATGATAAGGAGGAAATGTTTTTTTTTATGAATTTATTTTATTTTATTTTTATTTTTTCATTTTTGTGAGTACTACAGCAGGCCCCAAGGGTATGGCATACAATCCAGGCACTACGTTTTTACCAGCTTCCTAACCTTTCCAAACTGTTTCTGGGCATTTTATGTTGACCTTTGTTGGTAAATCAGTATTTATCTCGCACATGCTGCAGACTGCTACAGCCAGTTTCTATTGGCGTTAAATTACGCTTCTGCTGTCCATGGGGTATTTGTATGTTGGATTCTGCCAAGTGATTCCGCGAACAAATTTGGGAGAAACACTAGCGTCGGAGAGACACTTTAGGACAATTAGTTTTTGTGAGCAATTAGACGTCGTCATCTACAAATAAACTAAAAATACAAATTACGTTTATATCGCTTTTTGATTGGTTTATGTTTGGCACTTCTAGAAACCGATCAAGGATCTATGCAATTGTTAATTGGGAACTGACAACCAACATCTCACAGCGTTATAACAACTTCTTTTTGAAATATGCCATTTACGTGGGAGTGCGTGCGCACGGTGTGGCTGTTTAAGTTTTTGTTATATCCTCTTCTTGGAAACTTTCTTTGTTTGGGAATTAAAAAAAAAAACACATAGAGCTGAAATATTGTGCCTTGTGAGACGAGCCAGCCTGACCTAACGAAAACTCGAACATGTTTTATTATCAGCCTGCAAGGGCAATTAACGGGCAACGTGGGTTTATACAAGGCACACGATTGGAAAGTTTGAAGAGCGGCCCCTCACAACGAATTCTTTCTTTCATTCATCATTGTCTTGGAGCCAACAAGACGTGAAAATTCGTGACAGAAAACTTTGGTCAAGCTGGTTATGTTTTTTTACTTATTGGCTGTTTTTCTTAAAGGGGAAGCTGCTTTTGTCGATATAGTCGGAGTCTTGGCACAGATTTTGCCTTAACGCTTTGTGAATATCGTTGTCAGCTTCCCGCTGTTTGCCCGAAATTATAAAATGTAAATTAGGAATGTCATTGTTAGCAATAATCGTCTGGTCTGTTTATGCGCTTGTTCTTACAATGGGATTGTCAACTTGGTGGTTAAACGAGGATGAGTTTCTGGTTTAAATTAACTCGCATAACAACACTCCAAATATTTGTTCCGTCGGCGTATCGACAACTTCAGCTAAAGAAAGAGAAAAACTGCCAGAGTTGTGATGTCAAACGAATCATTGATAATCCATGCTGAGGAATACGGAATACTTCAATTTCCACTACGGGTAGGTTATTATTTTTTACTATACCTACTTCATCATGGAAAAATAACATGTTTGCATAAACCTTATTTTTACTTATCGAACAGTCAGTCGATGTTATTGTGGCTTGATGTTAGGACGTGCGAGTTGTATATTACTAAGTCAACGGCTTGTCAATAATTGTTCTATGATCTGGTTCTCATATGGGTGATAATGACCATTTTATTGACATCTGTCCACTGATAAATGTCTACGGCCGCAAAGAATACTTGATGATACGGATTTTTATGGACTTTGTTTCAATGCTGTATGCTGTAAATGCAAAAAGTACAAAGTTCGCGTATTTGCGACGAGACATGCGTAATTTAAATTCACAGTAGTATACGAACGTTGTGTAAAGTTAAATATAACAGTCTTTTGTGAAACTTCGCGAACTGTTTTGTTTAACTAGATGGGAAGTAATACTTTTATATTTTATTTGTTTTTGTGGGTAAACGCATTCGTTTGCTCTAATAAAAATGTAGCTGCCGAAAACCAAAAATGAAATAAAAATGGACATAAAAATGAAATAAACACAATTTTGATTCTGGCCCAAAATACACCACCCTTTGTATAAGCATACAATAATTGACAGCATATAATGACTGTTTCGCGCCTTTTGGTTGGCGAGAGCTTATACGTTTGTTTGCGAAGTAAACAATGTTGTACGGTAAATGTTACCTCGTATTTCGCTACTCGCTGTAAAGGCCGGTTTAGACGGTACAACTTTGTCGCGTGCAATTCATATGCTTACGAAAAACCGACAACACGAATACTATCGTGTAAATGAAACCTGCAACCGGCTTTCGCCCGTTGCGTGTTTTAAAACCGTGCGACGCTATCGTAGCCACGAACAATGTCGATCAATGTCACACGAGCAGAGTCATGTGCAATTTTGACAAGACACTGGCAGTGCAAGCTGCAAGAATCGCATGCAACTGATGCAAGAGCTGTGCAATCTAAATCGGCCAAAAAGGTTAAATTCAATTTCGTCTGAGAAGTCAGTGAACATCTTTATTTCGTCATTTTCTTCTTAAGTGATTATCGTTTGCAGTTTTCAATTTTCTATTAATACCGGCCGTCTTTTTTTGAAAATGCCAGTATCGTACTTTACCATGATGTAAAATTATGCAAAGCGTAAGGTTAATTGCGTGGAGCAATTCATGAATTAATTTTTTTATATTTTTTTCAAACAGTTATAAGTTACAAAGAAGGAACCGAGCAATCCTCTCCCTGGACTTTGTTTTGTTGTTTTTGGACACATTATGTGCCCTCCAAGTTTTATTGCCATAGATTTAATGCTCTTGGAGTTATGAATGGGAGGAGGGTACAATCCCTAGGCTTAGGAACTCAAAAAAAGCCCAGGCTAAATAGAGTTAACAGTGTCCATGCTTAAAAACACGTTTCTGTAGATATATCTTTTGGAATCACTTGTTTTGAAAATGGATGTACACCTAATTGCAGAAACGTTGTCATAGAAAATACAAAATAGTAATTAGTTATCTTAGCCATAGTCACAGAGGTATTCTTTTGCATACATGACCTTTCAACAAATCAGTTCCAAACAAATTTCTATCAAATAAATGAATGAATTTTTATCTCAGGAATGAATAGTTTTTTTTATTTCTTAACAATTTCTCTTCTGTGAATATCATTAAGGTAATAGACAAATTCGGCTAATATATAGTTTTCACTGGCGACGGAATCGGAGTCGGAGTCGGAGTCGGAGTCGTAATGGACGTTTTTATGCTAGAGACGTTAAAGTCGTCTGGTATAAAAACGGGACGCATTAAAGTAGATGGCAACAGAGAAAAACACGAGATTTTCTAGCAAAAACTATTTTCTGAAGTAACTGGACACGACTAAAGTCGTCCCCAAATAAATTTTAAGAGCACGAATATACAAATAGATCTAAATTCGTCCTAAATTTTTAAATTTTTTCTAAATTTTTATACTAGACGTATTTAACGTCTGAGACGTTAAAGTCGTCTGTTAAGTGCGTCTGAACGACGCACTTAAAAGAAGACGTTAAAGTCGTCAGACGTTAAATCCGTCTGGCTTATTTTCCGTTTTTGTACTAGACGTTAAAGTCGTCTCGAGACGACTTTAACGTCTCAGATGATATTAACGTCTGTAGCATAAAAACGGCCAATGCGTAGTCGTAAGAGCGCTTCCGACCTAGTGAAAATCGAAAATCGGAGTCGTAAGCGTAGTCATAAGGTCGACGGAATCGGAGTCGGAAGAATCAGAACGGTTCCATTTTCTTCCGATTCCGCTTACGACTCCGTAATATTCTTCCGATTCCGTCGGTTTGATTTTCCCTACATCGTATCGCTCTGCGCTTCTGATTACGACTCCGACTCTGACACCTTCGCTAGTGAAAACCAGCCTGTAGTGGCTTTTTGAAGAAAGAACCGAAAATTATCGGTTTTAACGCCTTTTACCAAGACACAAGTGTATAACTCGAAATAAATTGGCCAATATTTTTAAACATAAGAAGATGTCCGACATGGAGACAAATTACAATCCATTTCCATCCAGGACATCCGCAGCCAAAACATAATAGTTTCGTTGTATTAGTATGGTAATTATTAACAAAACTGTACCATTAATTATTTCTTGGTTGCTTTTGATACAGATATGTATTTTGGCTTTACGAGTTATTGTTAAAATAGGTGACATCGCTTCTTTAACGGGGTGATCAGTGGCGTAGCCAGCCTATAGGCACGTAGGCCCGGGCCTACAAATTTTTCAGCCCACTTGTGTTACATTTTTTAAGAATTGGAAATGAAAAATTCAAATCCATTCTCTTTTATCAAATATTAGGATTTCGGTGCTGTCAAGATACACATAAAATCACCAGAAAGTGAAGGATAAAGCATTTTCAAGGGCCAATATCGAAAAATTTCCCGGGGGGGGGGATATGCCCCGGACCCCCCTAGAA